>CM050176.1:18534527-19047027 GCA_027410445.1 Discoglossus pictus
TTTTTCTCTTGCTTAGGTGATTTTCGGGTGTCTAAACTCCGAAATTTGTGCTTAAACCAAAGTGTAACTTGATTTGCAGAGGTCCTCGGTGCCCCCCCCCTTGCTTTGAGTAACCTTTTTATGTGTGTGTTGTTTGTATTTATTGTGTTTGTAATGTTTTTGGGGTCGCGCGGGTTGCGTCCTTGTTTTTTAATCTCGTAGGTGTTTTTCGGCATATACGTAGGTGTTTGGTGGTGTTTTGCGTCTTTAGACTGCTGTAGCCTCGTTTTCGTTCTTTTCGGCTGCCATTTTTTCTCTCGCTTACAGAATTTTTCATTGTCTAAACTCTTTTATTTTGAGTTAAATTGAGGTGTAAGTTTAGTTTTCGAGGTCCTGGATGCTCCCTCTTCCTGTAAGTAAGCTTTTTATGTATTTGTTGTGTGTATTTGTTGTATTTTTCATGTGCGCGTGTTGCAGATGATTTTTGCGAGGTCTTTTGGCGCTCCTTGCCAGCAACTGAGGCCCTTACTTCGCGTTAGCAACAACTCGCATGCTCACAACTATATATGTGATGTCGAAGCGCAAGTGTCTACATGAAGATCCTACATTAGAATGTCTTGTTTAGTACAATGATGAGCGAGTCGATCCTACGAAGCAATGCCAGCAGTCCAGGATTTCTGGATCTCTATAAAACAGAGTAACTCAAGCGCTGTAGCAGAGAGAATCTGAATACACAAACATGCATTCTGATCCACCTGTGATGACCAATAGAGATAATGAAATCCTGGACTCTTGAAGGTTCTTATAGAGTTGCCCACCACTCTACTTAGTAGTGTTATTCCAGCAAAAAGTATCTCGCACTGCTTGCTTCATTTTATGATTCGTCTTTCCCTACACATATAAGACATTATACTGTCTTTCTCTATTTTACAGACTTTGCTAACTGCCATATCAATGAGCGCCATTGCTACCAATGGGGTGGTACCAGGTGAGACATTTCTTGATAAACCGCTTAAAGGACCACTGCAGTTCAAGAAAATATAAATTTGTTTCTCAAGTATGTGCCAAACTAACAATATTTCTGTATATGCAATGGACCAAAAACATTTTTGGGGTGAAATCTGAATTTAAGTTTCTGTTTATGAGTAAAGAATCCATTACATCTTGAGAGCTGGATGAGAGGAGTGTGTTTAATAGATACCAGTGAAGAAGGGGCGAGGGAGGAGTGAACAAATTCCAGTGCCTTTGTTTGATAACTGTATAAGATTGAAATTGACATTGCTTCTGGGCCAATGAGGTGGAAGAGATGTAGACAACTGTCATTGTTCAATACAATCACCGGTCTGCAGAAATGTAAATGCCCCCCTGATACACACAACTTCCACCAATGTGCCATGGGTGCTCCAGGGTCTTGCAGAGGCATTAACATTTTTTTTTTGTTTAATTAAAAACTAGGTGTATGACTTATTCCGGATTAATGATTATGTTTTTAGTCAGACTTGGTTTTTCATTGTGCAGTGGTCCTCTAACTTTTGGGGTCAATTACGTTCTTATATGGACTGAGACAGACTATAAAGGGCTTTAGTCATTTGTGTTAAATGGTTTAATATTCTGTTTTATTTACAATGTATTTCTCGCAGCCGGTGGTTCATATTTCATGATCTCAAGGTCACTGGGCCCAGAGTTTGGAGGAGCTGTTGGTCTCTGCTTTTATCTTGGAACTACTTTTGCTGGAGCGATGTATATCTTGGGAGCCATTGAGATCCTTCTGGTAAGAAACATGCCACTATTGAAGTATTGAGTCATACAGTTATGGTGGACTGACTTAAAACATAAAACCACAGGTTTGTCATATGTAATGCCTGGTTCTGTGACCCTACTCCCTGTTCTATGAAGGTACTGCCTTGTAATAAGGGAAATATCTCTGATTTAGTCTTAAGACCACTAAGCTCTGTGTAGGAGTAAATGTTTCAATGGAAAGATTGCACATTACTTACCAGCATTAATATCTCAAATCATTTCCGTCAGGTATACATCGCTCCAGCAGCCGCCATATTCCACTCTCCCAACCCTCATGAGGACTCCAGCGCCAAACTGAACAACATGCGAGTTTACGGAACGATTTTCCTCACCTTCATGGTGATTGTGGTGTTTGTGGGTGTCAAATACGTGAACAAGTTTGCCTCACTTTTCCTGGCCTGTGTCATAATCTCCATCTTGTCCATCTATGCTGGGAGCATCAAATCCATATTTGACCCTCCTGCTTTTCCGTAAGTATCAGGAAAGGATTTCACCAATGTTAAGGATTGTAGATTGGAATCTCACGGATTAAAACTCATCAATTTGCGGGTTTCTCTGTAAAAGCAAATGTGTTCAAGTAGTACTTTATATTAATACTAGAATATATTGTACTTCCGGATTGTATAAGTTATTGTTCTAAAATGGCGCCTAATGTGTGGTATGCGGCTGTGGCTGATTTAGTGTCCTTGTTTTCGGATTTCGTCGGACTTTTTTCGGAAAATCAGTAGGTGTTTGGTGGTGTTTTGCGTCTTTAGAGTGCTGTAGCCTCGTTTTCGTTTTTTTTCGGCTGCCATTTTTTCTCTCGCTTAGTATTTTCGGGTGTCTTAACTCTTTTATTTGTACTTAAATTGAGGTGTAACTTCAGTTTTCGAGGTGCTGGGTGCCCCCTCTTGCTTTAGGGAAGCTTTTTATCTATTTGTTGTGTGCATTTATTGTGTTTTTCATGTTTTGATGTGCGCAGCTTTCAGACGGTTTTTACGAGGTCGTAATGGGTCGTAACGTGTCTCGTATTTTGCTTTCATTACTACGTAAATTTGGCGAGGTCCGCAGTTGCTGGCAAGGAGCGCCTTCGGCTGCGCGAGCCCGTAAGCGCTAGCATCGGTCCGCATGCTCACAATTATATATGTGATAGACTTATGTAAGTTGGATTTAATCTTCAAATCTGTTTTCACAATTGCTGTACTGTGGGACTTAAACCATCATCCCTCTACACCACCCCATTTCTTGCTTGCTGAAGTTTGGGTGATAACAAAGAAAAAATCACCTGAACTGAAGCGTCAATGTGTAGCATTTCAGCCATGGAACCCTATCTGGCCTCTGTAATTTATGACTGAATCCCCGGACACAAAAATGTAACCCCACAGTTTTCTCTAGAGGGAGTCCAATACATCTGCCACATTGTTAGAATAAGTCCAAATACTTCAGAATCCCTGTCCTGAATACACAATCTCTTTTCCATGACATTTTCAGGTCTACCACCAAGCTTTTCACAGCATAACTGTCTTGAAGAACCTCAAGTCATACAAAGGGTTCCATGGAACATGGTATAGGAAACATTGCTGTATATTATGTTATATCTCTGTCTTTTGTCAGAATCTGCATGCTGGGCAACAGGACCCTCTCCAGAGAGCAATTTGATGTATGCGCAAAAACCATGGTTGTAGACAATGAAACTGTGCCCACCAAGTTATGGGAGATTTTCTGCGGCTCCACCAACTTCTCCAGCAGCTCATGTGATGAATATTTCCTGCACAACAATATCAGTGAAATCGCAGGGATCCCGGGGGCTGCCAGTGGCATCCTAAAAGGTGAGGTGATGTCAGTTACCCAATCTTCCCTTTACCATGTTTTGCTCCTCTCATCCTCCATTACCACCCCCTCTCATGTTTACCTGCAGGAGGTCTCAAAAACAGCCTCTACTCTTCAGAATTCCCAATCGCTCTTCATTAGATTATCTTCTACTCTTCAGTTATTCAAATATTCTCTGAATCCCAATGGCTCAGAGAAGCATGTCATCTACCTCCTTACCACCACTATTAACTTCAACAAGGCTATTCTAGTTCTCACACACTCCACATCTGTTAAATCTCTCCATCAAGCAGTCCCCTCACCTCATGTCTCTACCATCCCAATTATCGGTTAGACTGTAAGCTCACAGGAGAGCAGGACCCTTGTATAGATATATATATATGTATGTATATATACAGTATATGTATGTAGAAAGCTTAAAGAGAGTAAGGAACAAATTAACTAGTTGTTGGGGAGGAGATGGGGGGAGGGTTACTATAGTTGCCAATTGACCCAAGTACAGTGGCAGGCATTTCAGAACTACAGACTCCTAACATAAGGTGTATGCTCGCTAATGCAAGAAGCTTGCCAGGAAAAATGGGAGCGTTAGAATTATTAGCACTTAATGAAAAAAGGGTAGTTTAATAGGCATTACTGAAACATGGTGGGCTGAATTTCATGACTGTAAATCTGGTTATAACCTATTTAGGAAAGATAGAGGCAATGGTAAAAGAGGTGGAGGGATTTGTCTGTATGTTAAGCCTGAATTTAAGCCTATAGTCAGAGAAGATATTTATGGTGGATCTAGCGCTAAGAACAAATATGCTGTCTAGTCGTATCTTTTTTTCTCCAAATGCATGTTGAATTTTTTGGAATTTGCTGGCACCCTACCATAAAAACATAAAAATTATTATTATTTATACTTGTGGCATTGAATTATCTTCTCTCTGATAAAAGGTTTCATAGTATTGATGGGACACCTCACTGATTTCTGTGTTAGTTTTTGGAGCCTGTTCATTAAAGTGAAAAATTGACTGCATATGGAAACGTAGGAACCAACTCAATAAGTATAGCCCAATGTATTGATGATCTACAAAAGAATGTTGTAGTATTGGGTACACTCAACTATTTTTGGATATTATGTTCTTGATAGCACACATCAATATTTTGTTTGTCCTTAATTGTGTTGGAAAGTTCTTTTTATGGTTCTAAACCAAATTGTATGTTTATGTCCCGTAACTTTTTCCAGTCTAGCTTTCTTCTGTTTTGTATTGTTCTATTAGTTGTATCTCCTCAGATACCCCGGAGACATTTCTTTTCACACTCTGATCTATCTCATTATCTTCTGGATAGATAATCTATGGAGTAATTACCTAGAGAAGGGAGACATCCTGGAGAAAACACACCTGCCATCGGTGGACATGTTGGGATCCAAAAGTAACCTCCATATGTATGTCCTGGCAGACATCACCACCACATTCATGGTGCTTGTCGGTATCTTCTTCCCATCTGTAACTGGTGAGGATGGCTGACTGCCTTTACTACCCTTATTGTGTTCTTCCTCATTATCCTACATCTAATCCTCTTGTCTTTTTCTTCTCAGGAATAATGGCCGGTAGTAACCGCTCCGGAGATCTACGAGATGCTCAAAAATCCATCCCTGTGGGAACCATCTTGGCAATAATCACGACTTCTCTAGTCTGTATCCTTTTCATTTACATCAGGGTGAAATCTCAAACCCTCAAATATATAATTGAACTTCTAGTATGCAAGCCTAGAAATGGGTTACAGATATTTATCCACAATAAACAGTTTTAAGTTTTTACTGCAGTATATCGTAAAGCTTCCAAGTAGGACGAGGTGCTTGGTACCCACATGTCTAGAGAATTACATTTGTTTTCCTTGATGTTCCCTTTCAGATTTCAGCACAGTGGTCCTTTTTGGCGCCTGCATTGAAGGTGTAGTGCTACGGGATAAGTAAGTCACCACATGATCGCTATTTGAGTGTTGCTTTTTCCATGTTCATTATCTGTTTTAATCCAATACCAAACTCGTACTGATCATTCAGCCTTTGGCAGGGCATGTAGAAGTATTCAGGACTATAACGTGCAGCAACATCCGGTACCGTAAGATAACTTGTTTAACTTTCAAGCAGGACGACTACTAGGGTGCTTTAATTGAAGTGAATAAACTAGTTTAGTTTTAAGAATTATATAGTTGAGATAAGTACATAGAAGTTAAAAAAAAAACTTTGTTTCTTTGAATTGGGATCATAATGAAGCAGAAAATGTCATGAAATTAACTGGTAATTAGAAAAAAACAAAAAACAGTTGGATGCTTCTGCAGAACCACTATATGTTTTTAGAAGTTGTCTGTGGGGCGTTTTACATTTCTAGAGAACTATGGTTGCATCCGTTGATGCAACTTCCTGCTTTTAAGCCAATGAGGGGATTTCTTCCGGATTTCTGTCTGTTCTCTCCTCCATCCACTAATAACTACAAGCACAACCCCCTATCATCAAGTTCTCAGGACGTGATGTAACATACACAAGATGGAGGCCTGTAAACATAAAAAGATCAATTACCCCCCTCCAACAAAAATATGTTCATGGCTTACGCAAATGCTAATACTGTTAGTTAGTTGGTTAGATACATACTTGGCAAACCAGCGTCTCTTTTTCTTTAAACTACAGTGGTCCTTCAAGCAAAAATGATTTGCATAGAAATGATCACTAATGTCCCAAATTATTAGAAACTAGATTCAAACATTTCTACTGACATGTTATTCCTTAAAATATCCAGATCATTTTAACCTCTTTGCTCCTAGAGGCTGCATTATTGCGGCTGATCTCCATTGGAGAGCTTGGTAGAACTTATATGAAGAGGATGTCTCCCAACTTGTTAAGCTGACAGGGCAATTGTTCCAAATGTGGTAGCATGTATAGTTCTTCTGCTAATTCCTCTTCGATGCATCCTACTGGTTGAGTTTCCATATTTTTTTAAATTTATTGCAGATATCTGGAGTTTTAATACTGTTTTTCTTGCAGATATGGAGATGCAGTAAACAAGAATCTGGTGGTGGGGACGCTGTCCTGGCCATCTCCATGGGTAATCGTCATCGGCTCGTTCTTCTCCACGTGCGGTGCTGGGCTGCAGAGTCTAACTGGAGCGCCAAGGTTACTGCAAGCGATCGCCAAGGACAATATCATCCCCTTCTTACGGGTGGGTGTGTGGACGAGAGTTTGCTCTCTCTCAGTAATACCTCATCTATTACAACTTATAAATGGAATAATATTATGGCTGATTGTTTCTGTTCTGGATTAAATCACAAAATGTAAAGTTTCTCCAAATTTTACCAAAGTTTTTCCATTATTTAACTGAAAGTGGATACCATTTTTTGTTTTTAAGAATTGCTTACGTAAGTAGAAGTTATGTAAAAAAAAATAATTTTATTTTAATTTTTTTTTCCCATTACAAAAATACAAAATACATATAACACATAAAATGGCAAGCATATCCTATTCCAAAAAAAAAAAAAAAAAAACACGTCCTGACATTCAATCTGACAATGTTCCAAAATTAGTGAAAATTTTAAAAGCGCTAATGAGCCACTTTGGCCCTACAAAACACATATAAAGTGACATAAACAAATAATACATTTATTAATATGAAGGACAAAAGTATAAATCAACTCCTTAAAATCCCTTGTGACTTTAAATATATTTTTCTCCTTTCTCTTTTCCCTTGTATTCTATTCAAGGTTAAGAATTTTTACAAGGGTTCTACCATTACATATTAACCATTTAGTGAATAATAAATTGTATAAAAAGTGAAAAAAGAAAAAAAAAAGGCCCAACCATCATTAATATCCAACAATACCCACAATGAATTAAGAAAAATGTCTTATGTTTGTGCTGTTTGTAAAAAAAAATAACATTAGCAGTGGGGTTAAAAGTATTTTTAGTTAAAACCTTCATTTTAGTCCACACTATGTGTGCCTGAAGAATGCCATGTTTGTGTCTTGGAGACTGAGTGGGAAAATTCTCTTAATTTTTATTATCTATTTGAGAGAGGAAGGATGGAGGGGACGTGATTGATTTATAGGTGGATTCAGGTAAGATTTTAACACAAGCCTGCTTTATAACCTCCCCATCGTTCCAGGAAAAGGAAATAAGACTATCATGGCAGCTTCCACACAACAGCAGAGCCTGCTAAAATTAAGATTTTCCGTGGCATTGTTGTGACATCAATAGCTGCAAATTTAAGTTTTTGCATACTTCACATACTTTGATAACTTAGAGTGGTACTTTTAAAGTAAATTCAAACATTTCTACTGAGATTAAATTTTCTTAGGAATCCGGATAACTAAATTGCTTTGGTTTAAGTGAATTTACTCCCTTGTCAAATAGAGCAACTATAATAGAGAAGAGAATGGCTGACATATCTTGGATACTTTCAGCAATAAAATGTAACATTTAAAATTGTTTTAACATTATATCTTCTAGAAAAGGCAATTTATAGAAAAAATAAAATAAAGCACAAGTAACTTCTGCATATACACCTATGTACTCTTACAGTGCAGGTTTTTCATTTTATGCGTAATCTTTTTTTTTTCTTAGGTTTTCGGACATGCCAAAATGAACGGGGAGCCAACCTGGGCCCTCCTGCTCACCGCGCTCATAGCGGAACTGGGAATACTAATAGCTTCACTGGATATGGTGGCGCCAATATTATCCATGTAAGAACGGCCATAGCAGCCGTGCCAATGCGCATTAGAATTCTCCCTAACAAATGCTTCACTCCTGATCTTCATAATGCAGATGTATAACTATAGTCTAAAAACCTCTATTATTTATTGTTTTTTGCTCTAGGTTTTTCCTGATGTGTTACTTGTTTGTGAATTTAGCGTGTGCTGTGCAAACGCTGCTGAGAACACCCAACTGGAGGCCGCGCTTCAAATACTACCACTGGTTAGTTATAGTATGATGATAAGTTTATTAATGCTCATAATTAATACATCACACATGTTCAGTGCTGTGTTAACCCCTCTCTTGCTCTTGCGCAGGGCTCTCTCGTTCCTCGGGATGACTATCTGTCTCGCCCTCATGTTTATATCTTCGTGGTATTATGCTTTGGTCGCCATGTTGATTGCTGGAATGATTTATAAGTACATTGAATATCAGGGGTAAGTGAAAATAGGCAAATAAAAGTGATTGGGTAGAAAATACAATTGGGGGATTTAGAACTGGGACGGGAAACGACCATCCCTGGTGCATGCACAGCAAACAACCAGGGCAAATTAAACCATTATTATTATTATTATCCTTTATTTGTAACGCGCCAACGTATTCCGTAGCGCTATACAAGGCTTAGATATCTATCTATAATATATAATTTAGTTTACAGGGCCACTATAGTTTTGGAAAAGTAATGCAAGAAAATATCAGTTTTAATAAGACATCAAATTGAATCAATAACCGTAGAAGGGACGTATGGCGAAGAAAGGTGCAAAGCCATTTCCTCGTGCAGATAAAGTGTATTCCGCTTTATGTACATCCACACGTGTACCCAAAGGTGCGTCAAGTGGAATCATTTATAATTAATATTATTACTAATGCTTCTCATGGTCCCTGGAGGCATCCTTGGATGTTTACATGTCTGGCACCAAGAAGGGGAAAGTGTCATTTATTATAAGCTCCAATGGTATTCCAAATCTTCCTCCTCTCTCCCTCCTCCTTCATACCTTATCCCTAGCTGAAGATGGGCCCACGCCCTCCGGCTCCAAGCTATTAGGAAGCCTGGATTGTTACATTAAACATTTTATGTGCAAAAAAACATTTTTTTATTTTATTTGCTTAAATATGCTATTTTAAAGATTAATCATGATCTTGAATCTATTGGGGGGAGTCATAAATAGAAAAATATATATATATTTTTTTTACTGTTAAATTAAACTGTATATTTTATTATATATATATATACGCAATGATATTTGTGTAATTGTGTCTTCCCCACGTTCCATACCATTGACAAGACATATTAACATATAGAAGAAGTCTTATAAGACTGTACACAATCTGCCCAGCACGAAGTATAATGTTTAACTCATTACAGTCTAAAAAGATTGTGACCATTTAAAAAAAAAAAAAAAACACTCTAGTCCTATACAGAATAAATAAACAATTTAGGAGGCTAGAAAAATAGACAGCAGCTGAAAGGAGATGCACAGTGAAGAAAGTGGAACCCCACAGTAAAGAATAGTTGCATAAGAAATATAAATATTTAAACCCTGAGTTGTTGAACTTTCTTCACGATACATGTACTTTTTATTCAATATAAGAGGACAAAAAGCAAGTGTTGAATTTTGGTTGACTCCATACGCCTGATGATAAAGTTGTTTTCTGTCCTGTGCTGTACAGAGGACTGAAGCTAAAATGGACCCCTGTTAATTCACATCAAAGCACAAGGTGATGCACTGTCCGTGCTTATCTACATGTTATGTCCCATGCCCCTGGTTGTTTTACATTGTATAACCTCACAATATGGGGAGGGGGTGAGCTGCCCAGCTATGCTCCAAATAATAATCACTGAATGTTTCCCCTATGCTAAGTCTCTCCTCTTAACCTTTAACAGTGCGGAGAAAGAATGGGGTGACGGGATCCGAGGTCTGTCCCTCAGCGCAGCCAGATACGCCCTGCTGAGACTGGAGGAAGGACCCCCACACACCAAGAACTGGAGGTGTCTACAAGTGTTCCTGCGTGCCACTGAAAGTGGCCATTACTCCCACCCCTACACAAAAACTGCATCCCTCATGACCCTAAACCATAACTGACCCTCTCCACCACACTAGTGCACAATAACTGCCCCCCTCCACCACACTAGTGCACAATAACTGTCCCTCTCCACCACACTAGTGCACAATAACTGTCCCTCTCCACCACACTAGTGCACAATAACTGCCCCCCTCCACCCACTAGTGCACAATAACTGCCCCCCTCCACCACACTAGTGCACAATAACTGCCCCCCTCCACCCACTAGTGCACAATAACTGCCCCCCTCCACCACACTAGTGCACAATAACTGACCGCCTCCACCACACTAGTGCACAATAACTGACCCTCTCCACCACACTAGTGCACAATAACTGCCCCCCTCCACCACACTAGTGCACAATAACTGCCCCCCTCCACCACACTAGTGCACAATAACTGACCCTCTCCACCACACTAGTGCACAATAACTGACCCTCTCCACCACACTAGTGCACAATAACTGACCCTCTGCACCACACTAGTGCACAATAACTGCCCCCCTCCACCACACTAGTGCACAATAACTGCCCCCCTCCACCCACTAGTGCACAATAACTGCCCCCCTCCACCACACTAGTGCACAATAACTGCCCCTCTCCACCACACTAGTGCACAATAACTGACCCTCTCACCACACTTGTGCACAATAACTGACCGCCTCCACCACACTAGTGCACAATAACTGCCCCCCTCCACCCACTAGTGCACAATAACTGCCCCCCTCCACCCACTAGTGCACAATAACTGCACCCCTCCACCACACTAGTGCACAATAACTGACCGCCTCCACCACACTAGTGCACAATAACTGCCCCCCTCCCCCACACTAGTGCACAATACCTGCCCCCCTCCACCACACTAGTGCACAATAACTGACCCTCTCCACCACACTAGTGCACAATAACTGACCCTCTCCACCACACTAGTGCACAATAACTGACCCTCTCCACCACACTAGTGCACAATAACTGCCCCCCTCCACCACACTAGTGCACAATAACTGCCCCCTCCACCCACTAGTGCACAATAACTGTCCCTCTCCACCACACTAGTGCACAATAACTGTCCCTCTCCACCACACTAGTGCACAATAACTGCCCCCCTCCACCCACTAGTGCACAATAACTGTCCCCCTCCACCACACTTGTGCACAATAACTGACCGCCTCCACCACACTAGTGCACAATAACTGACCCTCTCCACCACACTAGTGCACAATAACTGACCCTCTCCACCACACTTGTGCACAATAACTGACCGCCTCCACCACACTAGTGCACAATAACTGCCCTCCTCCACCACACTTGTGCACAATAACTGACCGCCTCCACCACACTAGTGCACAATAACTGACCCTCTCCACCACACTTGTGCACAATAACTGACCCTCTCTACCACACTTGTGCGCAATAACTGACCGCCTCCACCACACTAATGCACAATAACTGCCCCCCTTCACCACGCTCGTGCACAACAACTGACCCTCTCTACCACTCGTGCACAACAACTGACCCTCTCTACCACTCGTGCACAACAACTGACCCTCTCTACCACTCGTGCACAACAACTGACCCTCTCTACCACTCGTGCACAATAACTGACCCTCTCTACCACTCGTGCACAATAACTGACCCTCTCTACCACTCGTGCACAATAACTGACCCTCTCTACCACTCGTGCACAATAACTGACCCTCTCTACCACTCGTGCACAATAACTGACCCTCTCACCACACTCATGCACAACAATTGGCCCTCTCTACCACAACACTGCACAATATATACCTTCCTTCTATCCCCTAACAACAAATTGCCCCTCTCTACCACCCTGCTACACAAGTTTGTATCTTGCTCTTGTATTGCTGCCCTATCTCTGCCCATCCTATAACTATCTTTCATTCTTTCTGTGCCCCATGTTTGTAACTATGCCTCTTTCCAGCCTAAAACTTAATTGTCCCTCTATATCCTTGAAACATAAAGTTTTCTCTCTCTGCCCACATAGCATAGAAGCTCCATTCTCTCTCTGCCCCCAAACCTTACAAATCTATCTCCTCCCATTATATAACTGCCCTTCTCTGTTTCCCCTAGGCCTCAATTGCTGGTTCTGCTCAAGTTGGATGAGGATCTCCATGTTAAATACCCCCGGCTGCTCACCTTCTCTTCTCAGCTGAAAGCCGGCAAAGGGTTAACTATTATCGGCACAGCTATACAGGGCAACTTCCTAGAGAGCTACGGGGAGGTGCAGGCTGCCGAGCAGGTATAAATATAAAGTAAAGTTCTCTTTTTAAATTGGGCATAACCCAAGCTGTATATAAACCATTAGACTAAGGAGATTGATTCATCAATATATATTTGAAAACTTTTAGTCTAAGCTTAATCATATCAATAAGTAAAAGGATGCATCCATGATGCTTTGGTCAGCGTTTTTTTGTGTGAGTTTTTTAGTTTTTTCTGTAGAGCAGTCTTTGCATCTATGGATGCAGGCTGCCTGCTTCTAAGCCTGTGAGGGCAAAATGGGTGGTGTCAATTTCAATTTAAAAATCTTCCAACCCTCTCCTCTGCCCCCCCACCCTACTAGATGAAAAACCTAATCTATCAAGAGTTAGTGTAACAAAGACAAGATGGAATACTCTCTTCATAAATATAGTCTTCAAATATTCTGTTTTTTCTCAAAAAAAAAAAAATGACTTGCACTGTTGCTAATGTTATTTCATAAGCAAGTGCTGTTCTGTAGAACTACAGTATCCCTTTAATTGCTTACCACCCTTGATCACAGTCTTATTGACCGGGCCATAATTGGAGTGAGACCAGGTAAACGTAGGCTTAAAGGTAACAGTAAAGCTTAATTTCACATTTCCATCTTTCTACGCTGTTTCTATAAAAGTCTGAGCGCAGACCTGTTCAGTGTTTTTTATATTTCTCCGTTTCCTCCCCACAGACTATCAAAAACATGATGGAGATTGAGAAGGTCAAGGGTTTCTGTCAAGTTGTAGTGGCCAGTAAAGTCAGAGATGGGATCTCCCACCTGATCCAGTCATGTGGACTTGGGGGTATGAAGCACAACACCGTGATGTTGGGTTGGCCATATGGCTGGAGGCAGAGTGAAGATCCCCGCTCATGGAAGACCTTCATTGGTAAGTGGTGGAAATGTCATTGCTCAACATTATACTGTAATGGACAGAACCAACAGTTTTCTACCAACTGACATCTCAAGGAACTGACATCTTAATATCAGCATATTGGCAGATGCTATAGACCAGTGGTTCTCAACAGCTGGCATAGGATGGGTGCCTGTCCGTGAGAACTTATCTGCCGGTCCTCAGAAACAATGAGGGGCAAGGAGAGCCCAACATTTAAATCGTCCCACTACCGTTTGTCATAGATGAACGCACCTGCAGTTAACATGTACTCTATTGAAAAATCGGAAAAACTAGATGAACATTAAGCCCACCACATGCCCAACTGCCCTGCTAAAATGTTCTTGATATTAAAGCCAGACTACATGAGCACTAGAAGATAACTAGTCGGTCCCCAGATCAGAAATGTTAAGATCCATGGCTACAGACCATCCTAATCTTTTCGTTTTGGTTCATTGGATCAGAAATCAAACAGATCACCTCAGGATGTGGGAGATGCAGTTTCAGATTCTAAGTAATTTTTTTACACATTTATATCAGTTTTTTTCATTTTTGCATCAGATCTGTTATTTTGTAGTTTTTTACAGTGTCAAAAACACTCATTTAGAAGTGTAACGGAGGTCTGTTAGTTTCTATGAAATGTAAACAGGTATTTCTTAATATTTCTTCATTAAAAACAACAACTTTTGGGATGGTTTAAAAATTGCTGTTTCATGTCCTTTAACACTGCTATAAATCACCACTAGGTGGCAGTATAGACATTAACGTTAAACGACCTCTGAATATTTGCTAATTTGGGAAAACTTGATAATGGGCAAAATGTTTTTATAAAATTAAACAAAAAGTTTATATGGCCTTTCATTAATAACTGGTATATGAAAATATCGCTTACTGTGTGCATCTATTGCTTTATTTGATTTTCTTACTATTGTGTGTTTCGCTTCCACTTAATCCTGCTTAATTCCTCAGCAAGGGGACATTATTTGATTATAAATGAATAGAGATAATGAATGATGTTTCTAGTGAATCTACATTTCCTCTCCGGTGACTAATCTTGTTAGTAGAATAAAATATATACGCTCAGTAATTCTATAGCTAGACATTAAAGGCTGTATTTCATTTTTACTTTTTTAAACGCATTTTGCTTGCTATCAATTAAAGGAAAAAAAAACTACTGTAAATATAAAGCTGATTATCGGTAAGCATCTTGGGCAGGGTGTAATAAAGTTTGAAGCAAGTGACAGAAAGCCACGACTGTTTTTCAGAGTGAAATTACTGCAATGTGCTCCTTATAGTGCATCTCAGGATGCACAAAGCAATTAATACTATTATTTACTAGCGACTTGCCCGTCAAAAATGACGGGGCTATAAAATTGTAAGGCGGGTAATGCGGTTTGCCACAGACATACATTTTTTTGTTGGTCTGACATCCTTCGGCGCTCATTGCGAGCCTCTTGGTTGTTGTATTTTTTTTTTTTAATCAGAGGCGCTTTTGCTGTCATTGTAAGGTCGTCGCTGATCTGCTTTTGGCACTTATTGCAAGGCTGTCCCCTGGTGTAGTTTGTGTCCTATGAGCACCTTTGGCCTTTGTTGTGAGGCGAGTGTTTTTTTTGTATATATGTATTTTGTGATGCTAATTAAATAAGTAGTAAATTAATCAATTAATAAACTTACCTATTTGTAAGTAATATATGCAGGAAGCATTGTGCTGAAGAGCTGACGATCTGTTTTCATGTTCCTGTAGCATACAATGTAGATTTGCAGTGTTGTTGAGCTGAGGTGTGTCAGCAATGTGTGCAGTGTGTAGTGTAAATAGGCTGCGTGCGCGAGGGGAAGCCGTTAGTGTAGCTGTGTACTTCCACATTCTGTAAGTTAGTGTTGTAAAATGGCGGCGAATGTGTATGTGGTACGCGGGCGTGGATGATGAAGCGTCCTTGCTAATGGTGCATGTTGTAGGTGAACAGGTTTTTGTAAAATCCATATTTGCTTTGTGGAATTTAGCGGCTTTAGCGGCTTTTCGTGTAGCCTCGTTTTCGTTTTTTTCGGCGGCCATTTTTTCTCTTGCTTAGTGGATTTTCTAGTGTCTAAACTTTGTAAATTTGACCGAATTTTTAGGTTTAAGCTGTGTCCCCCCCTTGGTGTGGGTAAGGCTTTTATTTTATTTTTGCGTTTTTTTAATGTTTGCCGCTGTTCGCGGTTTGTCCGTTAAGGCCGTATTTTTGCCAGTCCGTAATGGATTTTTACTAAGCCCCGCGGGTCGTAATTGTTTTTGTGTAAGTCCGCAGTTAGTCATTGAGTGTTTGTTTTGTTGTTTTAAACTCTCGCTTGTGTGGTCGTTTTTAACCGGTTGTGAGGCGCCCTAGAGCCTCCACCTCCGCAAATGCGGCCCCTTGCTTCGAGAGGGTCCGCATTTGCGGCCTGCAATGAGCCTGCGGCTTATTGCAGCCGACGCAGGAGCCTCCACCTCCGCAAATGCGGCACCTCGCTTTGCGAGGGTCCGCATTTGTGGTCATCTCCTACGGCGCTCGTCTCCACCAGAGCAAGGAGCTTCTTTGGCGCTCCTTGCCAGCAACTTCGGCCCTCGCTTCGCAAGGGCTGCAGTTGCGGCAGGCTCGCATAGTGAGCCCGCAAGCATTGGCAACAACCCACATTGCTGACAACTACATATTTGATTGGATGATTGTTATTTGCAGTGATAGGTGTGGTATAACTTAGCAGATCACCAGAAGTACATGTGAAGAAGTGGTGGAGCTAGAAAATGGAGGGCCTGTTCGCGCCCCCCATGTACCAATTCACTTTTAGCCTCCTTTCCATAACAGCACCTCTTCCCAAGACCATTTCCCATTGCTGCTCCCCTCCCACCCCAAGTTCCCTTTCCATAACTGCTTCCCTTCCCTCCAGGACGTGTAGTGTAGGGCTACCCCACCCTGGCTGTCTCGCCCGCCCTAGCCTACCCCAATAGAGGATGTTGTGTCGCCGGGGGCGTGGCTGGTTGGGACAGGGTGGGGATCCCTACACCATAGAAGAGAGTCCTGGTGCACTGCACCACCTGCACCACTGGTAGTGCCACCCGTGGTTCTAATGATGAATATTTTGCACATAAGCTAAGAAGATTTTAGTGTCTATCACTGTAAGCTTTAGAGTAGGGATCTGCAACCTTTCTGTGATTTAAAGGATCATGTAATGCCCTTAAAAGAGGAGCTAAATATTTTATTTAAATATTGATTATTAATAAAATTTATATGCAATGGCTTATCAGACATTTTCACTATTAATCGTGCCACTGCTGGTATTGACATAGGATTAATGCGGGAGGTGTCTTTGTCTAGTAGACAGCTGCTACTTAGAAGCAGTGAACAAATAACAGGTCGTGTAGAATAAAATCATTGACAGAATTTTAAATTCTCATATGAAACTGCATTGCCATTTGGCCGATTTGAATGAGTCCTTTTTATCGAGTTTTAGATCATAACCTACAAAACCGCAACTTACTTAGGCATTACATTTTCACTTATATTGTGGCACAAATGACATCACAAAATGAATGCCGATATCTAATGGCTTATGGCTGATACCAATATGGGAGGGAAAACGCAGTCAACCCTCAATGCAGAATCCATAAATATGCGTGGTGGATCTCTAGAGGTTTTAGCACACTCGACTCTATTATAAAACATTAGCAAATGATGAACCTTTCTGTTTTTTTTTTCCACTGATCTCTCATTTAAAAAAATTGAACTGAATGTCACCTCTCCTAAAATCTAAAACCTCAGGACCACTTATGTACACCAGGCTCTAAGCCACATAATGGTATCTCCAGACTTATTGCGCTTGTAGGCAGTATATTATAGAATCGGCGTATTATTTAAAAATACTTATTTTCATTTGCAGCTCTGATCAAGCACTACCTTCCTTCTTTGCTGCTGAGTCACTCTAGGAGGATTCTATGTAAATTATGGAGTGCTCTTTTTCAGACCTTACATAGTTACATATAATTTTAGATTGAATAAAGACTTTTAGCCCATCAACTTCAACCATCTTTTCTGATCCTGTTAATAATTGTTAATTGATCCAGAGGAATGTGAACAGGAAAATAAAACATTGAAACTTTGCCAATTATCTCATGGGGGGGGGGGGGGGGGGGAAGCAAATTTCCTTCCTGACCCCAGAAACTGGTGATCAAATTTCTTCCTGGATCAATATTCTTAACCTGGAGGAACAGTGCGCACTAACACCCCAATAATTTACATAGATTCCTCCTAGAGTGAGTCAGCAGCAAAGGGGATGTAGTGCTTGATCAGAGCTGCAAATGGAAGAAAAAAAATAAAAAAACTTTGAAAATAAGAATGTTTATGTTCAATTCTCATTTATTGGCATACAGCCTTAAAAAACTTTTATACAGTAATCCTTTATGTGGAAAACTGAACTAGAAAGCATAATGGATGAGAAGACCGGCAGGAGATTATCCAAATTCGCACTTCAAGCTCACTTAGCATAACTCTGAAATAAAAAAAAATTCTATTCATTAACTACATGGTATGTCACACCTGATAGACTGGACCACATTACCCCCAGAGCATCCCAATACTTATATTGGAGACCGTAACAATCTGTCTCTATCTGCACTGTGGGCATATGGAAAATGCATTCAAGAGTGCAAAATGAAAGCTAATTTCTTGATATGGGCATCCTGAGAGTATCAAAAAGATGCAATTGGAATAAAAAATGGAAACACACAGCAAAGTGAAATAACATATACAAGTAGGAAATGTAATTATAGTTTTTATAAAGAAAAAAATAAACATGTTTTGCCAATTATCTAGTTAAGTTACGCAAATTATGCTGTCGGAAAAATGGGCCACAGTTGTCTTTCACAGTAATTTATTAAATAGTTACAATTGGCTTTATAGAATGAAATTTGGATTGTGGCAGTGATTTGAATACTGTAATTGTCTGAGACTGGTTATTTAATTCTTGTGAGGACTTGGGTGTCCCAGCTGGACTTAAACACAAAAGTTCTTCTCTATGCTATGACAAGTACTGACATCCTCTGCTTAAATAAAGATCAACATCCTATTTGGCACTTCTGAAAGGTCATATTTCCTCATATTCAAATAGCACAATACACAATTTATATTAAAAACACAAAATATCTGTTGCTTCTATAATAAGTACTTATAATTTTGCAAGATTTTCTCACAATATGAATTCTAGGGTATTACATAAAACTGGTCTGTCTATTTTATACGGAAATTTCTGTAAAATATGGCAAAAAGTCAAATCTAATGTTAGTACCAGTCCTTAAACATGGCTGTGCATGTGCACTGTTATTCTACCAAGGCATGACCTTGTTTTGAGTAGATGTGACCATGGAAGAGCAGGTCAAGTGGTCACTAATTGATCCATTTTCTCTTTCAGACACCGTTCGCTGTACCACAGCAGCTCACTTGGCGCTTATGGTGCCCAAAAACGTGTCCTTCTACCCCAGCAACCACGAGCGCTACTTAGAGGGGAATATTGACGTGTGGTGGATTGTCCATGATGGTGGAATGCTCATGCTTCTTCCTTTTCTGCTGAAGCAGCACAAGGTATGATGAGGCTGTCCAGATTGTAAGCTCTGCAGGTCAAGCTCTCTCCTTTTGCCAAGTTTCTATTCAGTCCTCTCCACATGAAGACAAAGATCATAAGATGTTCTAAAAAAAGTCTCCATGAGTGGTTAATGAGCTCTATTAATACATGCCAAGAAGAAAATAATGGAGAGGAACAATATTTGTTTGTTTGTTTATTTTTACAGTTAGTGCCTTTATCCAAGTAGTATAGGAGAAAGTTTATGGAGCAAACATGATAGAAAGAGGTTTGGGTTTGTGTTGAAATGATGCAACAAGCCAGAGACAAGGTCAGTTGCACGTGTACAACGCTAAAACGAGAACAGCCAAGAGAAACAGTCATATCCAAGTTGGAAAAGATCATTCTGAGTACACTTGCATATGTCAAGCGGGAAAAGTATTCTGGGTAGGGACATGCAAATGAGGGCTCTCAGGAAAGCTTAAGAACATATCCATGTATTAGGGTACCGTGCCAGAAACCCACTGTACCATAATCCATGGCTATATTTTTAAGAATAATTAAGAGAAGGGACAATAGTCCTACTGGTTCACCCATTTTAGTTGAGGCTGAGACAAGTAGGTGGTAGTTTTTAGACTCATTTGCATGCGACTTCCCAGAGAATTTACTGAGAAGTTCTTCTAGAAAAAAAGCTTAAGACAGGCAAGTGAATGCTTTTTCTGCCCTTCCCTTACTGGATATACAGTGGAGGGTATATATATCTTCTTTCGACCCACCATAGCATAGTATAATATCAGGGTTGGACAGAGTGAGATGGTGGATCTTCAGAGACTTATGTGAAGTGGAAGTTTATTCCAGTGATTGATCACAGGGTTTTTAGAGGGGTATGCAATGTAGGGAACCCTATGGGACCTGATGGGAGATTAAAGGAGGTGCAAGACCATGTAGAGAGTTATAGACAAGGGTTAGGAATTTGAAAAGGCAGCAGTAACGCACATTGGAGTCATTGGAGTTGAGCTGTAGTGTGGACTGTGAAAGAGAGATTCAATATGAAACTATTTGTTGGAGTGGGATGAATGCATGCACACAAAGGCCATTGAGTAGTAAGTTGCAGTATTCCAGATTATTCAAAATAAGGGAGGTCATTTTTATTTTATGTGCACAAATCCACATTATTCAGATAGCTTCTGTGGCAATGGAACTAATAGAGGGGCAAAATATAGAGGACAGTATTTTGTTATATTGTACGGACAGAATATAGGTGATCGAAAATATGTGATAAGTGAATGAGTGGGTCCAATGTGATGTCAAGGTCTCACACATAGGTGATGGTATAAAATGATGGCTATTTGAAAGAGCTTGAGGGGGTATGAAGTGGTAAGAATCAAGGTGACGAGGAAGAGGTTCACTTAAACTCCTCCACAAAATACAAGAGGCAAAAATATCTGTGAGAAAGGAAAGTTGTAAACCAAGAGGTCTTCTTCAGGATCTTCCGCAAGGCTAGCTCTGAAGAAATGTAGGGAATGGCAGGTATGTTGATAGTGTGATCAGAGAAGTGGTGGGAGATGTTAATCTGGTAAGAATTCAGCATTGTTTAGGAAAGAGACAGTAGTAGACTACATAGAGCAGTTGGTAATGATGGGTTGAAATCTTCTAAGTTGGGTGATGATGTTTGAGATTGTTTGTTTGTTTGTTTGTTTATAGGTATGGAGAAAATGCAAAATGAGGATTTTCACAGTTGCGCAAATGGACGATAACAGTATCCAGATGAAAAAGGATCTGGCAACATTTTTGTATCACCTGAGGATAGAAGCAGAGGTGGAGGTGGTGGAAATGGTGAGACTAATGGAAAACTTTGTGGCAAAATATCAATAGTGACCCTGTTTGCAATTGATGGAAAAGATCTCACTCTTGAATTTAATAACTTGTATCTACCTATATTAATCCCAGATAAATACATGTATACTGTATTTTTGTCTAATGTAGCACAATAGTGATATCTCTGCATACACATACGAGCGGACTCTGATGATGGAACAGCGGTCACAGATGTTGAGACAAATGCGCCTGACCAAAACAGAACGGGACCGAGAGGTATGTGTCGTGAAGCAGTTTTCTGATGTCCTGCTTGGACGGCTGTTGGTATCTCCAATGATGGCCTTGTCATATGCACCACTTTGCCAAGTCTGTCAAGTGTGTGGAATAATTATTTTGGTCCTATTAAATGTGCAAAACACTCGGTATTGATGGTCTTGTTGTATGAGGGAACATTTATGGTGGTTGATCCTAAAGATTTGATGGCGCTGTGTGTGTACTGATTTCCATATTGTGGAGGGTGGGGGGATATCGCTAATCCAGGCCACTTGTTACCCACAACTGCTCTATGCCTGACACTCTAGTTGGTCTTTGTGGATGCAGCGACATGATGTGGATTGTTTTCCTTCCCCCCCCCCCCCCAATGATATTAAAATGGCTTCCGATGTAAGTTATTTAATGTGCAAAAATCCACCCTGTAAAAATCTTACTGTCTCTCTTTTTCATAACTACCCTTCAGGAATAGTTGTGATATTTGTCACAATCTGTACTAATATAATTTCTCTGGTACAATCAGGCTCAGCTGGTGAAGGACAGACATTCCATCATCCGTCTGGAGAGTCTCTATTCTGATGAAGAGGAGGAGCCTGAGGTGGAGCCAGAAAAAATCCACATGACTTGGACCAAAGAAAAATACAACGCAGAACGGCGCGGAAAGAATAGCACATCCGAGCACTTCAGGGAGCTCGTCCACATCAAACCGTAAGCGTCACAGTTGGCCATGTCCCAATACTGGAGCATCTGGTAATGTTCTGTGGAATAGTATATTTAAAGGCACTATTGTTTTTCAGATGATGTTAAAAAACAATCCGTTAATGCAGTCCTTAGGTAAACCTTTAGTTCATCCAGTTGGTAGTTGCAGCTCTCTATTTTGGTTGTGCTTCCAGATGAGGTGGTGTTGCAATCAGACCTCTGGGATATAATTGGCAATTAATAGCAGTAGTTACTTATGGGAAAGATAGTGGATTATGCTTTGTAGGTGGATCAGGAAGGGTGATTGTTAGGCAAATATTGGAAAACTTCAGTTTTGGTTTATTGTAAGAATGTAAATCGATTGGATGGTTTTGTTAAGGTAAAAATAAAGTACTTATTACCTATCCATTTAAGTAATGTTGTATTTAGAACCCCTGATGTGCCTTTTTTATTGGCAAGTTTTAATTATTTTTGAGGGGGCCACTGCAGGGCTTACGAAGTTAAAAGAACTTGATATTTCAAAATATGGCGGGAAATATTTTTGCTTTTTAAAATTTGCACACTTTGGGTTATCTGTGGACTGCCCACAAATGACTGCAGCCCAAATCCAAGTATTTTAAGAGGAAACTCTAGGCAAATGTTTTTTTGGTTTATATATTTCACTTTTGTCCCACAAAGCCCGCAGAGTGTCAGATCCTTATCATATAGAGCCACCCCTTTTCATCATGTTCTCCTTAATGATAGATGCTGTTTTGCAGAGGTGTGACCTAAAGCCACATCCACATAGGAGGGACTTTATACTACCAGTGGCTCATTCTTCCAGCATATTGAAAGTGAAATACTAATGTGTCTGAACAGCATGAGACACTGGTAGTGTGTAAGTTCCAACACTGTGGGCGTGGCTTTAGGTCAGTATATATATATATATATTAAATATGCTCAATCCTAATTATTTTTGCATGCTGCTTACATGGGCAGTAAACCTTAAAAAACATTCACACAGTTGTGCCTTACAGCACTAGAATGACCCTTTAAATGACCACTATGATAATTTTTTTCCATATGGTCTCATAACAAAACTTGATAATGAGCAAAATTTGTTTTGAAATCAAAAACAAAAACAAAAATAAAATAAACACATTTATACATTTACATTATTATTTACTGCAGGCTTCCATTTTTTTTATTGAACCTGCTTCTTGCAGTTTCTGTCTCAAAAGGGTCCTTGTAAACTAATGAGTCTTCCGTCTGATCAAATTAATTCACAGGGAGCTGCATATGTCAAATTTTACGTTGAGCATATACAAACTTCCTTCGCATTCGTTTCCTTCGAACTCAGGAACGAGAAACTAGAATGGTAAATAGTAGCAAAATTGCATATAAAGTAATACATTGGAGGCTGTAATAATAATAATAATAATAATAATAATAATAATAATAATAATAATAATAATATTATTAAGATTGTTTTGATCATTAAACAAGATTAAGATTTACACCACACCCCTTCCCTCTCATTGGCCCAAAAGCAGGACATTGCGTAAAACAATGGACCCATAACACTCCAGAAATGTAAACACCCCTCTCACACCCACAACTTTCACCAATATATCATGGACCCTCCAGGGTCCTGCAGAGCCATCACATATTTTTTATTTATTTTCTTAATTAAAAACTAGCTATACGACTTTGTAAATACCAGTTGAACATGTCCATTCTGTAGGCCTCATTTTGGCCAATCTTGTAATCAATAATTTGTTTTCAGCTGAAATATATAATTTTGTGATATGAGCTCAGGGTGTGTCAAAGTAAACCTAGACTTGTGTAATTATGTGACATCACTCTGAAGACACTGGGGAGCAGGGGAGGGTTCCTGGAAGGCATATGGAAATACTCTGCTGATTGGACCTTTGCCACACCAAGATAAATACAAAACCTAATTAGTGATATATTGCAAATAAAGGCCAGATGACTAATAATTTGTAGAGATGGTGGGGTATGGATGTTACAAAAATGACTGTGTACTATCAGATAGAGGCTTGTAAATCATGTTGAAAAGCAGTTAGACCTTGCAATCAAACATACTTACGGTTTTAATAACTAAGACAGGGCCCTCCATTCTTCTGCAATGTGTAAATATTGTGTGTGCCTTGTATTTATCTCCTGTATAGCACTACAGAATATGTTGGTGCGTTACAAATAATGGATAAGAATTAAAATTGATATATATGCAATTTGTAGTTTCTGCACAGCAGTTAAATATATAATGAAGATGGAGGTTTGGGCACATAGCAAATGACCTGCTTCATTTGGCCAGTTGAACAAGTGGATTGAGCTGGACTGAATCAAGCAGGTGCATTGTACAATAATCTGAGCTATATCTGTATAACCAGTGACCATGACTGTCAATGCACTACAGAGACAATTGTTTACATACAGCCACCCCTATCAGTTTCATACATCTTGTGAATCACATATATAGTTGTCATAACTGCGGGTTGTCAAAAGTTGTTGCTAATGCCGAAGGTGCTCCTTGCAAGCAACTGCGGACCTCGCAACATTTACGGACTTACGACACACAAATACAAGACGCAGGACTTAGAAAAAAAAAAACATTACGACCTCGCAAAATTACGACTTTAAACATTCAAAACACAATAAATACACACAACAAACACATAAAAACCCACAGCAAGAGGGGCCACCCAGGACCTCTGCAAGTAAAGTTACACCTCCATTTAAGTCCAAATTGAAGAGTTTAGACACCCGAAAATCACCTAAGCGAAAGAAAAAATGGCCGCCGAAAAAAACGAGGCTACAGGACCCTAAACACACAAAACGCCACCAAACCCATACAGATTTTCCGAAAAAGCCGGACGAGGTCCAAGAACAAGGACGCTAAATCACCAACAGCCGCGTACCACACATTAGGCGCCATTTTACAACACTAACTTACACAATCCGGAAGTACACAGCTACCCTAACGGATTTTACTCGCGCACGCACACTATTTACACTACACACTGCACACATTGCTGACACTTACACAGCAGCTCCACAGCACTCAAAACAAACATTGTATCCTGCAGTAACATGAAAACAGATTGCCAGCTCTTCAGCACAATGCTTCCTGCATTTATTACTTCAAAATAGGTAAAGTATATTCCTTTATTAATGCATTATTTACTTCATTACCATACACCAAACAGCATTAGCTCACTTACAATTTGATTCCCGTCATTTTTTGACGGGCAATATTCTAGTCCAATAATATTGATTAAAGTTTGCAAGACTAAAGCTGAGAACAAAACCATGTTTAGCAAGAATTGTACCTGTCAACAATGCACATCCAGTTCTAGTGCCTCGTATGGTGCAGCACGCGAAGGGTTAAACCACTCACCGACCCCTCACAAAAAATGCCTCTAAGTCTGACAATTCTGCAGCAGTTTAAAAAAAGTAAAAAAGGTTTTCACATGCCATTCAAAACCTCTTTCTGATGGTGCAGAGCATAAATGCTAATTTCTGTAAGATAATTAAAGGTATATAATAGGTTTCAGGATTTCACTAGGTACATAATATACCCGTGTATCTATTTATTTGTATGTACTTTGATTTTAGACAGTAAAAACAGAGCTTATTATCACTTCTTTATAAAACAAACAAATAGTCTCTGTATGGGTCTGCCCTCTGCACAGACTATGTAGGACTGGATTGCAGTGTAGTGTCCTAGCCTATCAAGGACCACATTTCAACTTTTTTTTTTTTTTTACAATAATCGGTGCGTGTGAGCAAAAAATAAATAAATCTGCATTTAACTTCTCGAAACCTAGAACACGAGATCTTGAAGGATGACACATTTGTATTTTTTTAGTAATGTGGACATATAAATAAAAACAAGTATTTTCTCTTTTAATTGTGAGTTTTAATTGGTGCAGCTTTTTGTTTTGTCCATAAAGGGTTTAAAGCAGGATCATGTTAAATGACAGTTAAACATGTCAGGGGTAGTTAAAAATATAAGTTAAATTTATCAGACGGACTGGTAATTTAGCCTGGTTGCATTAAGTGATGAATTATCGTTGCTGTTGTTTGGTCGTTCAGTCATGTCCGACTCTCTGTGACCCTATGGATCGTAGCACGCCAGGCAAATCTTGTGTCTGGCTGTGTGCATCCATATGGTTTTCATGGCAAAGATACTGGAATGGGTTGCCAGTACCTTCTCCAGTGGACTGCAATTTGACTGACCTTCTGCTATGACCTGCCCATCTTGGATGACCATACATGGTATAGCTCACAGCTTCATTGAAGTACACAAGCCCACTTTACCACGACAAGGTAGCAATCCAGAAGAGGGATGCATTATTACTATTTCCTAATCTCCTAACTGGCTGCCATGCTTTTCCTCTCTCGATCCTCCCCTATCTCGGAATGTGTGATGTCAGTGGGTAACAAATTGTGAACCTCCATATTTCATCTTGTGTAGCAAAAACAACATGGCCAAATGCTTCCTATTGGTCCACACAGTCATGTGATGCTAAAGCACTAAAATCAACACCCCATGCACCAGTGGACCAATAGGAAATTGTTGTGTGTCACTTTCTCTATTAGGAGATTCTCCAATTACTGCCTGCCCACCTCACAGGAGCACAACAAGGAATGGAAGGATAGAGAGGGGCCAATCTGGCATCCACCTAAAGGTGACCAAAATGTAAAATAAAATGTTAATATATCATAGCTTTGGTATAATTGGTTTCAAAGGGCTTTTAATTTATCATTTTAAAGAGACACAACTTTTTTTCCCCCTTCTAACATATCATTATGCTTTTTGTTTCATTATGAATATATCCACAACTCCAGCGCATCAGTCATTCTGATTTTCTCTTTATCTTTTTGCTACCAGAGAGTGGAAGATCTTGTAAGTGTCTATATTTTGTGTCTGTACTTGGATGTACTTTGGTCTGTGCACGTGGGGTCCATCACGTAAAGCGTTTGGTGTTTTCCCCACGCTCCCCAGAGATGAAAGAACTAAAAAGATGTTCGGCGGGGAGTCGTTGGGTTCAAGTGAAGGTTGATACCAGATATGGTATCATTCAAAATAGTAACAAGTACATTATAAATTGAATGTTATTAAAAAATGTTTTCCAACAGTAAACAAACATTAAATGTTGGCATTTTGAGCTGTCAACCTTTTTGATCCACCCACAAGAGATTTGAATCTTGTTACTATAATTACTGATAAGCCCCTAGCCTCTTATGTCTTAAAGGCTAATCAATAAATTATGCCAATGATCTGTCATTAAACAAATATTACAATATCCTTTTTTTGGGCTGGATCAGAAACACTGACTGACAACTTAAATTGGTAAACTTCAAAATTCATTTAATGTAGGGAAATGCATCTCTTTTTTTAAAAAATAATGTTCAATTGATAAAGTATGTGTTGGTACTTCTAGTTTTGAATTGTACCATATTTGGAAATTCCTCTCTGCCGGTTTAAGATGAATTCTACCAGTCACACGTAGACTGATTTATATTGGCACTACACACAACCTGACCCAAGCTTTGTGTGTGGGTTAAATAGTGTGTATGTATATATATATGTGTATATATATATATATATATATATATATATATATATATATATATATATATATATATATATATATATATATTTATTCACAAAAGATGAGCAAGTGTGTACATATATACAATTGTTGTAAATTGAAAACTGCAAAAATAAGTAAACTTCGAGTAAATATGAATTTAACATTGTATATGTTATATCAAAACAAACACTTTAAATATTGGTACCAACATACTAGAGCTTTATGTTTTCCTCTCCCCCATATATATTTATTGTATGCAGGGTTTCATCGGTGTAACCCCACTCATTTATCCAAATCTCTCTGCAGGAACCAGTCCAACGTCAGGAGGATGCATACGGCCGTTAAACTCAATGAGGTGATTGTTACCAGGTCACATGATGCTAAACTGGTGCTGCTCAATATGCCAGGACCCCCCAAAAATACAGATGGCGATGAAAACTGTATCCTATGATGAAAGTATGGAGGAGGGTGTGATATATTTTAGTACATATAATGTGTTTGTTTGGGAGAGGGGGTGTATGTAACATTCTTAAAGCAAGAGAGATGGGAACTGGGATCATGGATGTGGGGTAGTAAGATTTTTGAGGCCGAAACCAGTCTCTCTCTCTTGTCTTCATGGGTGTCTATCTGCTGTTGTAATCCCCATTCTCGCTGCACTCTTGATGATGATCTCTCTCTCACTCCCTCCCTCTCCCTCCCTCTCCCTCCCTCCTTTTGTTCTTACTGTCCATTGTCTTTCACATAGATACCCACCAAGTTGTGATTTTATATTGTCTATAGGTAGTCATCCGATTTTACTTGCACTTGAATACTTCCTTAACCCCATTCTTTAGATATGGAGTTCCTAGAAGTTTTAACTGAAGGTTTAGAGAGGGTCCTGTTGGTTCGTGGCGGAGGACGTGAGGTCATCACCATCTACTCCTGATCTTGCTGTTGCGACTGACATCTCTGTGCCTTTGAGTGGACATTTCTAGAACTTATGCCGGTACATGTGGCGCCCTACTGAGTACCAACTCTCCTCCTATCTCTGACACCCCATGTTCCTGCCAGTATTTGTTTATGGATCCTTGTACGGTCTATCAAGAGACCATATGGTGGGGTGTTAGGTCGAAGAGACAGCAACTCAACCAGGCACTTATACGACATGAGTTTCTTACCCTTGATGGTCACTCAGTGCTACTGCTCTTGCTTCATATTAACTTGTTTGCTTTCACTGCAGTAGCAGAAGGGTTACAAGTTTAAACTTTATCTTCATACAAAGAAAATGTCATTTCAGTATTTGCTATCTTTTTTTTTTTTTTTTTACTAACTGTATAGATTTAATTTTATAGAGTTTAATGTAGTGACCATAGAGCGACAACTCAGAGTCATATTTATTGTTAGATTATTTATTGTATTATCCATAAAGGCTGACTAGGCGGGGGCGGGGCAGCAGCAAATTAGTCTTTTGATTGGTCACCTTTGGACCCTATCTGTTTCTTATCCATGTGACCAAATTCCAATAACACACAGAGAGTAATTTTATATATATGGGGGGTAGCAGAGGGACACTGATGTTTTCGTGTTTTGCACTCAGAATAATTATTGTATTTGTATCACAACCAGATTTTTGTAACCCTATCACTGCCATATAAAAGCTTAGGCTTTGATTGGCCATTCTTGTCAGTCAATGGAATATTCCATTTTCTTTGTCGTTGGTTTAGAATGACATGGGTTTCTAGTTTTGTCTTTTATCAAACAAAGTAACAGAAGACTCTCACTATGCCATGTTGAAGGCACTGATCTCACACCTTCCCAGAATCCTCTGTGTTGTAATTTAGTGTCCCACTTTGGTTAAGCATAGAGCTGACCTTGACTCTCTGGCTGGAACGGAGAGTCAAGTTAAATCCACGTGATGGCGAATTCTGAAAAAGGCCAGTGCCCCTTGCCCCTGACCAATACAATATTTCTACCATCATTGTATTTTTTGTTTTACAAATAACATATGGTTTCATTTATGACAAAAAAGTGTAATGCTGTTAGTTGAACAACAATTTTAGAATATCTTCAAAAATGCTGTTTAGGGGAAAACATGAAAACAACTTAATCCTCAAACTCAATGAAAAATATTTATGAAAATAAAAAGGGAGACAATATTTTGTACCTGAAAATCTTTTAGTGAATAAAGAAAAAAAGCTGTAAATAATGACCAATAGTAGTCTTGTTTTAACCCTACCTGTGTATTCTCTGCAGTGCCTTGTTGACTTACTAATATTTTCTCAGCAAACCGTATATTAAATAATTCTCAGTTTACTAAGAATGGGACGTTGTGTTTAAATGACATAACAGAGACTAAATAATTACAAGAACTTTCGACAATCATCTTTTACCTAAAAAATAAGAATATATTTTGCAAGACATTTATATGACAAAGCAGAATTACAGAGAAACGTAACTGTTGAAATAGACACCCTAATCATTGTTTTGTGTTTTTAAATAAAATATTTTAATTGGGTAACGCAATTAATTTGATCCTCCTGCACATAAATGTGAAATAAAATTACTTTTCTAAGAAGCCCCTGAGTAAACGTTTTTAACCATCTGGAACATCCTCCTTTCTTCCTGTTCACTCTCATGTAGGTGGTGAGATTAAATAGATTTAACTTCAAAACCGCTTACACTGGTCCTTTTTTAAGTTTTCTGATTTTTTTTTTTTTTTTTTTTAAATAAACTTTGCATGTTTTGTAAGAGTCCTCCCTCCATCTCCTGAAGTCAGACGTAACCCTTTTTCTTCCAGGAGTCTTCAGCTGGACTTCTCTGGCAGTGAAGGTGTTTAAAGCAATTTTTAATAGTCTCTTTCCCAACAAGTTTGAGTGAAGTTTGAGGTCCTCATTTATATTTTCTTAACCCACATTTCACCTTAAGAAGACTTTTTATACCTGTATATAAATACATCAGAGTTTTCCTTTTTATGTTACTGGATTTGATTTCAAATGAAATGTGGCAGTGTATTTTTTTTTCTCAATAAAAAACTAAATGCAGTTGTCTGGCCCTGTGTTGTGATGTTATAGGAGGACTGAGAGGGAATTGTGCCATTGAGACTGGATAACATCTGTTTCAAAGGATCACTAGAGCCAGGGTCGGATCTACCAGTTGTGCAGTTCACCAGGGCCCTTCCCTGAGGGGGGGCATTTTTTAAAGTTTCGTTTTATTTTCTGTAGAGCATTCTACTGCAGCTCCAAGAGGTGACAGTGTGGAGCAATACAGCACACTGGGGCTGGGTGATGGCAAATAACAGGGGGGATTGGATCTGTGAGGTGGGTGCTGCGAAGGTTTATGTGCTGTGTGAGGATGGATCCAGAGAGGGGTGGGTGTTCTGTGGAGGTGGATATTGAGAGGTACTAGATGGTATGTTCAACTAAGGGGAGCAGGTTATTTAGTACACTCCGAGATCATTATCTGGCCCTGGGTTTACAAGAGCCTACTAGAAATGAAGCTATCTCAGATTTAGTCACCACTAATAATATTAGACTGGGACAAAGAACTGATAGGTAAAAATACTGAACATAAATGGACAACATTTAAATCCTTACTAAATATACATACTTATCACCATGTTGTTGTTTAGTCATTCAGTTGCATTCAACTCTCTGAGACTCTATGGACCGCAGCATGCCAGGTACACCTCTCATTGACTGCCCCCTCTGAGCTCCATCAAGTTCATGTTCATTGCTTCAGTGACTTCATCTATCCATCTCTGCATATGTCGTTGCCTTCTTCTTGTGCCTTCAATCTTTCCCAGCATCAGAGCCTTTTCTATGGAATCCTGCCATCTCATGATATGGTCAAAATATTTTAATTTCAGCCTCATGATCATACTTTCTAGTGAACAGTTTGTCTTGAAGTACTGATTTATTGGATCTTCTTGCATCTTGTAGTTCCTGGCCCATATATTGTTGGAGTCGAGCTTGTAGAATCTTAAACATTACCTTGCTGGCATGTGAAATTATTGCAATTGTTTGATAATTGGAGTACTCTTTGGCACTGCCTTTTTTGGGATTGGGACGTAGAGTGACCTTTTACAGTCTATTAGCCATTGTTGAGTTTTCTAAATGTGTTGACATAAGGCAACAACACTTTCACAGCATCATCCTGTAGAACGTTGAATAGTTCAAGTGGGATTCCATCAACTCCTGCAGCCTTATTATTAGCAAGACATCATAGGGCCCATCTCACCTTGCTCTCCAAGATATCTGGCTCCAGCTCATTAGAGAAACTATTGAGGTCATCATTGTTGTTAAGATCATTCTTGTATAGATCTTCAGTGTATTCTTGCCACCTCTTCTTTATCTGATCTTCTTCTGTTAAGTCTCTACCATTTTTGTCTTTTATACTGCCAACTTTGGCATGAATGGTGCCCTTTTAGGTTCCTAAATTTCTTGAAGAGATTTCTTGATTTACTCATTCTGTTATCATCTTCGATCTCTTTACATCGCTTCCTGTAGAAAGTCTCCTTGTCTCTTCTTGATATCCTCTGGAATTCTGCATTCAGTTGGACAAATCTTTTCCTATCTCCACTACTTTTCGCTTTCCTTCTTTCCTGAGCTACTTTCAAAGCCTCATCAGACAGCCAGTTTGACTTCTTACATTTCTTTCTTTTAGGGATATTTTTTGATGCTGTTTCCTGGATAATGTTGCAAACTTCAGTCTAAAGTTCTTCTGGTACCCTATAGTCCATATCTAGTCCCTTAAATCTATTCTTTACCTCCACTACATATTCACAAGGGATATTTGTTATTTTGTATCTACTTGTCTGATGATTTTCCCTGTTTTCTTCAGTTTTAATTCTGAACTTTGCAAGAAGAAGCTCATGGTCTGAGCAGCAGTCCACTCCAGGTCTTGTTTTTACTGATTTGTATAGAGCTCCTCCATCCTCGGCTGCAAAGTATATAGTCAATCTGATTTCTATATTGTCCATCTGGTGATGTCCATGTGTAGAGTCGTCTTGGAGGCTGTTGGAAGAGGGTGTTTGCTATGACCAGAGAATTATCTTGACAGAATTCTACTAATCTCTGACCTGAATCATTTTGTTCTCCAAGGCCCATCTTGCCAGTTATTCCAGGTGTCCTTTGGTTCCCTACTTTAGCATTCCAATCTCCTACGATGATAGTAACATATTTTTCTTGGTGTCATATCTATGATGTGTTAAATGAATTTGTAGAACTGGACAACTTCAGCCTCTTCAGCATCCATGGTTGGCGCATATACTTTCATCACTGTGATGTTAAATGGCTTGCCTTGAATTTGAAATCATTCTGTCATTTATCTGGTTGTAACTGAGAACTGCTTTTGCCCACTCTTTGATTGACTATGATGGCTACTCCATTGCTTTTTCTGGATTCTTGACCACTGTAGAAGATCTGCTGGTTGATGTGAAATGTCTCATTCCAGTCCATTTAATCATCCTTTGAGGTTATAAGTAAACAGATTCCACCTTAAAGAAAGAAAAGGGTTCTTCACAGTAAAGGTGGAATTATGTACCAAAGGAGGTGGTGACAGTGGATTCAATAGATAACTTTATAAAGGGACTGGATATATTGTTGAATAAAAAGGGCATTCGGGGTTATCCTGGATAATTAGAGATGGAGTATTGATCCAGGGAGGAATCAGATAGGCAGTATCTGGGGTCAGGGAACATTTTTTTTTCTTCAAAAAACAAGCTTTGTTACCACAGCTCCATTGAAGCTCATTAACCAGATGTTCCAAGCCTGCCCTGAGTACTCCTGTCCAGAGGGGAAATGTCTCCCATTCACAGAGGTATGAGAGTGGTGAGCTCTCTAAATCTTGTCTATCACCAAATTGTCATTTTGGATCATTATTTCTCTCCACGCACCTCATCCTAGGGTTCCTACTGTTTTTTTCCCCGACATCTTGGCCCTTATCCTGTCACTATCTTTTCCTGTTGGATTGTGTCTTCTCACACATTCCAAGATATTTTCTTCATTTCATAGGTGTGTTATGGGGTTCCCGATTGTGGGGATGCAGATGAATCTTCAGGGTAGGTTCCTTTGGATGAGAGACACTTTGGTCTCTGAGGTCCTTGGAGAATTTGGAGTGAATGTAATCACTCATGTGGGACAGGAATGCAGAGCATGAGACGTTTGTGCACCAACCCATCCACTGATGTCCTGAGGCAATTCCGAGGAGAAGAAACCCAGGCCCAGCAATGCTTCACAGTGTCCGGTCCAGGTAAACACACCTTAAGACATCTCCGATATCATTTTAAACTGTGATGGAGTTGTGATCTGTCGTAGAGAGTGCACCCCCCCACAGAACCGAGGACGCCATAGCTCAGAGCTTTCAGGGTCACCGTCTGCAACACTATAGATTGGTAAATATATTGCGTTACTGAAGTCAGTGCATGCTGAGCAATGTGGGAATAAGATATGGTGTCCCTTGTAGCATTTCTCAAACCGAGACTAAGGAACCACAGTTCACACTGTCTCAAGGGAAGTGTGATTTTTTTTTTGCTTACAAGTCCAAATCCACAGCAAATAATATTCTAAACATCGGTTGGCTCCAAACACTTGATAATATCAAGATGGTGGAAAATTGTCCAGTTAAGTGAGGCAGTGAGATTGGTTTGTCCATGCAAAGTACTGGAAACAAGAGATACTGAAAGAAAAAATCTTCTATGGTATAATGTCTGGTGCTTTTTTAGTGAAAAAAAGTAAGAAAAGTTGATTTAAAGGGCCACTGTATATTTAAAATATAGTATTTTGAAGAACAATGCTGTAAAACAATGAGCCTCATTCAATTGCAAGGCTGCAACTCGATTGTAGTAGCTCGCAAGTTATGGTGCTATTCAATTCGGGAAGACCACAAGTTATGATAGAGATATTTGCAAACCATGCTATCGTATGTAGCATTTGCAAGCTTGAACAGATCAATCGACCAAGGCTGTAACTCTGGAGATAGAAAGCGCCAATGGAAACCGATTGTCATCATTATGGCTTTGAAAATGAAGTCTGGATTTCAAAGTCCTACAAGCTTGAATTACGAGTTACGATCAGACCCACATTCCTGAAATATTGCAATATCGATAAAACCGTAAATATGATATTCTATTAAATGGGAGTTCCATTATATGTATTACCATATTGATTGCCGGGATCGATATAACATGGAAATTAAACATGAAATCAAGTATTTTAATTTGCCAATTTGAGAGCTTGAGAATGTTGTGCTATTAATTCTAAGACCTAACATCACCTTCCCTTTTAATAAAAGTACAGTAGTGTGTATATATGTGCTTTTAAAGTGCTACAGACATGTCATTAAGCCCTTTGTGAGTCCTCCTTAACTGGAACCCTTAACTTGTGGACAGACTTTTGCCATTTGCGGGCTTAACGTAGTGGTTAGCGAGGGGGAATTAGAGCAAATGAATAGCGATTTGTGATTTTAGCATTCGGAAGTCTTGCGGCTGTGAAAGATCAAAGGCTTGGTGGGGCATTAACTTGCAAATTAAAAAATCACAAAGAATCGCAGCCCGTAACTCGATCGGAGCCTGCAAAAAGACGCCAATTGAACAGGCGAAAGGAAATTAAGTTACAGGCTACATTTCCTAGCCCGGATCTCCCAAAGCCTCAATTGAATGAGGCAAAATATTTTTATAATGTGAATACAGCAGCATTTTTTTACCTTTTTTATGCCCTTATGGTGAAGTGGAAGCTGCCAATTTTATTTCGTCTGATCAACTTCCTAAGGTGGGAGTGCAAAGGAATGTCACTTAGTTTTTATACAATAAAACCTTTTTGTAAAGTTTACAAAATGACATTTTACAGGCATCAAATACAGTGGTTCATTAGAATTACAGAGGCCCTTTAAATGAGAATTGGAGGGTTGATGTTTTTTTTTAAATATATATAATATATTTGAAAAATCATTCTATTTTTTAATTAGATACCAAATTTTTCATTGTTTCTCCTATTTCTTTAAGCATAATATTTACTCTCATACAGCCCACTCCATATTTATAATGTGCATTTGTATACTCCAAGGTGGTAGCTCTACTGAACGCTCATTGGACCAACCTATGGACAGTAACATCTGATGTCTCTTCTCCCACCATCAGGCTGTTGGTGCCCAGACAGATTCCAATTAGACAACCTGAACCACTGTGTGCAGTCAGTGAAGCATCCCTGTGAGGTGGATCGGGTATACTACCGGCCTGGTCAGCTGGTTAAAATCAACTGGCAGATCTGCACCGGTGAAGCAGGCAAATGAAGCAGTCCCGGCAAAACCCTGAGTGTGTAGGTCAGTGCAAGAGGTTCTGTGGAGTACTGGCCCTAGAAGATGGTCTAAAGGACCATATGCATTGTAACATATTGTATCTAGAGGGCCTGTAATGACGCATATAGAGTAGGTATTTCTATTGATATCTTGTTGTTTAGTTGCTCGGTCTTGTCCAAGTCTCCATGACCCTATAGACCACAGAACACTAGGCACATCAATCAGCCACTGCCCCAAAGGCCCTATCTCTATATTCTCTCTAATTTCCTATTCATTAAATGTATTTGCTATTCCCAGTGCACTTTGGTTGGTCCTCTCGGTCCCAGTGGGGGAAATGTTTGGGTCCATGTAGGGTACAGAGTATACAATCGTCTTTCCGGAGTCCGATCAACCCCAGCATGCTTAGGAATGGGAAGCAATACTGGCAAATCTCCCGCAAGGCGCACACAAGTGACAAAGCAGTGAAATATAGGTGGTTATTTAGTTGTTCGGCCTTGTCCGACACCATGAAATAGGAAGCAGAGCTAGGTATCTACCTCAAGGCAGACAGGTAAGTGACAGAACAGGCATCTAGACCATTTCTGCCTGTGTAAATAAAGTAGTATATTTTATTAATACTGTGTGTTATTCCTTGTGCCACTGGGACATACCGTATATACTCGAGTATAAGCCGACCCGAGTATAAGCCGAGGCACCTATTTTACCACAAAATACTGGGTAAAATGAGTGACTCGAGTATAAGCCGAGGGTGGGAAATGTGCTGCCCCCTGTGTCCCCCCTCTCTCTCCCCTCTCCCTTCCCTGTGTCTCTTCCCCCCTCCCTTATCACCCTCCTCAAACCCCCTCCTCATTCTCAACCTCCCTCCTCAACCCCCCCATCCTCAACCTCAACCCCCCTCCATAACCTCAACCTCCCTCCTCATCCTCAACCTCCCTCCTCATCCTCAACCTCCCTCCTCATCCTCAACCTCCCTCCTCATCCTCAACCCCCTCCTCATCCTCCCTCCTCAACCCCCCCCTCAACCTCACTCCTCAACCCCCCATCACCAACCCCCCTCCTCAACCCCTCCATCCTCAACCTCCCTCCTCCTCATCAACCCCCTCCTCAACCTCCCTCCTCCTCATCAACCCCCTCCTCAACCCCCCATCATCATCCCCCCTCCTCAACCTCAACCTCAACCTCCCTCCTCCTCATCAACCCCCTCCTCACTTTCTCCCCTCTAAATACCTCCCCCTCACTTACCTGCTTCTTCTCCGGCCTCTGCTCCATCTTGACCCCAGCGCGCATGTGACGTCACATGCGCGCCACGTCATTAGCATATACCGGGCAATAAGAAGCCCATAGTAAACAAAACTGCAATAAAACACTGTAAATATTTTAACCCTGTAGCTGTCAGAAGAGTTTGTTGCTCAATTTATCTTTTTATTACCAGAGCTACTCTGTTGTTTGCACTGGCAGATATGGGAGCAATTACCCCGTACTCCTCAAGGAATTGTTAGATATGTTGTTTCTTGCCTTTACTTGATATAATATGAAGACCAAACTAAACCATCTACAAGCTATGGAGAAAAGAGAGGGACTGCATAGATTGGCAGCAACATTTGGCCAATCAAAGTAGCTTTATTGTTCCTGCCACAAAACCCTGGGTAGATCCAGCATGAAGCACAATGTGAACCAAAATCGGCTCATAGCTTTAGTTATCAAATGTTTCACTGCAGAAACAAAGGTTGCACTGAAGATAGAACACAACGAGCATGATATAGCAGCACTTGCATTAGAATAACACACCCTGGTGACAAATCAAGAAGACAAATAAAGCAATGGAGGCCAACAGTAAATAATCTCATATACTATTTAATAAACCTATTATTTTTAAACATTTTGTTCATATTAATTCAGTATTAGTGTGTCATGTGACCTCACACCCATCTCTTGCAGGGCCAGTTTCTGATGGATGGCTCTGCAGATTCCTGCAGGTCAGTTTGTGAGTCATTAGAGCTCCGGACACTAATTGTATCTTATTATTATTATTATTATTATTATTATTTTTTGTGTTTGTTTATTTGTATTTAGTGGAACACTGCTTCACCCAATGTTAAGAATTCTGGGTAGGGACATGTAAATTATATTGTTGTGAAAATCCCAGGCATGTTTGATCTATCTGAGATATACAGACAGGAGTAGTGTCATTGTTTCATGCCCAGTCCAACTGATTCTACCCATTATTGTGATTTTCTAATGACCCTTTATAGCTGCTCTACACACTAATGACTCTTTCATACTCCTGCAGGCACAGCCTCCTCTCTACTGTCCCCCTGCCCATTGGGGTTGTCAGAGGTCTCCGTTTTACTGTAATGCTTTGGCCAATTGCATTGAGCTCTCACAAAGATGTGACGGGGGTCGGTAGTGTTGATATGGAGCCAACACAATTGGCTGTGTGTACTTGGGCCAAGGCACCCAGGAATTAATCAGCAGCTCAATGTGAGTTCACCCAGCAAGTAACAGCAAGGGCAGTCTCAAATTTACATCTCCGGCTCCCCTAGGCACAGCAGTTTCCTCCCTCTCTCTAGTTCTCAGGTGTTTGCTCCCTAGTGTGAACTGCAATATTTCTTTTTTTTATAGCAATGAACATTTTAAAGTGTAAAATGAGGCTCCTTTCTCGGTGAAGCCCTTAGGTGACTGGCTAGTTGGCCTAATGAGACATCCTGCCCTGAGCAATGATACTGGTAGGTTTAGGATAAGGGTTCAGATTCCTATTAAAAGCTACAATTTTGGGTCAGTTCTTTTGTTTATTTTTTTCCAAAACTACATATGTTTTACTCAATGTGTCCTCAATTTGTGAGAGTAATTCTGGAAGCTTTTCATTGAAAGGAAAGGTTCAGTGGTATATTTAGAAATCTTGTATGTTCTGGTCTGTGATATCTCCTGAACAGTAAGTGTGTTGTGTACTTGTGCATTGATTAGTGGCAGCTGAGAGGGGGTGTGGTTTTGCCTGTGTGAGGCTATATCAGTGTGTTGCTTTTTGTGGTCTGTTTGCATCTGTTCTGTGATTTCTCCTGAACAGTAAAGTGAGTTTGGGTACTTTTGCAGTGATTAGAAGGCAGTGGAGTAGTAAGAACCTAATATAAACAGAGGAAGAAGCAAACTTGTGAGCTTGAGAACACTTCTAATATAAGTGCAGTTCTAGTATAAGTGTAGAAGTTAAAATAAAAGGAGGGAGTTCAAAGAACAGAGGAGTACATTGTAGTGCTTTATACATTTTTTCCCCACTGTAATTGGTAATTATGACTCAGTCCAGTGACATCCTCACTCAGTGTGCATCCTGTCACATGTATGAACTGTTGGAACAGCTGATCCAGAGTCCATACCTATGTGGCAGGTGGTTCTGTCTCATTGTAGAGTATAATGGTGAGTAGTTGACTTTGTGTAGATCAGTTGTTCGACATGTCAGATTGATAACAAAATATTTAATGTGGCAGGGATGCCAGGAAAACTAGTAATGTTGGTGTAGAAACAGTAAGGCATCTGGGGAGAGAGAGAAACTCAAAACCTCTGTTTTCTCAAGATTAACTTAATAACCAAAATTATCTAAAATTTGCATAAGGGTCGGGACGGAGGTGACAGGCTGTGATAAGGTGCATAACAGGTCATCTGCAAACAGACAACATTTGGGATGTTGATGTTCTACATCAATACCACGGATGGAGGAGTTAGATCTGATTGTCTTGGCTAGGGGTTCAATTGCTAATGCGAATAGCAGGGGAGGGGGCGGTCGGGGGGAGTGGGTAGCCCTGTCTGGTGCCCTGTTGGATGTCAGTAAACATTATGGAGTCTCCTGGCATTTTTAGTGAGGCTTTAGGATGATGATAGTACGTCTTCAGAAGATTTAAAAAGGGTCCGGAGAAGCTAAAGTTTATAAGAGTTTTTTTTCTAAATAAAACCATTCTAGCAAATCAAACACCTTCTCAATATCTAAGGCCAAAAGGCATGCAGGTGTCTGAGTTTGTTTAGCCCAATGAATTGAGTTAGTTACCCACCTGATTTGATCTCTCGCTTGTCTGAAGGGGATAAAACCCACTTAATCCTTGTGTATTAGTCTGGGAAGAAACTTGTTAATTCTATTAGACATGAGTTTTGCAAGGATTTTAATATCTCCGTTTAGGAGGGAAATGGGCCTATAGTTTTTAAACTCGGTGGGGTTCCCACCCTCTTTAGGGAAAAATACTAGATCAGCCTGATTGAGTTCTGGGGGTATTGGAAATCCATCCAGTATCCTGTTGAATAGATTAGTAAAATGAGGAGTAAGTAGGTCAGCAAATTTGTTATAGTATAAATGAGGGAATCCATCTGGGCCAGGGTCTTTACCATTTTTGAGGTTCTGGATGACTTTTTTTAACCTACTGTGCTGTGACCATGGAGTTTAAGGAATCTCATTATTGGGAAGTGAGTGAGGGTAGATCACAGGAGTCAAGAAAGGAAGTAATAAGGGAATTAGATTGGTATGGTGATGAGGTGTAAAGTTTCTGGTAAAAAGAGAGAAAGGTATCTAAAGTTTTCTTGGGGCTAACCGTGATCTCACCAGAAGTTGATTTGATGCGAAAAAATTTGGTTTGAGATAGTTTCCCTTTCAGTTTTCTAGCTAAAAGGGAATTAGGTTTATTTGCCTAATTATTTGTATAGTTTATTTAAATGTATGTTACAATTACTGGAGCCGTATGCTGTGACAAAATAAGATCGAGTTCAGACTTCAGTTTTTCGATGACTACGAGATGCATTTTGTTGGTTATGTTTTTCCAGCCCTAATAAATCCCTCCTCAAGGTCGACTACCTTAGTTGCATTTGTTTCTTATTAATGGATGCATGTTTAATACGGGTACCCCTAATGAAGGCTTTATGAGCCGCCCAGACCTACCCGATATCCAAGTCCACATTTGTATTTGTAGAGAAGAAAAGATCAATATCATTAGCTATGTGGTCTTTGAATATCGGGTTAGCTAGGTGCATTTTGTTCAGCCTCCAGGAATGTGGTGGGTATTAGCGCCAAATGCAATCAAAACACTAACTATTGAATGATCTGACCAAGTACACGGATATATTTCAGATCTGGTTAATTGATCTGAAAAGGATGAGTCGATAAACACTGTGTTCATTCTAGAATATGAGTTATGGACAGGAGAATAGAAAGTGTATTCTTTGTCTTTTGTGTGAAGTAGTCTCCATGCATCTACCATATGTAGGTCCTGCAGAAGTGTGTCTATCCAGGATATTTTAGTAGAGAACCTGTCATCCCAGCCCAAGGTTCATCTATCTAGTTGATTATTTAGAGTTACATTTTTAAATCTCCCCCCAAGATGACCTTTCCTACATTGGTTAAAATGGGATATTGTAGCAGCCAAATAAAAGGGGAATGAGGACTAGTAGTAGGCGTGTAAAATGCTATTAGAGAGAGTTCAACGTCCAGCAGGTTACCAGTTAATACAATAAAGTCTCCATCTTTATCTATGTGTTTATGCTTTAAAATGAAGGGAAAATCCTTGTGTAGTAGGATAGTAACTCCAGCTTTTTTGGATGGTTGTGAAGTAGCAAAATATGTAGGATAGTGTAAGTGAAAAAAATTGGGAACTTTATTGTGGTCGAAATGAGTTTCCTGAACAAACATTACTGAAGATTGAAGATGTTTATAGTAAATAAAAGCCTTTTGTTGCTTGAAAGGGGCATTGACATTCACTCCCCGAAAATCCTCTAGTATGAGGAAAATTTAGAATGTAGCAATAATATAAAAGAACACTTTTTTAGGAACCAAATTTGCCTTTGTAAATATTTGGCAAAATAACACCCGCCTCTACAGAGAACAGTCTGACACCTATGAGGCGACCTAAGGCCACCATGGACTAAAACCGGGTGCAAAGGGTGTAAAATATATAAAGTTGAAAATAAAGCAAAACTTAATGGAGATTGCCCAGATATGGGACCATATACTCTAATAACTTGTCGATCTGGGTCTGGCCCTAGTCCCGGTTTATCTCATGAAAGTTGGCAGGTGGATTTTTAGTATTTGGATAAAGACCCAGGTAGAGTTGATGGGGAAATTCCAAGATATAACATTCTGCATAAAATGATCGCAGGTCAGGTTAACTGGATTACTAAGAATTAGGAGAGTTGTAAAAATGCAGTAGCCAGTTGTGGATACTAGATGGCGTATCAAGCCAATTATGTAATATCTCACTCCGGGAATTAGGGCTGTAGCTCCAAAGTCGATCAGATTAGACAGAGCTCCCAATGAGCATGTTTTTATTTTCATTAAGGGCTTTGGCTCAAGCCAGTGGCCATTTTGAAAAGCCAGTTGATAACAGTCTCAAGATTGATGATGTAAAAACTGTAAATGTGCTTGGGGCTTTGCAGGGCCACGTGTGTAGGTATAGCCCAGGCCTTCCATAAGTTATAAGCTAGCCCTGGAGGATCCGATTGGGGTTTAACAGCTTAAAAGCCTTGGGCTGCAGTGAAGAAGATCCAATGGGGCACTAAGCCAGGACCTCTCACCACCCATCGGGGCCCGGCGGTGGATAGCAGCGGTACAGCCAACAGCCCTCCAGATTGTCATGCTCTCCGGTAAGAAGACCTTTTGCTGGTTGGGGAGGGTATTAAGTGCCTAATTTGCCATCTCCATTGTTGTTTAGGCCAAATTTGGGGCTAAAAAAGTGCTCTTTATGGCATATTAGCTACAGAGCCCACGTTTCATACTCTTATTTTGAAGGTCACCGTTTCCCTCCTGTGTTTGTGCCCTTAGGTGTATTGCAAGTGGCATACTGTTCTGCTGCATTGCTGCTCTACTCAGGTGGTATCCCTCAGTAGGCCTAGGTCCTGTCGTGCAGGCCTGAGTTAGGTCTTGGTTTGTAACCTTAGAACTATGATGTAATTTGAATTCAATTTTGAGTAAAATGGTCTTCAGGCATAAATATACCCAAATCTGGCATGGAAGTTTCTCTTATGAGATTTTTCTTATTAAGGCCAGGATCTCTTTCAACCTGCATCAGTTCTCAGCAGTGACAGTTTAGAACCTCCATGTTGCCTATCTTGAAGCTCAAATTAGAGAACTGGACAGGAGAATTGAAGCACTTAGTGATATTGCTCCACTGGAAAGGGGGTTGGTGCTCATGGTGCACAGTTTAGCTTGGCCTAGCATGAGGGTGGAGATGCGGCTAGTGAGGATGTCCAGGGAGGTAGCTGGGTTACAGTTACAAGTGGAAGCAGGGGGGACAGTAGGAGGAGGCGGGCCAGTTCGGAGTTGGCAAACACCAACAGATTTGCAAGATTTAGTGAAACTTGGAGATATCCATTCACGAAACTTGGAGATATCCATTCACGAATGGCAATGCCAGATAGAGCAGTTCCTTCTAACAACCGGGAGAACATTTCTACTGGAGGAGTGGGAGGGCAGAATAGGCAGAGCAAGAGAAAAGTTTTGGTGGTAGGGGACTCCATTTTTAGGAAGCTAGGAAGGGGGATTTGTCACCCAGATCACAGCAATCAAACAATTTGCTGTCTCCCCGGTGCTCGGGTTTGACATGTTGTGAATCGAGTAGCTAAATTATTGGGAGGGACTAGAAATGAACCGGCGGTCTTGGTACATATTGGTACCAATGACAAAGTTAGTGGAAAATGGAGAGTCCAAAATAATGATTTTCTAGAACTAGGTAACAAGGACCTCCAAGGTAGTATTTTCATAGATACTACCAGTGCCACGTGCTAGCCCAGAGACACAACTTTATTCATTTTAGTGAATAATGCTGCAGTGAGTATTCAAAATGATATCAATATACTGAGATAGTAGATCCAATTGGCATCTAGGCCTATATGATATTAGTGCAGGCATACAGTCATAGAATTTGGACATATAGTATTCCCACCATAAAATACTTTTTTTGGAGGATAACAAAGAACTTCACATTCAATTAATTAAATTACTGGTTACTACCTATAGATTTACATTTACCATACTTGCCAGCACCACTGTGCCACATTAATATAGTTTTGATAAATTATAATTTCAGCAAAATCAACACTCAAAATAAAACTCAAACAAGCCAAGTGAGAAATGAAAGTTTATTGAATTTGGGCTGTATGTAAAACTATACAAATGTACAGCATAGTGCAAATATGTCTCATTAGTGCATCAGATTCAAGTAGAGATACAATGTATATGAGGCTGTCACAATGTATATAAGGCTGATAGGCCTAGTAATTATGTATATCAGGCTGTCACAGTGTATATCAAGCTGTGAGAAACAGTCATCATGCATATCAGGCTATTGGACCAAGTCATTATGCATAGCAGGCTGTTAGACCCAGTCATATTGTATCTCAAGCTGTGAGAAACAGTCATAATGTATATCAGGCTGTTGGACCAAGTCATTATGTATATCAGGCTGTTGGACCAAGTCATTATGTATATCAGGCTGTTAGACCCAGTCATATTGTATCTCAAGCTGTGAGAGACAGTCATAATGTATATCAGGCTGTTGGACCAAGTCTTTATATATATATATCAGGCTGTTAGACCCAGTCACAATGTCTATTAGGCAGAGAAAAACAGTGACAATGTATTTTAGGCAGAGAAGAGTCACACTATATAAGGCTGTCAGACACAGCCAGTAAATAACAAAAAGTCAAAAAATGCACTACATCAGGCTGTTAAGCAGAAATCTGAGAAAATAACAGACTGTCAGACTCAGTACACATTAGATATCCAGTTATTACAATACACACCTGGCAATTATGGTCCAGTTACAGTGCACATGTATATTTGCTAGTGTATATGGGCCAGACACCTAATGTTGTGTATCTAATGTATTTATATAAGGCAGAGTCATGTGTATCTAGTGGTCGGCCATCCATATAAAACTGTCCCAGTGTAAGTTGGACTGTCATACAGTAACAGTGCATACCAGGCTCTCCATCATAGTGTATACGTATTATACCCCTGTCAGAGCAGTCACCTCACAATGTACAGAATATACATGTCTGTAATCTGTTTGTATGTATCTGACTGTACTGTAGCACAATTAATTCCCTGCATTGTAGCAGTCACCTCACAATGTACAGAATATACATGTCTGTAATCTGTTTGTATGTATCTGACTGTACTGTAGCACAATTAATTCCCTGCATTGTAGCAGTCACCTCACAATGTACAGAATATACATGTCTGTAATCTGTTTGTATATATCTGACTGTACTGTAGCACAATTAATTCCCTGCATTGTAGGATAACAGGATATGCTTAATGTGAATTAGGGTTTCACACTTTGTAGGTTCACTAGTGATCATATGATAGAGTTTGATTTCTTCATTTAGTACTCCTGTCAGGATAGTACCCCTGCGCAGATCCTCTCCTTTCATCTGGATAAGTGATATGGGGTGGAGAGTTGACCACATTAAATGTCAAAAGTAAGTTTTAAAAGCCACATTGATATCTTTTTTTCTAAAATTACGGATTTTATTATTAATCAATAACTAAATAAATAAATAAATGAAACCCTTTAACGTACCAGTCCCACTAAAACCATATAGATTAGATATGGATGCAAAATCACTTAGCCATGTAACACACACAGGCAATAATGAGTATTATAAAATGCATAATTCAACAAAATATATTACTATAACCGCAATGCACCGACTTGTAGAAAAGAGGATATATAGTATCTATGTACATGGCGAGTGTGGAACCAATCACGCCAGGAAGAGAGAGGCTTTTATTTCTCACATTCATATAATTCATTCCACACAATTAGCAGCTGATTTCAAAATTCACAGATTTAATCTGTTACAAAATAATCATGGTGCATGTTAACGACATTGCAATGTTTGAATCCAGTTCTGGGTTTCCAATCCATTCACATGAAAACTGGCTTGGATTAATATTGGCCTGTGGCACAGAGCCAGATGCCACTGTGTCTCACTATCTAGAGGGAAGACCTTGGTACAATCTAACCGAAAAAACTATATAAATATTTTAGTACTGCTAAAAAAAAATGAAAGATCTCACTTGGATAAACTCTTTTATAAATCATAAAAACACAAATGCTAAGGTTTTGCACGTACATACACATACATTTGAGTGAGTGCATATATATAAATGTGTATGTATATACCGTATTTACACAAATCAAGTGTGTCAGCGAATCTAATGCGCACTGCAAATTTGGGACCCATGAATCAAATTTTTTTTTTTGCTGGCGAATGTAATGTACATTTGTCATTTGTACAAGAAGTACCGAAAAGTGAGTTTATGTTATCTCTCTTCGATTCAATGCAAGAAAGTAAAGGGTGCTTTTCTGTCTTATGGTCTGTAATCAGTGTCCAGATGAGAGTGGGTGTGGCTTGGCATTTGTTATTATTGTTTGTTTATTTTTTCCTACTGAAATTTTGTAGACAAAAATTATGAGTCAGTCCAGTGACATCCTCACTCAGTGTGCATCATGTCACATGTATGTACAACTGGAATAGATTATCCAGGGTCCACACCTCTGTGACAAGTGTGAACATGTTGCCCGTCTGGAAGCTCAAACTGGAGAACTGCAGAGGAGAACTTAGTGATATTGCTCCACTGGAAAGGGAGCACAGTTTAGCTGGACTAGCATGAATGATGGAGATGGGGCTAGTGAGAATGTCCAGGGAGGTAGCTGGGTTACAGTTACAGGGATCAGGAGGAGACAGGCCAATACTGAGTTGGAAAGCACCAACAGATTTGCTAGATTGAGTGAAACTGTTGGGGATGCCCATTCAGGAATGGCAATGCCAGATAGAGCTGTTCCCTCTGACAGCCGGGAGAACAGTTCTACTGGAGGAGTGGGAGGGCAGAATAGGCAGAGCAACAAACAGGTTTTGGTGGTAGGGGACTCTGTTATTAGGAAGATAGACAGAGTGATTTGTCACCCAGATCCCAGCAATCAAACGGTTTGCTGTCTCCCGGGTGCTCGGGTTCGGCATGTTGTGGATCAGGTAGATACATTATTAATAGAAGGGGCTGGAAATGAACAGGCAGTCTTGGTACATATTGGTATCAATGACAAAGTTAGTGGAAGATGGATTGTCCTAAAGAATGATTTTAGAGAACTTGGTAATAAGCTGAAGGCAAGGACCTCCGACGTAGTATTTTCTGAGATAATACCAGTGCCACGTGCTAGCCAAGGGAGACAGAAGGAGCTTAGGGAGTTTAATGTGTGGGTAAAAATAGGGTTTGGGTATTTAGAGCACTGGGCTAACTTCTCACTTCACTTCAGTACAATCTCTATAGCAGCGATGGATTGCACCTTAATGATGAGGGAGCTTTTGTGCTAAGGGATAGGATGGTAGAAAGGCTGGAGGAGTTTTTAAACTAGTAGGTGGGGGAGGGTCTAGATGAAATGTAATGGGGTAGAAAGTGTAGAGGGCATAAGGGATGAATTAACTACTCATGGGGGAGGAGATGGGGTTAGTATAGTCAATAGGGAGGTATTACTGAGTTACGCAAGTACAGAGGCAGGGATTTAATACGCATTACCGAAACATGGTGGGATGAATCTCATGAATGGACTGTTAATCTGGATGGTTATAACCTATTTAGGAAAGATATGGGGCACTGGTAAAAGAGGAGATGGATTTGTCTGTATGTTAAGCCTGAATTTAAGCCGATAATCAGAGAAGATATTTATGCTGGAACTAGCTGTAATATTGAATGTTTGTGGGTAGAGATAAATAGCGGAGGAACAAATTCCAAAATAATATTAGTTGGAGTATGCTATAAACCCTAAATATAACTGAAAGCGAGGAAATGCAATTATTGTTACAGATTGGAAATGCAGCTAAGCATGGACAAGTTCTAATAATGGGAGACTTTAATTACCCTGAAATAAACTGGATAAATGAGACCAGCAGTTCAGCTAAGGGGAGCAGGTTCTTGAGTACACTCAGGGATCATTATCTGGCCCAGGTGATACAAGAACCTACTAGAAATCACAACACAGTCTCATTTGAGATGGAAGTAAAAAAACAAAACTGTAAGGGGCCAACAAAAACTCTTAATTTTAAAAGGGCAGATTTTAACGGTCTAATGGCAGCAATACAAAGTATAGACTAGGACAGAGAACTGACGGGTAAAAATACTGAACATAAATGGACAATGTTCAAATCCTTACTAAATATACATACACATCGGCATATACCATGTGGGAATAAAAGTAGAATACATGTGGCTTACCAGTGATTTAAAGATCAAGATACAGAGTAAATAACAGGCATTTAAATTATACAAACAAGAGGGGACAGAGACTGCTTTACGGCAGTACAAGGAAATCAACAAGGCAGCAAAAGGGCGATAAGACTGGCTAAAATAGAAAATGAAAATTAATTGCAAATGAGAGTCTAACCCTAAAATATTTTTTTTAATATATTAATGGAAAGAAGGCCAGGAAGGAAGCTATAGGAACATTACAATGTGACACAGGCCGTCTGATAATTAGTGACCAGGAAAAGGCAGATGAGCTAAACAGATTTTTTTTCCTTCGGTATACACAAGGGAGGTTCCAGTGGTTGGGACACTGCAACATTAAGGGGGGTACACTACCTTCACCAAGTAATTGATTAACACAGGAAGAAATCCAAAAAAAGGTTTGGAATAAATGTTAGTAAAGCCCTAGGTCCTGATGGAATACATCCAAGGGTACTGAGAAAACTGGGTTCTGTAATAGCCAAACTATTATATTTAATTTTTCAAGTTTTCCTCATCACTGGGTCGCTACCAGATGACTGGCGAAAAGCAGAGGTGATATCCTTATTTAAGAAGGGAGGAAGAGCAATTTCGGGGAATTAAAGACCAGTGAGCCTCACTTCTGTAGTGGAAAAGCTTTTAGAAGGGTTAATAAGGGATAATATACAAGGATATGTCGATTTGAACAGGATTATAAGTTGGAGTCAACATGGATTTATGAGGGATAGGTCATGTCAAACAAATCTAATTAGTTTCTATGAGGAGGTTAGTAGGAACCTGGATCAAGGCAACTCAGTGTATGTAGTCTTTTTGGATTTTGCAAAGGCTTTTGATACAGTGCCACATGGAAGATTATTGTGCAAACTAAGGGATACAGGAATTGCAGAAAATATATGCACATGGATTGAGAGCTGGCTAAAAGACAGGAAGCAAAGTTTTGTGGTAAATGGAACATACTCTGAATGGACTAATGTGGTAAGTGGGGTTCTTCAGGGTTTAGTATTATGTCCTCTCCTTTTTAACATATTTATTAACGACTTAGAAGTAAGATTGGAAAGTAGTGTCTCAATTTTTGCTGATAACACGAAGTTGTGCAAGGTAATTAAATCAGATAATGATGTCCTTTCCCTCCAAAGGCATTTACATAAAATAGAGGAATGGGCATTTAAATGACAGATGAGATTTAATATGAATAAATGTAAAGTTATGCATCTGGGAAGGAACAATAGCCATGCAATTTCTAATCTTAATGGAGCAAATCTAGGGGTATCAGATATTGAAAGGTATTTGGGAGTGCTTGTGGACTACCACCTAGGGAACAGTGCTCAAAGCCAAGCAGCAACTGCAAAGGCAAGTAAAATATTAGCGTGTATTAAGAAGGGTATAGAAGCCAGGGAAGCAAATATAATTCTGCCACTATACAAATCCCTAGTACGCCCTCATTTGGAATATGGAGTAGGTCAGTATAAAGATTTGTCAAGTGCGCTTTTGTGCCAAGAGATTTCCAACTGACACGAGGACTTTGAGGTTGGAAGTAAAAAAGATTCCACCTTAAAGAAAGAAAAGGGTTCTTCACAGTAAGGGTGGTTAATCTGTGGAATTCTCCACCAAAGGAGGTGGTAACAGCGGATTCGATCGATAACTTTAAAAGGGGACTGGATTTATTTCTAACCAAAAAGGGCATTCAGGGTTATCCTGGATAATTAGAGAGACAGTATTGATCCAGGGAGGAATCCGATCGACGGTATCTGGGGTCAGGAAGGAATTCCTTTTTTTTTGTTCCCTCTGAGACGATTGGCTAAGTTTCACTTGGGTTTTTGTCTGTTTGACTTCCTCTGGATTCAATTAATTAACAACTAATCCTCATATTGCAGATCTGTGGAAATCTTAAAAGGTTGAACTTGATGGACTGAAAGTCTTTTTTTCAACCTCAATTACTATGTAACTATGTGACTTATGGTAGTTTTATTATAAATGACACTGCTGTACAACAATATGATAATATTGCATATATGCATATTGCATATTCTTAATGCCAGTCTTTGAGAAGCCACTTGCTCCGGCAGTGATGACGAGTCCCCCGCCGCTGTTTTCTCATCTGAGAACCTCAGTCACCCACTCTAGAGAGCCGGGAAGCGAGAGATGGTGGTGTCACAGTGTATACCAGTATGTCCTGGTCTGTGCTTTTCTTTTCGCTATTACTGGTAATGCAATGTTATCGATGGCGCACTAGATTCAATGTTTTAAGCCCGAAAAAGGGGTTAGAACATCAAATCTAGTGCACCATCGATTCTAATGCGCACTCCGAATTTGGGACCCGATTTTTCACGAAAAAGGTGCGTATTAGATTTGAGTAATTACGGTAGTATTTGTTTATGCAAAAAAAAATATGTAGATGGGTGTACTTATATTTCTATGTACATACACTTTACATATATGCATGCATGTATATTTTTGTGCATGCATATACATGTGTATGTATGTGTACATATGTATTTCTATATACAAATGTGTCTATAAAAAAAATAACAAAGCTCAGCTTTGTTAAAGCAAAAAATATCTGCCCTTAGTCTTAAGGAACCACAATAAAATAAAATACAAACATATCCCATAATCCTCTGCAGCCCAAAGCAAATACCCTATTTGATCCCGTAGGGTTCCTTTTCTGTCTCACCAGTGCTGGGGAGAGATGCATAAAGAGGTCCCACATGATTAGCTCTATATTTAAAAATAAATTGGTTTTAAGCACTCGAGGGGAGGGAAATTAACCATACAAAGCACTTAAATAGTACAGCAAGGCTTTGGCGCTACATAGGTTAATTTTTTACCCCATGATCTAAGCGAATTTTAGTTACCTGTGGGCTTTTCTGAATTCCCATTTTTATACATTCAAATATGCATGTTTTCTGTAAACTCACATATACTATGCCAGGCTGAAAATCAACATGCCGCAATATATATATGGGTACTGGGTATCAGGAACTATTATTTAAACATGAGGCATTGTTAGGGACTTATCCTTCCATTCTGCCTCTTTATCTTGCCTATCAAGTAATTCACACAGCATAGGAGATAAGTAGGCAGGCATGAAGACAGCTATGTTTACATTTTTGATTGCTTCTGTCTGAAATTGGCTTCCAAGGACTACCATGATGGGGAATGTTCAACCACTGAAGCTACCTGCTCATACTATACACATTAGGCATTATATGGAATGGAAAGTGATGGTATTCTGGTTGGGTTTTGGCATGCGCTAAAGCCCCATGTTTTTTTTTAATCTAGCAATGCCTCTACTTCATATCAGCTTAAAGTGCTATATTGAGAATAGTAAAACTAAACCTATTTTTATTGAATAGTGTTCTCTAAATGTCTATCAGAAATAACATTAACACGGCAAAAATAGTAGTTCAGAGAGACTCTAGTACAACTATACAAGTGCAGCATGCTTATTTTCACTCTTCACATGTAGAATGCCTATATGAGGTTACTATGTGTAGATATATATCAGTAGATATCATTCATTCCTTTCCTCTGGAGGACATAGACTCAAGGAGCTTTCTCCTGGCAGGACCCCCGAAGAGAGGTAGGACACCACACTCTCATCTTCTGCAAAAAGGGATGAGGAACCTGCCAGATTCATCATCTCCTCCTCAAGGAAAGGGCCTGAGTGCTCAAGTGTTGGGTCTTTCCCTGGAAGAATATAGCAAAAGAAGGAAAGGAAACATTAGATTAGGAAGGAAATAAGAAGCAGAATATATAAAATAATCTACAAATTTGGGGTATTTTTCAGTGGAGACTCAGATCTTCCATGAGTAACCATTTTTGGTTGATCCTTGCCCACCATATCCCAGCAGTTGTAGAAAGAACATATAATAAGCATTTGGACCTGATGACCAACTGCAGAAGGAAGGGGTAGCTGGAGCTAGGGTAAACATAACTAATGTAAATTAAAAGGTAGGGGTTGGTTATTTGCAAGTAAGTAGAGTAAATAGGTTAATAGAGTATACCTCTGAGACTGACACTTGAAACACTGATTTGGGTATCCTATAACAAAGCCTATTTACTCTGTCCATTTTTTTTCTACCTGTATAGCATAAGGTAAATTAGTAGATTAATTATTGTTATATGGCAGGAATTCTTATTTGTGTGCAGTATTTGCCCACTTCTGACGAAAAGCTATACATTTTTCTACTAAGCTTTGTAATGCAAAACCTTATTAAATTACTCTCATATTTAAAATTATTCCTTGGTCGAAGTATTTATCTTTTTTTAAATATCTCCTCCCCCAAACTTTATCAAATTAATTTATGTATTAGCAACATGTAAGGTAATATTTGAAAGGCTGTGCAGTATCTGTTCCCCAAGCTTCATCTACATGAAAACCAAAGGTCAGCATAGTCCAATCAGTCCCATGACATATTCCAAAATTGGAGGGCATCATTGTGACTGCTTAGGCTCTTATGTTTGATTTTCATAGTTTTAAAAGGAAATCAGTCCCCCAATCCTACAAACTGGCTCTGTATGAAGCCCTACCAAATCTCTATTCATAATTGACCAGAGGTATGATTAACCCAACTGAATTACTGAATCGCCTGGTTGTACGCCTTTTCCTAAATAGATCTTTGTGACAAATCCATCAATATGGACTGATATTGCTGGTTCGTCTGTTTTGCCTCTGTCCATGGAATAATATATATGGATGTATATAATAGTATGGGGTAGTCCTGTTGTACACATGGCAACATACATATTGCAATATGAGAAGGGCACCCAGCTGGACACAAAGGCTAATCACTTAAGTACACACACTTAAGTGATAGCAGCCAGGAACAATAAGGTTCTAACAGGCAGAGAGACGCCTTAACTCTGTCTGATTGGACAGAGGTAATTAGGGGTTGACCAAAGGTAGTCACTGCCCCTATTGTGTATGTGAAGGGTTTAAAAATGTGTGTTGTTTCAATAAAAGGGAGTTCACTTTTTGACCCTCAACATGGAGCGTGGTCTCGTTCTTGGGGGTGCCGTAATAATCTTTAATAATATAATCTCTACACTGCTGTACCAGATATCAGACTTTTACCAAAATCTGAAAAGTTACAAAAATGATCTAAAAATGCTAGAAAATGTATACAACTTTCATACAGTTGTACAGTTCACCTTCTCAGACTGTGCATCTCAGACCGTGAGCTGCAATCATGAGTGTTATTCAGTTCAGATTTATTTTGGTTGAGTGGGAATGGGTTTAGACATATGAAGCAAGGCAGAAACGGATTAGGAGTTGACAAGAAGAATGTGTGTCCATGGACAACTGCTCCTTTACAAAGCAGATTGGTGACGTCCTACTCTTGGTAAAACCGGATAGAAGTAAAACATGTTGTCCTACCTGGACAGGTGACATTAAATTGTGGGTTGAGACCCTTCTGGGGTAGTTCATTGGTATTCTTCTCCAAATCCACAGAAAGCTGCATCTGAAATATGAAACAACACAACCCTGAAGCAAATGTCATCAAAACCCATTCAAGGAAGGTTCTGCATGGAAAAACAATTTAGGTTTTATATCAGAATATTATTTAAAATACTTTTTCATTGGGTGGTATGGAAATCTGTCTGCATAATGAGGTCTTCCCCCACCACCAAATAATATTATGCTACAAATTGTTAGGGTAGCCATTGGTGTAGTTCATGAAAAACATCTATTCCACTTGTATTTTGGGTTTGTATATTACTCTTGTCAGTAGACTCACAGGCCCTCATTCAATTGCAATTTGGCCAATTGAATAGGGCTCTAAATAAGCACATAACATATTTTTTTAAAGAAGTTTTTAGTTAGTAAGCATCCATCCAAAGGCAAGGTTTTCACTAACTAAAAACTTCTTTAATAATAATATGTTATGTGCTCATTTAGAGCCCTATTCAATTGGCCAAATCGCAATTGAATGAGGGCCACAGAGAGCAATGATCCACTTGTTTGGCATTTATTGAGATAAGTATGCCCTGCACATTTACAAGTTCTCTAGTTTCTCACCGGTGACAGGCTTGTAGTGTCCATGTTAGGCAGGTTCCACTCACTCACACACAACCCGCCACTGAAGACCTGGAGAGAAAAAAAAAAAAAAATGACCCAAAACAATTACCTTCAACGTGCACTTAAAACTTTGGTCATGTCTTATATGTCTTTAATGGAGCATTTTGCGATCTTTAGTCCACTAATCTAAACATAAAGGCCCTCATTCTATTAACGGCCGTAGGAGATGCGTGGCTGCAAGGACTGGCCGCAGGCTATTTGCCTATTCTATTCCCTTGCGGCCGAGGGCTCCAGCGGGCTTGCGGCCGGCGCCCTGTTATCCCTTGCGGCTGCACGCGCAGCAGGAAAGCCTTTGCTCTTACACGGCCGCAAGAAAGCCCCGGTTGCTATTCAATTGCTATGTATACCCTCTCGTCATGGCCGTAATTATCTAAAACCGAGGCGCAGCTTACTTGCACCAAAAAGGTCCCGCTAGCACCCAATTAAGCACATAATAAAGCCATCCTGCACTTTGATGAGACGATAAAGTGATTGGAGGTGTTAGCATTCATAGCACAACATTCCCCTACACTCAAATCTGAAAATCCTTTTTAGTTAAATTCATGTCAAATGTCCGTGGACAAAGTCCCAAGGGCTTGGAGCAGCTCAGACCCGCAAAGGCTGCGGGATTAGCCTCCGTCAAGTCCGTAAATGGGTAAAATAGACCCACGGGTCGTAAAGGGCTTACTTACAAGTCGTAGCATAGAGAAGCCATCCTGTTCTTTTATTAAAAGTGAAAGTGATGTTTGGTTTTAGAATTAATAGCTCAACATTCCCCTACTCTCAAATCCGCAAATAAAGATATTTAACTTCATGTTCAATCTTCGTGTTTTATCTATCATGCAAGCCCGCACGGGCTTGAATAAGGAGCTACGGGCTTGAATAAACGAGCTACGGGCTTGATCATTGAAGTCCGTGGGACTTGGACGGATTTTAAAATCAAAGTACAATTTGGCGATGTGCAAGCTTGAGAATGTTTTGCTATTAATCCTCATGCCCCCCCATTATGTTCCCCATCATTTACAGTGCTTTGCAGTGCTGGATTGAATATATATTGGCTTATACAATGCTTTGTTTGCGCCCTCCACCTCCGAACCCGTACGGGTTTTAACAAGGACGAGCCCGCGGGACTACGGGACGGAAAGTAAACCGTAAATGATATATCGGATTTGGGAGATGTGCAAGCTTGAGAGGGTGTTGCTATTAATCCTCATGTCCCCCATTATGATGCCTAGCATTTACGGAGCTTTACAGTGCCATCTTGAATTTATATTTGCATTTACAGTTTTCTGACTTTGCGGCCGGAAAACCAGATTTACGGGCGCAGGAAAAACGCTTGCGGCCGTTTGCATGATGTGCGGCCGGCCGTAAGGGGTATAACCTTGCGGCGCCGTCCATTTGAATATCAAGGTAGCAGTAGCTCTACACGGGGCCAGAAGATGGCAGCAAGGAATTGCAGCTTTGCGGACATTTTACAGCTGTTAATAGAATGAGGCCCAAAGTGTCCAGCATGCTACGGAAAGAAATTCCTTGCTTTGTAGATATCTTGACCAGGGGTGGTATGGGCTACAATGTGTTGATATTTCATGAGATGAATTAGAGAAGCCTCACTTTCATTTTAATGATTCACATTTTGTTTTCTGCTTTATCATCACTACAAGTTCAGAACAGTTTTTTGTGAAATAGTCGATTGTAGGCACCAGATCCAACGACTTTATGCCCATGTTTGAGTTTGACATGTCTCTTGGGTTTTTATAATTTATAATCTAGTCATTATCACACTGTATATTTTTTTTAGCCCACCCTTCATCCTTCTTTGCCACTTCTTGTTTTTTTTTTTTTTCCGTGGCTGGATTGAATTGCTACAGCCATTTATCTAACATGATATTAGATATATACAGTGCCTTGCAAAAGTATTCACCCCCCTTGGCATTTTTTGTGTTTTGTTGCCTCACAACCTGGAATTAACATGGATTGTTTGAGGATTTGCATCATTTAATTTACAAAACATGCCCACAACTTTAAAGATGTTTTTTTTTTTTTATTGTGAAGCAAACAACAAATAGGACAATATAAAAGAAAAAGTCAATGTGCATAAGTATTTACCCCCCTAAAGTCAATATTTTGTAGAGCCACCTTTTGCGGCAATCACAGTTCCAAGTCACCTTGGATAAATCTCTATGAGCTTGCCAAATCTTACCACTGAGATTTTTGCCCATTCCTCTTTGCAAAACTGCTCCAGTTCCTTCAAGTTGAATGGTTTGCGCTTGTGAACAGAAATCTTTAAGTCTGACCACAGACTTTCTATTGGATTGAGGTCTGGGCTTTGACTAGGCCATTCCAACACATTTACATGTTTCCCCTTAAACCACTCAAGTGTTGCTTTAGCAGTGTGTTTGGGGTCATTGTCCTGCTGGAAGGTGAACCTCCGTCCTAGCCTCAAATCACGCACAGAGTGCTACAGGTTTTGATCAAGAATATTCTTGTATTTGGCACCATCCATCTTTCGCTCAACTCTGACCAGTTTCCCAGTCCCGGCTGCTGAAAAACATCTCCACAGCATGATGCTGCCACCACCATGTTTCACTATGGGGATGGTGTTCTTTGGGTGATGTGATGTGTTGAGTTTGCGCCAGACATAGTGTTTTCTTTGATGGACGAAAAGTTAAATTTTAGTCTCATCAGACCAAAGCACCTTCCTCCATAATTGTTGGGAGTCTCCCACATGCCTTTTTACAAACTCAAAACGTGCCATTTTCTTTTTTGCTGAAAGTAATGGCTTTCTTCTGGCCACTCTGCCATAAAGCCCAACTGGAGCGTACGGCTTATTGTCGTCTTATGTACAGATACTCCAGTCTCTGCTGTGAAACTCTGCAGCTCCTTCAGGGTTACCTTAGGTCTCTGTGCTGCCTCTCTGATTAATGCCCTCTTTGCCCGGTCCGTGAGTTTTGATGGGTGGCCGTCTCTTGGCAGGTTTGTGGTTGTGCCATGTTCTTTCCATACACACCTTTTTGAAAGGCCCCAGAGGCTGCAACACCTAAGCAATAGGCACCACTAACCAAACACTGCCATGAAGACCAAGGAACTCTCCAAACAAGTAAGGGACAATGTTGCTGAGAAGTAAAAGTCAGGGTTAGGTTTTAACAAATATCCAAATCTTTGATGATCCCCAGGAGCACCATCAAATCTATCATAACCAAATGGAACGAACATGGCACAACCACAAACCTGCGAAAAAGCCCACCAAAACTCACAGACTGGGCAAGGAGGGCATTAATCAGAGAGGCAGCACAGAGACCTAAGGTAACCCTGGAGGAGCTGCAGCGTTTCACAGCAGAGACTGGAGTATCTGTACATAGGACGACAATAAGCCGTACGCTCCAGTTGGGCTTTATGGCAGAGTGGCCAGAAGAAAGACATTACTTTCAGCAAGAAAGAAAATGGTACGTTTTGAGTTTGTGAAAAGGCATGTGGGAGGCTCCCAAAATGTATGGAGGAAGGTGCTCTGGTCTGATGAGACTAAAATTTTACTTTTCGGCCATCAAAGAAAACACTATATCTGGCACAAACCCAACAAATCACATGACCCAAAGAACACCATCCCCACAGTGAAACATGGTGGTGGCAGCATCATGCTGTGGGGATGTTTTTCAGCAGCCGGGACTGGGAAACTGGTCAGGGTTGAGGGAAAGATGGATGGTGCTAAATACAGGGATATTCTTGAGAAAAACCTGTACCACTGTGTGCGTGATTTGAGGCTAGGACGGAGGTTCACCTTCCAGCAGGACAATGACCCCAAACACACTGCTAAAGCAACACTTGGGGGGTTTAAGGGGAAACATGTAAATGTGTTGGAATGGCTGAGTCACAGCCCAGACCTCAATCCAATAGAAAATCTGTGGTCAGACTTAAAGATTGCTGTTCACAAGCGCAAACCATCCAACTTGAAGGAGCTGGAGCAGTTTTGCAAGGAGGAATGTGCAAAAATCCCAGTGGTAAGATGTGGCAAGCTCATAGAGACTTATCCAGAGTGACTTGGAGCTGTGATTGCCGCAAAAGGTGGCTCTACAAAGTATTGACTTTAGGGGGGTGACTTTGTCTGTTATTTTGTCCTATTTGTTGTTTGCTTCACAATAAAAAAAAAAAAAACATCTTCAAAGTTGTGGGCATGTTCTGTAAATTAAATGATGCAAATCCTCAAACAATCCATGTTAATTCCAGGTTGTGAGGCAACAAAACACGAAAAATGCCAAGGGGGGTGAATACTTTTGCAAGGCACTGTATACTGCTGTGTACCTCTGGGTTTACTTTTTACTATATTTCATTAAATCTACATTTATGTGCATTAAATTGTGTGTGCAATCTGGTCAGTACTCACACAGGGGATACTTACATCCAGAACAGTTGAAGGGTCCAGGTTATAATGCTGACTTCTAAGCAACAGCTGTAGACCCTCCAAACTGATGTCAGCACCATCCAAGGGGTCTGTCAACTCCGTCCTGCCAGAATAGAAGGAAACTATTTATACCTAGACCAACATATATAGATAATGATAATGTCAGCGGCTTCAGACCTGAAAACATTTATAAGTTCCACATTAAGGCTTGTTCTTTTGTCCATGAGGTTGGTAAAACCATACTGAAACAAATAGGAATTTAGTAAAAAATGCTATTAAGAGTTTGTGAACTCGCACTAAAGCTAAAAAAAGGATGAAGCAGACCCAAAGGCTTCCTCTACTTCCTGCAGTCTCTTGTACAGTAAAAAATAAATTTCAGCCAATTACAAGGGATCAAGGAGAAAAAACATTGCAGGATCGGACTTGTGAACAGGTTGAAAATAATTGTAAAGAAAAACTGACCGGAGAGCTTAGAAATTATCTTTGATTTGGCTTTATTACATTAATTCCTCTATCTTATTAGATACATCTGCTGGTTTCATGGAGTGTTAGACGTCATTTAAATCCATACTCCTTCTATCAATGGTTTCTTCAGTCGCGCTCTCCACTCTCTACCTTCTCTGCCCAGCAGATGCATCTCAAACCAATGTTCAAACATTTTAATGCTCTAATGGATAACTATCTACCCAAGCATTCATCTCTAATAGGTTCCACCAATGTCCCAGTAGGTTCCTGTATCATTCTGCTCATCTCTCAATGCATTCTACTCCACAAACTATTCATGTATCCTGAGCTATACTCGACTACCACCCAACTGAATTCCTCAACTTTCACCTCTAAGTAAAACAAAACACTTACTTATCCTGTTAAATCTTAGACTTCCAAAGTGAAGCCTTCACCAGCTACCCATCTCTTGAATGATCTGCACTGACTCCTAAGTTTCTATGTGGATTCCTATAGCTTTTGATGACTTTTGACAGATCATTGAAAACCACTCCTTTTCATTCCTCCCAGTCTACTGCTCGAGTGGATATTCCCATGGCATCAATCTTTCAGTTGCTGCCTCAGTATATTAAAACCATTTCTGTGTTTTTCTCTCCACCCAATCACTCACCTCTCTAGTAGGTTTCTCCGAACTCGCCCTTCAAGCTGTTGGGATCCTGAGGTTTGAGCGGGGCTGCAGCTCTCTTTTCCTTCCAATATAGACTGAACCATTGCAACCGGCAAGACTGGGGGATCTGAACATGCACCACAGTTGTTCATAGATCCATCTGGCTCTGTGGATCCCTTCACCTCTGGACTGATTGGCTCTTCCTTAATAAGTAGGAGGCATTTACCCCTAAATAACACAACAGAGTATGCTTCCATTAAATAACAATAGGAAATGGCCCTAAAACCTAAATAATAAAAAAAAGTGTTAGATATATCCGTACCCAAGTGAAGGTCTCATAACTATTTTTACCTTGGTAGTCAGATCCCTCCACAGTTTCCATTAAAAACCTACACAATCACTAATTATCTATGATGCAGGGGTGGAGCTACCACTGGTACAGGTGGTGGAATGCAACAGGGCCCTTCTCTGGGGGGCCCAGTACTGTGTAATTTTTGTTTTTTAGCATTTTTCTATAGAGGGTTTCTACTGAATCTCCAAGTGGTGGCAGTGTGGAGGAGTTCAGCATGCTGGGGATGTCTATCAAGAAAGTGGTGAGAAAGGGCAAGGGTTGGATGACAGCAGAGCACAGGGGGATGGGTTATTTAAGGAGGGTGTTCAGAAGGGTTGGATGCTTTGTGGGGATGGATGCTTAGGGGGGTGGGTGCTGTGTGGGGTGGATATTGAGAGGGTCTGGGTTCTATGTGAAGATGGCTGCTGAGAGGGACTGGCTGCTATGTAGAGATAGTATATGTATTTATGTGTATATATCTATGCTACCCACACTCAGGAGGTAATAGATAGGGTGCAGCTATGGAAGTGGGGGGACTAGCTATGGGAAAGGGTATTGGGGAGGGGGGTATTAGGGGAAGTGGTCTTAGCAATGCTTTACAATCAATCATTGTGGAAGTGGGCCCAACATTTTTTTGCACCAGGGTCCTGCATTCTCTAGCTCCATCACTACTATGGTGGTTGTTCTTACCACTTCCACCTTGAGGACAAATCTAACTTTAGTACAAAATCTGTTATACACCCTCCCACCATGTTGCCCCTATGGTCTTAGTTACCTTTCCCCATCTACAGGGGGTGTAGCAGGCACTACATTGGGATGTGGAGTCTCAGTGACATCTGATATGATTGGTCCAGCACTGGCGGCAGGACTGATGAGAGTCGGAGTAGGATCTGCGGATGGCTAGAGCGGAGGAAATTATTATAACATATTACACATGTGGTATCTCTACTCTACACAAAACATCTGTTATTGTTTTCCTAAGGCCAGGGTGACATTTTCTAGTACAACAATTAGTGGTCAAATGGAATGAAAAACATTCCTTCACATAAAGGGATTTTTACTAGGCTATCACAGAGGCTGTGATGAGGTGTGGAGGTTTTTCATAGTAATTTCCCTTAGTAAATAAAGGGATGCACATCACAGTCAATACTTAGTAAATTACCCTCAAGGAACATGCTCCCTTTCCAGCATACCTGCCAAATGAACACTTTAACACAAGTAACTGATATATTATGGTCATATTTGGGTTTATGCTGCCCTAGGCCATTCAGATTTATGCTCCCCCCACACCCCACTTGCATCTGCTCCGTTCTGTATCTCTATGCATAAATCTATGTGTGTTTACATCTATCACTGTATATAGACATTTCTGTGAATATATTAACTCTGCACTGGCATCTTTAGGCAGCATGCTGCTTCCTAAAAATGTGCTTCCCTAGGCCTAGGCCTAGGCCTCTTGGACCTAAGCAGAAACACCTCCCTTGAGATATATGGTTTGTTATAAGTATTTAGTACAATGGATTTTTTAACTTGTTTATTCATGTACTTTCACTATACAGATTTCATTGCTATGTTAGCTCCATATGTGATAAGGTATTAAAGGGCCACCGTAGTCCAAAATTTCTGTCATGTATATAAAAGACAATGTTTTATACATAAAAAAAATGTTTTCCAATGCGTTTTATCTGTGGGAACAAAAGCACAAACTGTTGCATTTCAGACATTCATAAGGCTCATTGCCCCCTTATTTCCCGTAATATATGTGAGAGAGTGCTGGGTGGTTCCGCAGGTTTTTTTCTGTTTGCCTTCCTCTGATCTGCAATATGTGGATTAATTGTTAATTGATCCAGACAAGATTTAAAAAGGTTGAACTTAGTTACATAGTTACATAGTAATTAAGGTTGAAAAAAGACTTTCAGTCCATCAAGTTAAACCTTTTAATATCTCCTCTGATCTGCAATATGCGGATTAAATATTAATTAATTAGTTGTTAATTAATTATTAATCTTTTTTTTTTAATTATTAATTAATCCAGAGGAAGGCAAACAGAAAAAAACCCGAAGTGAGACTTAGCCAATCGTATCCTGACCCCCGATACTGGCGATCGGATTTCTCCCTGGATCAATTCTGTCTCTCTAATTATCCATGCTAACCCTGAATTTCCTTTTTAATTAGAAATAAATCCAGTCCCCTTTTAAAGATATCTATCGAATGCGCTGTCACCACCTCCTCTGGTAGAGAATTCCACAGATTAACCACCCTTACTGTGAAGAACCCTTTTCTTTCTTTAAGGTGGAATCTTTTTACTTCTAACCTCAAGGGATGTCCTCGTGTCAGTTGAAAACCTCTTGGTACAAAAAGCTCCCTTGACAAATCCCTATACTGACCTTGGATGTATTTATATAAGGTAATCATATCTCCTCTTAGACGCCTTTTTTCTAGAGAAAATACGTTTAGCTTGGTTAGTCTTTCTTCATAACTTAGCCCCTCCATTCCCCTTGTTAGTTTTGTTGCCCTTCTCTGTACTTTTTCCAGCTCTAAAATGTCCTTTTTATGAAGTGGTGCCCAAAATTGTACTCCATATTCCAAATGAGGGTGTACTAGGGATTTGTATAGTGGCAGAATTATATTTGCTTCCCTTGCTTCTATACCCTTCCTAATACATGCTAATATTTTATCTGCCTTTGCAGATGCTGCTTGGCATTGAGCACTGTTACCTAGGTGGTTGTCCACAAGCACTCCCAAATCCCTTTCAATACCAGATACCCCGAGATTTGCTCCATTAAGATTATAAATTGCATGGCTATTTTTCCTTCCCAGATGCATAACCTTACATTTATTCGTATTAAATCTCATCTGCCATTTAGCTGTCCATTCCTCTATTTTATGTAAATCCCTCTGGAGAGAAAGAACATGGGAACTTGATGGATCCAAAAGTGTTTTTTTCAACCTCAATTACTATGTAACTATTAATTTGACAATCTAATAATGATACTCTTCAACTGAATATTGTACGTAAACCACTGGTGTCATGAATGCTTTCCACTGTTTTGAATCCCTTGACTTTTCTTGTATAAGTTCAAATATTGCGTGTACCCATTTTATATCATTATGCCATGTTTTAATTATTTTCAATGTACACCTATGTGCAGCTTTGTTGAATATTTGGGCACTTTTTAAAATATATGAGTCTAATAATCTATATCAGAAAGCATTTAACATTGGGGTGTATTTGAGGGCTTGCATGTTGGAGGATCTGGAATCAAAGGAACTAGTTGAGGTTGTTCAAAATGGTACTTGGACTGGAGAAAACTTGCAATATTTTACCATAAAGCAGTGAGATACGATGAATATAATTGGATTCTGAGATCTGAGCAATGTAATACAAACACATATTTTTTTTTAAATTCAGTCAGACCACTAAAGGTAAAGCAAAACAGTAAAGTAAACACTAAACAAATTTGATTCATTCAAACCCTCATTATGTGTCATAGGAAAATACAAAGTTTTATGCAACATATTTTATTTTAAGAATTTTAGGAACTAGTAAAAGTTATGTTTAAGCAATATAAGGAAAGGTTGCTCAAATATGTCTTAATCTTTGGATAGCATACATGCTATATAAAGGTTATCCAGATAATAGAATTAAAGTTAAAATAGCACATATACAACTAAGAACACTTATCCAAAATTTAATGCAGAATTACATTTCAAGGTTTGTAGTAATATCACAAAACCAGTCATGTGAAGGAAGCAGGATTCCTCTCTATATCATGTCCACAACGAAATGTAATTCATTATTTTATGATTTTTCATAAGAATCAGAATTTTCTATTAAATGTATTTAGAATCCATAAGAAGAAGTTGCTCACCGACTGGATGTAATATGGGTTGTACAGGGAATCCACGGGCACGTGTCTGCTGAATTTGGATACTGGTAGAGCAGAGTTTCCATCATCCAACATGAGTGGACTGGAGAAGGCAATAAAGGAGTTACCTGGAGTTACTTGATACCCTTATTTGGGGCGGCATTATAGACAAGTCACATCTATTAGGGATAGATAGATAGATAGATAGATAGATACTGCTGATGGATAGATAGATAGATAGATAGATAGATAGATAGATAGATAGATACTGATGATGGATAGATAGATAAATAGATAGATACTGATGATGGATAGATAGATAGATAGATTAGATAGATACTGATGATGGATAGATAAATAGATAGATAGATTAGATAGATACTGATGATGGATAGATAGATAGATAGATAGATAGATAGATAGATAGATAGATACTGATGATGGATAGATAGATAAATAGATAGATACTGATGATGGATAGATAGATAGATACTGATGATGGATAGATAGATAGAAAGATAGATAGATAGATACTGATGAGAGATAGATAGATAGATAGATTTATAGATCAAACAGAATAAAGAGACAAATAAACAACAGAAAGAGAAACAACCAAACAATGAAAAACCTCCCAGAAAAAAGACAGACCGAGAAGAATCACATCTCCTAGATTGCGACGGATGGGCAAATAAAACCTCCCAAGTAATGCATACATTTTGGGACAAGAATAACATAATAAGCCATTGCAATGGGAGGAAACAGGAAAACAATTTTTTTACTGCTTTGAAGAAAAACTGGAAATTTTAGGTAGACCACCTTCATTGAACCCACGTAGATCAAGTAAAATAATTGCTTAGAAACTTAGTGAACCACCTAGCATTATTTTAATGTGCAAGGTTGAGCTGCTTAAAAATAGTATTTTTCCAATTTCAGCACCTATGACTCTTTAAATCATTCCCCTTTGCTTGCAGTTAGGGGAGTTATTATAGTGGTTCTTCTGCCCCCCTTCCCTCCCCTCTGTTTCCCCTACAATGGGCCCAAGAGCTGAGAGGGCTCTTTGTACACAGCCCGTGAAAGCCAGTGGTCAGCAGATCTGACTCAGCAGGTCCATTCAGTGCCGTCATCAGGGTGACCAGGTCAGATGACCTGTGCTCGGCCTCACTGAGCTTGTGATTTTGCCTCTGGGGAGGCTTTGTATAATGGTCTCCCCATCTCGGGCACTTACATCTTTCTCTTTATGCCTGCATTGGTGGGACTAAGAGGCAGCTGCCCGAACAGAAACTGGATTAACTGCAGGGAAAAGCACAGGTCATGTGTTGGATACAAATCACATAATATCACATTGCAACCTCTGACCCTGCCAACACCGACTAACTAGGAACAACAACAATTTGGCATCCAGGCAATATAACAATGTAAGATATCTGGTTAAAGTGACCATTGTGTCATAAATTATGCAACCTCTTTTGTAGACTTACACATGACAGCATATACATGTTTTTAGAATGTAAATAATCAATACAATCTCTGATATAATACCTTCTATATGTAGTTATTCTGTTGAGGAATGTACCATTTTAGTTTCCAGTGATCTACTTTCTGTGGTGGGAGAAAACTTCAGATTCAATGAGGAAGTTTATGTCTACACAATGGGAATGTGACAACTACAGCTGACAGTGCTTTCATTAGGAGCAATTAAAAACTTCAGGGAGAAGGTGCAAGAAGCAGCCCAGTAAATGTTGTTCTTTCCATATTACCCCAGTTCTATCCATACTATATCTGGTTCTCTTCTCTATATTCTCTCAGTCCGGCTGTCTCTGTATTTTCTGTAGTTTCTCCAAATTCTCTCCATTTCTTCTGTCTATTTATGCTTCCCACTATATTATCTTTAGTCCCACTCTCTCCATATTTTCCTTGGTTCCACTCTCCCAATACTCACAATTTAATTTCTTCATGTTTTTCTCCAAATTATAGCCTTTGGCGAGGCTCTGCTTGTGGCATGGGGGTCGTCGGATTGGGCCTACCCTTGTCGGGGCAACTTGATGCTCTGTTTTTAATGTTTTAGCCTATGGAGGAACCTAATACCACTATGGTAAAACCTATACTGAGGAGATACAAAGCTAGTTAGAGCTAGACTGACTTGCTATTAACATGCCGCGTTTGCTCTCTTTGCACCATATTGCTACTGATGCCTTTGATTTATTATATCCAATCCAATACTGCCAAGACTTATCTTGTATTTAACTGTTATAAAGGGGCCTCAATAACATTATATTATATTGAGACATATAATCAATAGTTTTACATGGATTGCTTACCCTATATTGTCCTCAATCTCTCCCTAGTTTCTCCTTCCATGTTCTCATCATTCTTGCTCTTTGTATATTCTCACCAATCTCTTCCTTTATTCTCTCCAGTTCTGCTACTCCTAAATTTTCTCCAGTCCTACTCTCTCCACTGCTTTCCATATGTTCTCCTCAATCTCTCCTTATTCCCCCTATATTCTCATCACTCTTGCTCTCTGTATATTTTCCCCATTCTTGTCATTCCTTTATTCTCCCCCGTTCTTCTCTCCCTTAATTCCCTCCAGTTCTACTATCCATTAATTCTCCCAATTCTGTTTTCCCTTCATTGATTTTCAGTTAATCTCTTAAATTCAACTCTTCCTTAACTTTCCCCATTTCTGCTCTCCATTCACCTCCCCATTTCTTCTCTCCCTTCATTGTCCTCAGTTCTACTTTCCCTTCAATGGCCAGTTCTGCTCCCCCTTAATCCTCCAGCCCTATGCTTCTTATACTCCCCCGCCAGTCCCAATAGCATGCATGCTAAGTTCACTGAATATTCAAAAGTTTCCCGACTCACCTTGTTGATGATCTTCTGTTGCTGGGAGTGATTTTGTCTGAGGGAGACCACCTCACGCCACAGGACCTCATTCTGCCTGAGATACAGTTAAATACAGCATGTATCAGTAGCATCACAATATGAAAAGACAACTTCGTTAGTATACACATTATTGCACCACATAGGGGTAGATACCACCGTCAAGAGGATGATCTAACTGGACCTGCCAAATGGATCCCACAAGTTAAGTCTTCTCCTTTGCAGTATTCTGTGTATTGGTGCTAGGGATTCCTCTGGAAAGATACCTGCTTCAGCATCTGGGAAAGATGGCAGTTGGTAAGTGACTCTGTCCTGAATTATATAGGCCTAGTGCCACTGGCTGAGTCCCCTGCAGAAGCAGCTGTCCAAATTCAAACAGTGAAAACCAGCACGTTGTCTCATGCAGAACACTAATGTTCACCCAGGCCTCTCCCTTATCAGGGCTGTCATCACAATCACCCCCCTTCAACCAGAAGGCAATTCAAGACCACAAACAGATCATGGGAGACTGTAGATCCAAGTTGAGCGATTGCCTGGAAGGTACATTAGTGTTCTGATGAGCTCTACCCTGACCGTATAGAATAGTAAAGTTATGAGTCTACAGATCTGGGCTCCATCTTAACAGATAACAAGATGACAACCACAAACTGTCACCCAAAAGGTAGGGCTGTAGTTTCCTTAAGGCAAAAATGACTACCAGACACTCCTTCACAATAGCCGCATAGTTTTCGTCAACAGCTTGTGGCTTAGGTATACAATGGACTGCTCCTCCCCCTGGGCATCCACCTGACTCAAAACAGCCCTGATGCCATAAATGGAGGCATCAATATGGACAGGAATAGAGGAAAGTAATCTGGCGCAACTAAAATGTAGTGGGATGTCAAGGCAGTATTCAGGCTCTGAAAGACTTTCTTTCATTATTGTGTTCACTGTACAAGCTGGGGTAGCTTCTTTCTGGTGAGGTCCATAAGTAGCTTTGCTAGGGAATTGTAATAGGGAACAAACCATCAGTAATACCCTGGGGTACCCAGAAATGACCTGCCTCTTTCTCACTGGGGTAAGCCACTGCTTTATCAAGACTATCTTGGCTGATGCTGGCATGATCATCCCGTTCCTTACTCTGTGCCCTAGGTACTGCACCTCCCCCTAGCAAACTAACACTTATCATGGTGAATGGTTCACCCTGATTGTTGTATATGACCCAGGACCGTTGCTAGGTGGTCTACATGTTCCTGCAAGGTATGGCTGAATATGGCAATGTCATCCAAGTACGTATGGGCGAACTCCTGGTACCTGCGTGGTCAACAAGCCGTTGACATGGTGGGGGTATTCATCATCCCAAAAAGGCATAACATTCATATCCCAAATAGGGTGGTGAATGTCAACCTCTCTCTAGCAGCTTAAGCAAGTGGGATCTGCCAGTAGCCCATAGACAAGCAGCTGGGCATACGGTAAATGTTGTTGTCTTGTCATTTAGCTGCCCATAGTTCACACAAAACCAGGTGGCCCATCCTTTTTACGGACCACCACCATAGGGGAAACCCAAAGACTATAGGATGCCTCAATGAACCCAAGCTCTAAAATCTCATCAAGGTCCCTCCTTATAATCCCCTTCACAGTCTAGGGGACCCTATAAGAGAACTGCTTCAGTGGGGAAGTGTCAGGGGTAAGGACCTTGTGGTAAATTAATCGTACCTGGTTGGCTTCAGAATAAGCCTAAATTGCAACTCAGACCCCCCTCAGGCTGCTGTTGCGGATCAGGTGACAAGTCAGCCGGGATAAAAGAAACAGGGTATGGGTCAGCAGGGGCAAGCCTGTCTAGTAGTAACCTATCATCAGAATCTTCTGGGCCTAGTGCCACTGGCCAAGCCCCCTGAAGAAGCTGCTGCCCCAGTCCAAATGGTGCATAGACTGATGAATGATTGACATAAATTTAGAGTCTCAAGTCTAGATATAAAATGAATTACATAGACCAACAAAATATTTGTCACCAAAACAAATTCTTAGTAATCATCAAAAGAGTTTTGTCGCTTCTATGCGGCTTTGTCAATGAGGCCTGGGTGAAATGATCAGACAGAATATACTGGTGCCAGTCTCCACCCTGTATCCAGTTTTAAAGAACAACTATATATTCAATATCATATCCCATATGGGTGGAGTCAACTTTTTATTCTATATGTCATGTTGTGAACCCAACCCATACTCAATATGTACAACATAGGAGTACATGGCATGGTCATTCTTAAAAATAATACATAATTTATACTAGTTACTCATTATACAAGAATGGCTACATGCAAAGATCTATTAATACAAATGTAGGTATAGTGAAAAAGTAATAACTTAAAAAAAGTGTTTATAAAATGTTTGGTATACAACCACACATTTTAGAAATGGTGGAAACGATCCAGTGGAAGCCAACGTATAGATGGATTACCTTAGATGTAACAGCACTTTATACAAGTATCCCTCAAGATTTGGGTACATCGGAGGGAAAGATAATTCCTATATAACCACGAAAACACAGAAGACTCTCTAATTACGTTCAGTACAGATGAGATTCAATTCATCCTTCATCACAGTTACTTCTTGTTGGAAAATAAGTTCTATCTCCAAAAACAAGGAACAGCGATTGGCACAACATTTGCACCAAGTTTCGCTAATATCTACATGGGTCTTTGGGTATATGATTTTGACAAAGAAAGTTAAAAACTTAACAAGACGTTTTTGGAAAAAGGGTATGACAAACAACTTATCCTAAATGCCTGCAAACAAGCAAGAGATTTGAAGAGGGGTATTCAAGATAAAAAAAAAAAACTAAAGCACCAGATAACCTATCTAACCATAGCAGCAGGTTGGACACAAAATTCAATAAACTTCCGCACCAGATTTCAAAGTGTATAAAAAGATTGTGGTCAATTATAAAGGAAGATAAAATCCTCAAAGACATCTTCTTACCTGACCAACCAACAATCACATTTAGGAAAAACACCAGTTTAAAATACAAGCTAGTGCCAAGCAACGTTAGGAACATCACCAATTAGAAGAACACATTTGTTAAACCTACAGGAACCTACCAATGCAGCACTAAGAACCGCAAAACATGTGGACGGCTAAATGAGAAAAGTCAGAATATTGTGTCATCAGTATAAATAAAGATTTTAAAATTAAACATCTTACAAACTGTAAATCCAACTATGTGGTCTATGTAAACTCCAATGTGTGGGGGCAAACTACAAAATTGGTAAAGACAAGATTTTGCGGACATCAAAGTAACATAGCCAAATGATTACAATCAAATGGCTTCTCAGCCCATGTCAAGAAGAAACATAATAAAAGTATGGAGAGGATTACTATCCAAGCGGTTGATTGTATCAAGGGGAACAAGCGCCAAGGCAATCGTGTACTTGCACAGAGACGTAAAGAGACCAGATGTATTTACGACTTCCAGACACTTGAACCGGCCAGACTCAACAGAGACATTGAGTCGTGATTGTTTAGATTAGACTATCGGGTGTCATAATATCACACTATAATCTTAACATCTATTTTTATGCCTTGTACTGCACATTTACATTCATTCAGAACTATTTCTTATTATTATTCCACTGATGTTCCGCAATATATACATGATAGTCTTTCTGGTTGAACAAATAGGGCTTCACCTTATTATATTTCTATACATCATTAGTGTTAGTTATAGATTGCCCTAAGAAAATAACATAATAATATGTGCAATATATTTAACATAAGGTTATTCTACTAAACACTGGAAGAAAAGAAAAGGGACCCTTTTAATAGTGCAAACCTATGAATCTCAAAAGTGTAAGAGACCTAGTTGATTAAAACTTAGCTTTTAATAATTTACTTTAAAAATAGATGCTACAAAAGCTAAAAATATAGACGCTGCAATTTAGAACAGGAGGTGGGAAAGGATATGGGGATATGATATGACAGATTAATAAATGAATAAAATATAGAATTAAAAAATATTTTAGATCAAGGTTTGATGAATAAATTAATATCCAAAGAAGAATGGGAATTTCTCAATGTCAAGAATCCTAAAATAGCCACATTTTACTCTATTCCAAAGATCCACAAAAACCCTTCTAACCCACCAGGTAGACCAATAGTGTCTGGGATAGGATGTATAACAGAAAACTCCAGTAAATACTTGGATTCTATATTAAGAGAACATGTGGTGTCATTGACATCATATGTAAGAGATACTAAAGATGTGTTAAAGAAAATCAATGGATTGAACACAAATAAAAACACACTTCTAGTGTCATTAGATGTAGAATCATTATACACAAATATCCAACATAAGAGAGGCCTAGATGCTACTAAATACTTTTTACTGAAGAAAGGCATACTCTATGATAGACATAATGAATTTATAATGGAGTTACTGAAATATGTGTTAACACACAAATATTTTGTATTTCTACAAAATTTCTATCACCAGATAAGAGGTACAGCTATGGGGACAGCATGTGCCCCCACATACGCCAAGGCTGTGGGAAGAACAAATAGTGTTCAATGAACACAATGATAATTATACAAAAGATGTGGACCTTTGGATTCGGTACATAGATGATGTGTTGATCCTATGGAGTGGTACTCATCAACATTTGCAAGAATTTATAAACAAATTAAATCACAATGATATGGGTCTATATTTGACCTCAGAGGTCAATGAGACATCTATAACATTTTTAGACCTTACAATCAGCAAACAAGATAATGGCAAATTGACAACTAATACATACAGGAAACCAACATCTACTAACAGCCTTTTACACGCCACAAGTAGTCACCCTAAATCTTTGATCTCAGGAATCCCAGTAGGGCAATATCTGAGAATTAAAAGAAATTGCTCAGAAGAAGAACAGTTTGAAATAGAGGCCATGGACCTACAGAATAGATTCCAAGAACGGGGATATAATAAAAAGATATTAAAGAAGACCTATGGTAGAGCTAAAAACATCAACAGAGAATCTCTACTTATGGATAAATCCCCTAAAGAAGATAACATCATTAGATGTATTGGAACCTATAATGACAAATGGTTCGATGTAAAAAAGATTTTCCATAAACACTGGGAGATATTGAGGAATGATAAAGATCTAAGACCCTTTATAGGGGAACAAGTAGAAGATCTACTAACTTAAAAGATGTATTATCTAAAAGCCATCTGGAGACCCCAAAGAAAACTACATGGCTAGAAAAAATAAAAGGCTGTTTTAAATGTCAATCCTGTAAGGCTTGTCAGTATATAAAACCAGCCAAAACCTTCACCTCAAAAGATGCAACACGGGTATATCAAGTGAAGTATCTAATGACATGCAAAACAGAGAGAGTGATTTATCTGATATCTTGCAAATGTGGAATGTGATACATAGGTAAAACCTATAGAGAATTTCGAAGAAGAATTTTGGAACACATCTATAGTATCAATAGAGAATACGATACACCAGTGGCTATACACGTAAACACCAAACATAAAGGGGATGTGAAAGTACTTTCTTTTATGGCCATAGATTACATTGAACAAACCATCAGAAAAGGTGATATAGATAAAGAGTTACTAAAGATGGAGGCAAGATGGATCTATTTACTAAAAACCAGAAAACCTGATGGCCTAAATGAAGGTTTTACTTTCTCCCCATATATATAAAAAATAAACAATAAAATCCAATAATCTCTAAGTATTGAAGCTGATACTAACTCAATGATATCATATGGTGCAATTGCTTACCATGTTAATAATAAGAATATGATTCTTTTTATTTATTTGTAGGTATTAATATACATACTATACTATACCTCTCAAGATATTGCCCAAACAACATATAAACCCAATAATAGACTTCATCCATAAGGAACAATTTATTATAATATAATGGAAAGCTAGATGGGGATATGTTAATTAATACTACTACTATATTTTCACCCTAAGTAGTAAATGTAAACTTAACTATTGTTGAGATCTTATAAGATCTCTTAAATAATAAGTTAGGATCTATGATATAGTTTAAAATCTCTGTCACAGTGGCAATAAATATATATATCCTTTGATTCTCAAAATATAAATAAATAATATGGAGAGATATAGTGCAAAGTTATTAAAATATAGCAAGCTTTTAAACAAGCATGGTTCTAGAAGCATTACAATATGAGAGTTATCAGCGTTCCAAGTTTTGAGACCGTTAAAGACATTTTAAATATTAAATTAACGTTGGTTTTAAGTAAATTTGGTTCCCATGACAACAGAGACTATAAAGAGGGATGTCTTAGTGTCATGGCGGTAACCCCTGAGGAAATTGAGAAACGTGCGTCGGGAGAGACACAGCAACGTGAGACGCGTGTTAGTGACGTCATCGCGAGGCGTCCTAACCGCGATCTCCATGCTTTAGGAGACAAACAGACTGTCAGGGACACAGCAATATATTTAAAAGCCAAAAAATATTAAGGAAAGGTTCCTGAGCAATCTAGTCACTCCTAACAGGAGTTTAACAAAAAGGTAATTAAAGGAATAATATAGGACATATACTGCAACTAAGAAATAGGCAGTTCTTTACTCCTGCAATATAGCACAACTCAGCACTTTATAAATACAATTCACCACGATTGTATTTAAGTCAACACAAGTTATATATAATATTTATTTAACAGGGCAAAACAAATTTGTTTTGCAAGTACCTTCAGCACTTTATTACAGCACCTTACTATAGCACTTTAGAATCACAGCACCTTAAGACAATATTTAAGGAGTATTTATGCCCATTTATTAATCTGTCATATCATATCCCCATATCCTTTCCCACCTCCTTTTCTAAATTGCAGCGTCTATATTTTTAGCTTTTGTAGCATCTATTTTTAAAGTAAATTATTAAAAGCTAAGTTTTAATCAACTGGGTCTCTTACACTATTGAGATTCATAGGTGTGCACTATTAAAAGGGTCCCTTTTCTTTTCTTCCAGTGTTTAATATGTATTTTTGACCCTTAGTGGCACCCTAAATAAAAGGTCATTATACCCAATTACATCTAGAGCCACCAAACCTATTTTGTTTCTAAGGTTATTCTACTCCATAAGTAGAGAAAGTATCAGCAGCCTTTATAGACATTGTTACAGAACTCCCCCAGATTTTTATTCCCACATATAAAATCTTAATATATGTTCTAGTAATTTAAGACATATATGTATATACTGTATATATATATATATATATATATATATATATATATTTATTTATATATATATATATATATATATATATATATATATATATATACAGCAATGTTATACTATGTCCTACTTATTTAGTATTTTTTGTTTATTTCATATGTCCTGTGAAAATAACAGTACAGTTAAATACATGTTTTACTCTAAATACATTTTTTACTCTAACATTACATTGTATAGTCCCTTATATAAATGACCAAATTATGATTTAATGTGTACATATTACTAATGATAAATAATTTCCTTGAGTAATGATAAGCGAAGAGTAATGGTCCGTAAGCGTATTGCAATATGAAAAATATTATGATCCATGCTCCCACTATGCAGAAAGAGCTCTGCTCTTAGTATGTAATATTAAATAAACCCCCAACAGCGTCTGATCAGCGCATCATGTAATGCGGGCAGGACTGTTTAGAGCCATACAGAAATCTACCCAGCAACAAGCTTGTAAGCTCAACCCAAGCGATAGCCATCTACTAGCAAGGGGGACGCTGCTTTGATATGTGCACGCCGGATAACGCCAGTTCAGTTATTTTAACATGAGAGAAAGTAGCTGGCGGTAAAGAACCAAGGATTTGCGATTTTGCCAGGACACATGATTTCAAGGAATCTAAGGTAAAAAAAGCCCAGCAAGATAACTGTAAAAGCCTTAAAAATAGAAGCACATAGAATAATAGGAGTGAATAACTTGATACACACATAATCTGTAATAACACAAAATATACATACAATCGATAATACCTTACTTATCATATTAAGGAGACAATTGTCTACAGACATTTACCATTTACTTGGTTGGGAATAAACTCAACTATTTATGTATTAATTACAATTTTAAATCTGACTTTTAATGGACTATGTAAGGGTACTTGGGTGTTTTATTTGTCAGCATATGTATGGGCATTACTTGTGCGACCATTTTTAGATACATTTTTTTAACAAATTATAGATCTATCCACTTAGCCATTCATGTATAATGATTAACTAGTATTACTAGTAGTAACTACAATGTATTATTTTTAAGAATGACATGTACCCCTGTGTTGTACATATCTACCATATTGAGTATAGATTGGGTTTATAACAAGACATATACAGTAAAAAGTTGAGTCCACCCATATGGCATATGATATTGAATATATAATTGTTCTTTATAATTGGATACAGTGTGGAGACTGGCCACACTATATACTGTATGTTTGTTTTGTCTCTATGTTTTGCATCATACAGGCAATCTGATCATTGACAAAGCCGCATAGGAGCGACGAAACGCTTTTGATCATTAGTAAGAGTTTGTTTTATTGACAAATAATTTATGTCAAGTGAATTTGTTTTATAAATAAAAATATTTTAATACCTATTCAATTGTAGTCATCATTGGCCGTATGTCATCCCTAGCTATATCCATGAATAAATAAAGGGTGATATAAATGATGAAAGATTGACGGACATATTTACAACAATCTAGACCATCGTAAGTCTGATCAAATACAAGGCTTATAGAAACTGTTGTAAAAGCAACCGCTAACACCCAAGAGCCATAGCCGCATAAGGACCATCCACTCCAGATATACCTACCTCATGTTATGAGGTCTCCACATGTGAGTGTAAATATCACTTGAGTTCTTGTCTGCGTGTTCATAATACGTTTCATGACATAACTGATCTGCACTAGGAGGTGGTGCACTCTCTCCACTCCCCCACTCCTTTTTTGTATTTTTCATAATTAAAGACACCCCGTGAACAGTGTTGAAAGAAAAAGCAGCAAACTTCAAAAGATCCAGATCAATATTGTATTTTCGTGGCAGTTTCAATGACAACCTAAGATCCCAATAACTCTGGCATCAACTGTAACCATATAAGGCCAGTGCGTTTAGGAGCATTCATATACCAAGGTGGTCTGCTAAGACACATACAGTTTTGAAGGGTCAAAAGAACTATCAATCCCAAAACACCAAAAGATATACTACATCTAAAGTCGTACTATAGCGCTTCAGTCTATCCACCTAGAACAATTTTTCATAGTGTTAGTGTGTTTAATTTTTTCTCTTTTTTACTGCAACTTATATTTGGCTTCAGTATAACACTAACCTTTTTAGGACAAAATATAAAAAAATAAACATTCTACAATATTTACCCTTTTCATCTTCTCTCAATATTCTTGTTCAGTAAAAAGCAACTTAACTTTAGACATTGTAGTCCCATTTTAAAAAGGTTAAGTTATGCTATTAATAGACAATTTTAATTATCACTAATGTTGATATTGTAGATGTATACAAGCTAAATCATTTTAGAATAAAAAAATAAATAAATAAATAAAGCCTCTATTATATTACCATATATATGCAATGATGCTGCTGTGGAATCCACCATTATGATTTCTGATGATTAATTTTCTTTGAGGTAGGGTACTTTGAATGTACAGCAATGTTTCACATGCAAAGAGGGACTGTGATATAGAAATGCTAGTGCAATCAAAAGGAGTAAAATGTGCCTCCCCTGCAGGGAACCGCCGGGAGGAGAAGGCAGGGGAGAGCCTCGGCGGATCGGCGCTTAGGGGTCCAAATTGGGCAGAGCAGAGAGGCCTAGATAGAGTCCTCCGTTGTTAGGAGGTTCGGCAGGAGCCTGGGGACATCAGGCGGCGGCCATCTTGCCTACCCGATACAGGGAGCTCCGATACAAGCCAAGGTAACGGGGATACCCCGAGGGAGCTATAAAGGCCACCCAGAGCCTTCCGGTGGCGGCTGGTACCGGCCGGAGGGGTGCCAAAGGGCCTAAATCCAGGTTGGGCTGCAGCACAGGGTGCATCAGGTCCCGAGAAAAAGCCCGCGAAACGGGTGGCGGCCATTTTAAATTCTAGGCCTATCAAAGAAGGCATAGCCTACTCTCACCAACGACCCCTGGGACTATAAGGGCAATCCACTAAAGTTCAGATCAGGACTATACGAACCATACTGCCCAGGTAATGACTCCCAAGAAACCCTGAAGGAGTAGAGAGGTTCTTATAAAGCCCTAACAGCCACAGGCAAGCCACAGAACTTTATCAAGAAGGGGGCCCAGGGCATAACCTCCCAGATAGGCCCAAACAGGAGGCGACGACCATGGTGGGCTTCAGTGCAATGGTAGGAGAACAGCTCTAATCATCCTGGAAATGAACTGTGACCAGCAATCATGACACATTTGCATTGCTGAACATGTAAGCCCTGGATTGAGTTATGCTTAACCTCCCTGTCAAAGCTTTGGGTAATTACAGTGACCTCTGACTTCACTTAAGGGCTGGATAAATACCGGTTAATCAATCACCACATGGCACATATCCAGGACTGTCATCACAAGTCTCCCTAGCCATGTCAAACTTTTAAAGAAGTGAGGACCCTAACTAGGATTGCACTTTACAGCTCTGCAATATGACAACATGCTAATTTAATAAGAAGAGACAAGAAAATGGGAAACCCAGCCATAAACAAATAATCTGCCTATCTCAAAAGCTGGATCAACTACAAGGCCTCAATAAACCACAAATGAGATAAGGTGGGAAAGATGAAGGGTAAAACACGCAAGAGCATGGCAGCTAAAGGTATTCAAGAACACTTCCAAACGCTCCCAAAATCCCAACTCACATCTCAGAACCCCGCAGCAGACCTATCTGACAATTCGGATATGGAGGGGGATCAGAGAGGCACACTACAAGACCCGGAGATGATTGACAAAATTATGACTAGATTTGAAACCTTACTAAAGACCCAACTTTCCCAAGCCGTGCAGGACTTTAAGAAAGAAATCCAAGAGCTGGGACAGAGAACTCACCAATTAGAAAACCTCACGGATCAACTGGTCTCATCCCAAGATCAAGACAGAAAGGACATCTCAGCTAACTCTGCTAGAATCTCCCTTCTGGAAAACAAACTAGAGGATGCTGAAAATCGCTCCCGCAGAAACAACATCCGCTTTAGAGGGATTGACAAACGGGTAACAAACCTAGAACCCTACATCAAAGAGGTGGCCCGATCCTTGCTGCCGGAGGAAGAAGTTGAAGAGATCGAAATTGAAAGGGCACATAGGGCCCTAGGAGCATCCTTTAATCAAAGCCTACCCAAAGACACAATAGTCCGCTTCCTCCGACAAAAAACAAGGGATAACATTCTCTCGGCCGCCAGAAATGTTCCACAAGTTGTTGGCCCAGATGGATCTCACCTGCAGGTTTTTGCTGATATTGCTCCAACCACCCTGAACAGACGCAGGGAAATGAAACCGGCTTTAAATGTTCTTATAAAAAACAAGATCCCATATAAATGGGGTTTTCCATTTCGCTTGCTCTTCCAAGCTGGAGGCTCCACCTACTCCGCTTTATCTCTGGAGGACTGTCAGAAACACTTGATCCATCTCAATCTTGCAACCATGGAAGAGTTTCGAGAACAACAAGCAGTCAGGCCAAAGGACAGGCCCTCCAGGCAGTGGACGGATGTACCGATCCACAAAAAACAAAGAAAGCACAGAGACGTTGTACACACGCCACAATCGGAGCAGAGGACTTCCGACAAGTCCACCCCAAGCACCCCCTCCACACCGGTGCAGGAAGGGTGAACTTTTACAAAATTCAGATCCTTGAGACATATTAAAATAATGCATAAAAGGTCTAACATTTCCTAGTAAACCTAGGGTTGTATTTTAAGGTCTATACACTTTGCAAGTTGGAGTATACTTTACTAGATTTAACACCTGAGAAAAGTGAACAATTCTTCAAAGAGACTATAGACCTGGATATGTTTTATTCTCATAGTTTATACGTATCTCTAGGGATGGGCTTTCTCCAGGGTTGGTGTTCTGTAGTGTAAATGTACTAATGATCTAGTCAAGTACTATTCAGTTGTATTCTTTTTCCTCATACTAGGGTTAGGAGGAGGAGTTCGTTTTGTATTTCCCATCCTCCCTAGGCACTTAGGTGCTATCGGTAAATTATAATGAGGATCAATGCTCTTGAAATGTTTTTTGGTTTTTGCCATCGGTTTAACTGTTATGTCTTTTGTGCATTTTCTTACTGTTTTGTTAGCTTGCTGGCGGTCTCAATCTCTTTCTTCATGAACGCAAGACTGCCCAGAGGTAATTCCATCAGGTTGGAAGGCAGCCCTCATTCAGTCAATACTCTCTCAGGCGGTAGGTCTGCGGGGCTATGGAACTATCCACTCTCCCAGTCATTCACACCAGCCCACAAATCTATCAGGATTTCTCCATTGGAGTGGGGTAAGTCAGGAAAACACTTCACCACACCACAAACATGGCGGTAAACCAGAACAATCTAGACATAGTATTCCTGACACACAATGTCAAGGGTTTTAACTCCCCTTTTAAACGCCGCAAAGCCTTTCTTTCCTATAAGGATAGCAACCCCTCTGTCATATTCATGCAGGAGACTCACTTTGTACACAATAACCACCCAAATTTTCTACATAAGAATTATCCTACAGTCTTCCTAGCCAACCAAAGAACCAAAAAAGGAGGTGCGGCCATTCTCTTACACAGGAACTTCCCCTTTATATTAGAAAACAAACAGATAGACCCGGCAGGCAGCTTCGTAATAATAACGGGACTAATCCAGGGTATTAAGACAACCCTGGTCTCTATCTATGCCCCTACAACAAACCCTCATCAGACTGTCATAAAGGTGCTAAAAACTCTAGATAAACCAGGATTGGGAAAAATAATAATTGGGGGGGACCTGAACTTGGTGATGGACCCAATTCAAGATAGGTCTAGGGAAGGGGGACAAGAGAGGTTTTCTAGAAAACTGCAGACAATTAAGCACCTTCTTCTTAAGCTAAACTTGACAGACGTATGGAGGGAAACGAACCCCACGGCTAAGGAATACTCCTTTTTCTCCCAGGTACATAATACCTATTCCAGGATAGACTATATTCTTGCAGATTCCTCCCTCTTAGACCAAGTAAAGAAATCCGAAATTGTCCCATGCACATGGTCAGACCGCGCCGCGGTAAAACTAACTTTGGAATGGGATTCAGGGGGGAAGCCAACAGTTTCATGGAGGCTGAATGAGAGACTTCTAGCTAACCCAGAGGTAAAAAAACAAATTTCACAGGATCTGGATTTGTTCTTTCAGGCTAATCTCTCCCCAGAGATAAGGTCAAGCATTATATGGGCTACACACAAGGCCTACATTAGGGGAACCCTTATCAAAATAGCTTCCCAATACAAAAAACGAAAAAAAGCCAGAGAAATTGAACTACAAACAGAACTGACAAAACTTGAAAAATTAAACCAATCCAAGCCGGATATCAAAAATAGACAGCTAATAGACAAGGCTAGAACAGTCCTAGACGCTCTCCTCTCGGACCAAACTGAGAAAGCCCTAAGGTGGACTCAGCAAAATGTTTTCGATAAAGCTAACAAGCCAGGCCCACTCCTAGCCAAAAAGCTACAATCAAGAAACACACAGAATAAAATCCAGCAAATAAAAACGCGGGAAGGTGAGCTAACAGCCAATCCAAGTAAAATTAAGTCTACTTTCACCAAATACTTTAACTCCCTTTATGAAGGCTCCACAGCTCTTAACGGTAATGAGATAAAATCATTTCTAAATTCAAAGGATCTCCCCATCACCACGGGGGAAGAGCTGGGGGCCCTTAACGCCCCAATAACGCTAGACGAGGTCCGCAAAACGGTTCACAAACTCAAAGCTGCGAAATCTCCGGGGCCAGACGGGTTTTCCAATAACTACTACAAAACATTTATAGATACCCTTGGCCCACATCTAGTCACACTCTTTAACAACATTCTAGCCGGAGAAAAAATACCTGCTGAACTTAACGCTGCTGAAATTATACTATTTCCCAAGGAAGGTAGGGACCCCCTGGAAATGAAAAACTACAGGCCAATCTCACTTCTAAACTGTGATATGAAAATCCTCTCCAAAATTATGGCAGACAGACTGGCTTCATTCTTGCCAAGATTGGTTCACAATGACCAGGTAGGTTTCGTGGCCCACAGACAGGCAGGAGATAATATTAGGAAAGTCCTTAACCTCATACACAAAGCCAAAACCACTAAAACACCAACGTGCCTTATGGCCTTCGATATAGAGAAGGCCTTTGATTCTTTGGAATGGCCTTATCTATTCGCGACCCTTAGTAAATTCGGTATCAGTGGCCAGTTCATCAACTTGCTGAATTCTTTCTATAGCTCCCCTTCGGCCAAATTGAAGCTCCCGGGGCCTGCAACCCCAAATATAAATATAGGGCGGGGTACTAGGCAGGGATGTCCGCTATCCCCTTTGCTCTTCGCATTGGCAATGGAACCGCTGGCCGGAGAGATCAGGGCAAACTCAGGGATTTCCGGGATAGAGGTTGGACATCATCACTTCAAAATCTGCCTGTTTGCAGATGATCTTCTCTGTGTGGTGTCCAATCCGAGTAAATCAGTTCCGGTACTCATTAAAACATTAGAAAGGTTTGGCCAAATCTCGGGACTAAAACTAAACTTAGAAAAAACTGAAACCCTAGCCATCGACGTTCCGGCAGCAGTAAAAAATAGTCTACATGACAGGTATAAATTCAACTGGGACATTAAATATATAAATTATTTGGGGATAAGGTTAACGGCAAACCTGAGCGATCTATATAATGAGAATTATTCTAAGCTACTAAAAACCTTGTTGGCCGATTTGGGTCGATGGACGAAATTTCGCCTGTCTTGGGTAGGGAGAATTAACACAATTAAAATGAACATTTTGCCCAGACTTCTTTACCTTTTTAGAACCCTCCCAATTCAGGTTAAACATAAAGAGCTATCTAAATTCCAAAGGCATATATTTAGGTTCATCTGGAACCAAGGCCCATCACGAATTGCAAAAAAAATCATGTATCTTCACAAATTAGATGGAGGTCTATCCTGCCCTAACATTAAATTATATTACAAGGCCGCTCAACTATCCTTTCTACCAATAGCCCACTCAACGACCCATCAGCCGGCGTGGATTTACATAGAAAACCAATCAATGAAACCGATGACTTGGGACTATATTATGTGGTTGTCAGAGACTCCCCCCAAAATTAAAGACATTTCCAACCCCATAATAAAACATACGCTGACATGCTGGAAATGGGCCCGAGATCACACAAATTTATTCCCAAAACCATCCTACATGATCTCACTCCTTAATCATCCCCAGATGCCAGTTCATCTAAATCTATCCTCCCAACACTGGTGGAAGAATAAAAAACTGGATAGGCTGGGAGAGTGGATAGAGAAGGGGCAAATTGTCTCTCGAAAAAATAAGGGATAAGCATGATATGCCCCTGTCAGAACAATACAATTTTTGCAGATTAAAACATCTTGCAATCTCCTTATTGGACAATCACACAGTCCCAGAAATAAACTGGCTGTCTAAAATCTGTCAAGCGGCTCCATTAACGAAGGGCACCCTAGGGATGCTATACAAAACATTCAATGCTAGGCCAGCCGGACTAAAGCCCAAACACATGGTTGATTGGGAAACTGACATGGAAACGAGCTGGGACCTCAGTAAATGGAGGGCAGCCTGGTCTAACATCTATAGGGGCTCCCTTAACTATAGCATCCTAGAAACCGCCATTAAGGTGCTCCACAGGGTATACATAACCCCGGAAAAGCTCGCAAAATGGAAAAAGTCAGAAAGCCAACTATGCTTTAGGGGGTGTCAGGCAACGGGGACATTCGCCCATACATGGTGGTTCTGCCCTAAGGTAGTAAAGATTTGGGACTTAGTCTCAAAACTAGCATCTGACTTATTCCTTACCCCGATAGACAGGTCTATGGATAGCATGCTGCTGGGGATCCCCAATAGTACTCTGACTCCCCCCCAAAACAGACTGCTGCAATACATAGCATTGGCAGCTAAGAGTCATATTGCTAAAACCTGGAAATCCAATAACCTAAACTTCCAGATGATTAAACAAAAGATCAATTATATTGCCATCAATGAAAGAATCACCCATCTATTGGATGACTCTATGGATAAGTACAGGAAAATTTGGGACCCATGGACAGTATACATAGGCCTAGCATTAGAGTGCTAGAACTAGCGGTGGATTGTAAGCTGGGTCCATTTCCTCAGTTAGTAGGCCCGGGAGTCCGGGGAAGGGGTTATTAATGGGACTGGGGGGTAATCCTATTCAACAAAAAAAAAAAAAAAATCCTATATTTTGGGAGTCCATAAGCGGGGAAGGGACCGGCCAGCAAGCTGTTCAAGTTTTAGATTTCTTTTTATTTTTCTAAAAGGTTAATGTTATAGATAAAATTAAAAAAGTGATAGTCACCATGCATACACTAGCACTACTCGGCGTGACCTATAACAGGCTATCCTGCATCTGGATTTATCTTACAGTGAGGGGCCAAAACTCTCTGTACTCTGATGAATATAAATGTTTGTTTACTGGGTGCTATGGACATTTGAGAAATTGACAGGCCTGCGTGCCGAGATCAAAGTTATGAACTAATTACTATATGTGGTGACAATAAAACTCATTGTTATAAAAAAAAAGGAGTAAAATGTATTTATAAGCATACTCTCTCATTAGGAAATTTAGCTATTCTAATATATACATATATATATATATATATATATATATATATAGAAAGCTTAGAGGGTAAGGAACAAACTAACTAGTTGTTGGGGAGGAGATGGGGGAGGGTTACTATAGTTGCCAATTAACCAAAATACAGTGGCAGGCATTTCAGAACTACAGACTCATAACATAAAGTGTATGCTCGCTAATGCAAGAAGCTTGCCAGGACAAATGGGAGCGTTAGAATTATTAGCACTTAATGAAAAAAGGGTAGTTTAATAGGCATTACTGAAACATGGTGGGCTGACTTTCGTGACTGTAAATCTGGAAGGTTATAACCTATTTAGGAACGATAGAGGCAATGGTAAAACGGGTGGAGGGATTTGTCTGTATGTTAAGCCTGAATTTAAGCCTATAGTCAGAGAAGATATTTATGGTGGATCTAGCGCTCATATTGAATGCTTGTGGGTAGAGTTAAATAGCGGAGGATTCAATTCGAAACAAATGTTGGTAGGAGTATGCTATAAACCCCCAAATATAATTGAACGTGAGGAACTGCAAATATTGTTACAGATTGGAAATGCAGATAAGCATGGGCAAGTTCTAATAATGAGAGATTTTAATTACCCTGAAATAAACTGTATGAATGAGACTGACAATTCAGCTAAGGGGAGCAGGTTCTTGATTACACTCAGGGATCATTATCTGGCCCAGGTTATACAAGAACCTACACAAAATTATACTATTTTGGATTTAGTCATCACAAATAATATTGATATAGTATCAAAAGTTGAAATATGGTAACCTTTGGGAAACAGTGAACACAGTCTCATTTGAGATTGAAGTACAAAAACAGAACTGTAAGGGGCCAACAAAAACTCTTAATTTTAAAAGGGCAGGTTTTAACAGTATAGGGGCAGCAATACAAAGTATAGACTTGGACAGAGAACTGGCAGGCAGTGGCGTTGCTAGAGTAAACGTCACCCGGGGCGGTCCGTTCAAATGTCACCCCAGTGACCTGCGACTGCGAGGCTAGCGGCACTTAGACTGCAATGTGCGCCGCAGGCGCTCATCGCAAGGCTTATGGGTGAGGCTTCAATGCCTCCCATGTCTGTCCCTTTCCTCCTCGTTTCAGAGGCCCACACTGCTCCCCCTGCCCCACTGACGCTCCCCCTGCCCCACTGAGGCTCCCCCTGCCCCACTGCTCTGCCCCACTGATGCTCCCCCTGCCCCACTGATGCTCCCCCTGCCCCACACTGCTCCCCCTGCCCCACTGATGCTCTCCCTGCCCCACTGATGCTACCCCTGCCCCACTGATGCTCCCCCTGCCCCACTGCTCTGCCCCACTGATGCTCCCTCTGCCCCACTGATGCTCCCCCTGCCCCACTGATGCTCCCCCTGCCCCACTGATGCTCCCTCTGCCCCACTGATGCTCCTCCTGCCCCACTGATGTTCCCCCTGCCCCACACTGCTCCCCCTGCCCCACTGATGCTCCCCCTGCCCCACTGATGCTCCCCCTGCCCCACTGATGCTCCCTCTGCCCCACTGATGCTTCCCCTGCCCCACTGATGCTCCCTCTGCCCCACTGATGCTCCCTCTGCCCCACTGATGCCCCACTGATGCTGCCCCACACTGCTCCCCCGCCCCACACTGTTCCCCCTGCCCCACACTGTTCCCCCTGCCCCACTGATGCTCGTACCTGGTTCCAATCCTGCCAGCATCGCCGCACTCACCGTCTTCTCCTCTGCGCCGACCGTCCTCCAGCCAGAACTACTTCTTGGATCAAGCCGCGAATCGCGCAGGCGGGATGCGCATGCGCCATGCAAGGCTTGATCCAAAAAGTAGTTCCGGCCGGAGGATGGGAGCCACAGAGAGGGCTGAAATTTTTTGTTGGAGGTGACATAGTGTCACCGGGTGACACTATGTCACCTCCAACAAAATATTTTAGCCCTCTCTGTCACCCCTCCAGATGCTGTCACCCGGGGCGGTCCGCCCCCCTCGCCCCCCCTTAGCTACGCCACTGCTGGCAGGTAAAAACACTGAACATAAATGGACAACATTTAAATCCTTACTAAATTGACATACTTATCACCATATACCATGTGGAAATAAAAGTAGAAGGAGTAAATCACAACCCATGTGGCTTAGCAATGATTTAAATATCAAGATACAGAGTAAAAACAGGCATTTAAATTATACAAATAAGAGGGGACAGAGACTGCAGTACAAGGAAATTAACATGGCTTGCAAAATGGCTATTAGACTGGCTAAAATAGAAAATGAAATGTTAGTTTGCAAGGGAGAGTAAGACTAACCCTAAACTATGTTTTAAATATATTAATGGGAATAAGGCCAGGAAGGAAGCTATAGGAACATTACAATGTGACACAGGCCGTCTGATAATTAGTGACCAGGAAAAGACAGATGAACTAAATAGGTTCTTTTCTTTGGTATACACAAGGGAGGTACCAGTGATTAGGAAATCCAAAATAGGTTGGTAAAAATAAATGATAATAAAGCCCCAGGTCCTGGCTCTGTAATAGCCAAACCATTATATCTAATTTTTCAAGATTCACTCAACACAGGGGATTTGGGAGTGCTTGTGGACAATCACCTTGGTAACAGTGCTCAATGCCAAGCAGCAGCTGCAAAGGCAAATAAAATATTAGCATGTATTAAGATCCCTAGTACGCCTCTAGAAAAAAGGCGTCTATGAGGTGATATGATTACCCTATATAAATGTATCCAGGGTCAATACAATGCTTTGTCAAGGGAGCTTTTTGTGCTAAGAGGTTTTCAAGTGACAACAATACATCCTTTGAGGTTAGAAGTAAAAAGATGTCACCTTAAAGAAAGAAAAGGGTTCTTCACAGTAAGGGTGGTTAATCTGTGGAATTCTCTACCAAAGGATGTGGTGACAGCTGATTTAATAGATAACAAGAGAATGAGTGTTGATTCAAGGGGGAATCTGATCGCCAGTATATGGGATCAGGAAGGAATTTTATTTTTTTCCCTTTTGAGACAATTGGCAAAGTTTTAATGGGATTTTTTTAGTTTGCCTTCCTCTTGATCAATTAACAACTAATCATCCTATTGCAGATCAGAGCAGATCTAAAAAGGTTGAACTTCATGGACTAAAATTATTTTTTTCAACCTCAATTACTACATAACTATGTAACTATTTAAAATCTTGTAGGGGCACAATATTTTTCCTCATCTCCCAAAACTCACTGCTTCATGTCTTGCATCTGACACTCAGTGTTTTCTTGCTGCCCCCGTAGGGCCTGGACCTCATACAGCAAACGGCTCACGTCCTCATGTCGAAGCTTCGTCTCCTCATTCTTCACCACAGACACCTGCCACCAATGACACAGGTTATACAAAGACTACTTTACAGCAAAGGTAGTGGTTTCATTGAACAAGTGCTCAGGAAAGTTGATAGGGCTTTTTAAAATATCATTTAGTTGAGAAACCCTAAAAAACATGTTGTAAAAATCTTAGGATCAGATAAGAAACAAACTTAACAAAGTGGGGTTAATAAATGCAAGTTAAATATACTCAATATATTTGGTTCCAGTGGATTCTGTTGACCAAAGGGTTATATGGAGTTGATAAACACTGTATACTTCATAGAAAACATAGGAAGTTCCAGCAGTACAGTGCTTTGTGTATGTTTATAATGCCCCCGATTGGAGTTTTTAACATTTTGTAGTATTACTAATAATTTATTAAAATTGATTAAACTGGTTGATTTATACAACATACTCTGATGGTGAAAATATTTTCATTGTAAAACAAACGTTAATTAAACATAGAAATGAAAGATTTGTTGGTTTGACTCACCTACATGAGTCAATACTTGGTAGAACTATTGGATGCAAATACAGCTGTGTTTTGTGGTATGTCTCATGCTGCCCCTTTTGCCCATTCTTCTTGGCAACATTGCTCAAGCTCTATCAGGTTGGATGGGAACCATGCAAAAAACAGTAATTTTCAAGTTTTGCCACAGAATCTCAGACAGTCTGAGGTCTAGGTTTTGACTGACTGGGTCATTATAAGACATCCAGGTTTCTTCTTAAGTCTTTCTTTGCTTGGCTCCATCTATCTTGACCTCAACACAACCCAGCATCCTGGTTCTAATGAATAGCATCCCCACAACATGATGCTACCTCCACCATTTTCATCATGGGGATGGTGTTCTCAGGGTGAAGAGCAGTGTTGGCTGTACGCCACACCTAGCATTTTGTTCTTAAATATGGTTGATTTGACAGGATAATCATTTTTTTGCATGTTTGTTGCGTCTTCCTCGTGCCTTTTGGCAAACTCCAAATGACATTTCCATAAATCCCAGCTTTGTGGAGCTACAAGCTTACAAGTGACCCATGGACTATTTCTCCTATCTTAGCTTTTGAATCTCTCTTGAATCTACTTTCAGAGTTATCACTGACCCCTTGGTTGCTCCTCTGACTAATGCCCTCCTTACCCAAGTCACTGACTTTTGGTGGATGGTCTTTACTATTTAGACCTATTATTTAAAAAATGAAAGATTATGGCTTATCTTGGGGTGTATTTTTTTATAATCCATCCTTGACTGGTGCTTCTCCAGGATGTTATTTCACTAATTTTGATAGTTACAGTATACAGTCCATATGTCTGCGGGCTTGAAATTTGCTACAATTACTGAGTGAATCCACTAAACAAGCCTCAATTCACAGACCGAAAGCCAAAACCGTTGACCATCAATCGTAAGTAGAATTTCAGAGTGTGATCATGATCAATTAAGCAAGGCCGTAACTAGCAATTTAGAAACAGCCAATAGTAAATGAGGCCGCCATCAAAACATCAGTAAAACATGGAGGTTAAACCTCAATCAATTAGCATTTAGAGATCTGATATGCGATCAGACTCGCAATTCGGCAATGTACAAAATCTTAAAAATGAATGGCGATACTGTTTCAGTCTATGTGGGTGACCTGATATGTATTAACTCATTGATTCCTGAGATTGATATGACACCAAAATGAAACATAAAAAAAAAATTCTATTGTAGATTTGCGAGCTTGAGACTGTTGTGCAATTAATCCTGAAGTCTTTCAACGCCGTCTTTTAAAATGCAGTATTGATTTTTTATTTGCATTTACAGTACTATGAACAGGTATTTAACCCTCTTGAGAGTCCTATCTGGTACCCGTAGGATTTTCTTCTACATTTGCCATTTACGGGTGTGAAAACAATTGCGGGCTTGAGGAATTGTAGCAATTGAATAGCGATTTTAACTTTTGCGGGTTTGAAATATCAAAGGCTTAGATGGGTTGTAAGTTACGATTTTGACAACAGCATTGATTTTCAGCCTGTAACCCGTAGATCGTTTGCGGCTCGCTAAAAGACGCCAATTGAATAGCAAATTAGTTTACGGCTACATTACGGGCTCCATTAACCAACAATTTCTCAATTGAATAGTGCCTTGGTCTTCATGATGTTGCTTACTTTCTAACAAACACTGGAGCCTTAAGCAGACATGCATATTTAGCTTCTGATTAGGATGTTGTTTTGGATAGACCAGTGACGAATGATTCTAGCTAAATCTGTTTCGATTATAAATTGTAACAACACAAGATGTAGAAAAGTCCAATGATTTAATCAATGCTTCATCAATATGTAGAGTCCACACTCTGCCCCAATCCTAAATCACAAAATACGTTATCTAATTCTATATTACTGAAACTTTTCTGTAACCCTCAAAATTTCTCAGCTGTGTCTGAGCCCTCTTAGTCCACTTTCTGGCCATGCATTTAAAAGAGCATATTTTACACTTCTCCTGAGGAAAATGATTTATATTAACTGAAGATTTAAAACTAAAACAACAGACATACTTAAATAAAATGCAGTTTATCCACTTAAATCTTACCAGTGATGGAAGAGGAGATTTAAACAAGGACTCATGGAGACACTGTTAATTTATCCAGCCTCCGCACAGAGCTCCTTTGATTGAGCAGGTAATGGGTTGAGCACATATAAAAGACTTCAAACTGAAGTAAAATAGACCAGTAAACTCATGAAAATGTTAAGATAAATATATGTTTTTGAAATAAATGAAAATAATGCATTGGAATTTACTCTAAACTTGCATGAACATGGTATTACATTTATGTTGGTAACTCTGCACACCGGCCTTATCTAAGACGTAATACCAAGTGCCTCTTGTATCTACTGTTCAATTAAACCAGACATCCATGATACAAGACACGTACAATATCTGCAGTATTGGTTCAGCAATCACAAAGCACCTGCAAATCTTAACAAGCAAAAGGCTGGGGGGTGTAAGGTGGAAATGGTAATGAAGCATAAATGAGAACACACCCAAAGTAATTTACAAAAGCAATGTTCGGGGCTCTTCTCGTTATAACATTTTTTTTTATTAGTTACAATAAGATTTTGTTCAAATGTGAGTGTTTAACAAGACTATTGAATAATACCTTGCTCTAATCCTGGATTCTTGGGCTAGTGTATTTGGGTTCTCACCTTCCTTTTTATATGCTCCAGAAGATGCTCATGTCCTTGCAGGAAATACAGATGCTGAAACTCTGTATCATCTCGTTCAGGCTTCACCAGGCCACCCTGCTCAATGTTCACCACTTTTCGGAAACCATCTGCAAAAGAAAGACATAACCTGAGTACACAAGCAAGGCGGATCCAAACGCTGATAAATAACCATGTAAAATGCATCATTTCATTCAGCCGGATAAGGGCATATTGGCACCAGCTCAGTTCATGCATTAAATTGAGTTTGAATGCTCTCTAATATGATGACATTGTACTTTATGAATTGTATTTCAAATACCGTATTGGTCCAAATATAAGCCGCACCCACATATAAGCCGCACCTGTAAAATTCAAGAGAAAAAAATAGAAAAAATATAGTACTCAAATATAAGCCGCACCCGTAAAATTGGAAAGAAAAAGACTTTCAAAGTGATCAGCCATTGCAAGAAACAGGCTTTCTAATTAGTACTGTAGCTTTTTTTGCCGGTTACAGGCCTTACAGGATGTTAGAATCACTGCTACAATACCGCAGTCTCAAGCATGCAAATCGGCACCCTTAACTCACAATTGGCAAACGTAAAATTACTGCCGCTTTGCGCAATAGAAGACGCACACGTAACTCGCAAGCTCGCAAATTGGCAGTGATTTTTTTAATGGTCGCGAATATAAGCCGTACCCGTAACTCGTAAACTAAAAAAATCGGAAAAAAGGTGCGGCTTATATTCTGACCAATACGGTACTCTTGCAGTCCAGATTATAAAACTTAATTTGTTCAGGTGGTGGTGTTTGTACAATACTAATCTCCAAATTATCTCTACATCAACAGCAGAGCTTACTGCTTGTGTAGCACAGGCAAAGCACTAGGGCCCACAACAGGGTAGGGACTTCTGCTACTGGCAATGACCTGGAGTAAAGAAAGGTACTTAATTTACTTGGGGAGTGTGGCCGATAATTAGTTTTATAGAGAGATGATCTAATCATTATAGGGGTGATCTGACCATCAGCATATATTTCTTGGCTTTTGTTGATCCCTATAGGTGTATACAGAAATTGCAAGGTAGGCTCAAATTATTTTGTACTGGGGTCCTTCATGGGGTCCGCAACTGCTCCTGATTGTAAACTTACACATATTCAGCTATATACATAAAATAAAGCCATACAGAATGTGGGAGAGTCCTAGAGGATAGGTGTGTGAGCCTGAGGCTGGACAGAGGCATTTGCCCAATCCAGTATTGCAGGTGTTAAAAGCTCTCCTACATCACAATGGGAAAAGGTCAGTACAGTCTGTTGAAGTATTAGTTGCAGCCCAGAGTCCAGAGAGGGAGTGTTGCTGCTGGACCAGAGAGGGTGATGCAGCTCAAAGGTAGTGTTGCAACCCAAAGCCCAGGAGATTATTGTAGCGTAGAAGCTGATAGTCAGGCGCTGAGCAAAACAAAGTATTTTTGAAGTAAAAGAGAGTTAATGAGTCTGCAGGATGGATACTGAAACTCATCCATTGATGGAGATAAAGTGAGACTTTTGGAATCCAGAGGATAAATGTGCTGCGGTTTGGCTACATTCAGAGTAGCTGAATACAAGCTCTGTTCCTCAAACTAGGTTTCCATTTTCTTTCAGTACTAATTCATCAATGCACCCAGGCCTGCTAAGTTTGGGATATCCTAAGATCACTGCCCTCCCTCCCTGCCCCTCATTCACCCGCCCCGATTAAGATTTAATTTATAGAGCCATGGAAAACACCTAGCTTTCCTACTTGCAGATTATATTTTCTCACCACTAGGGATCAGCCAAGATACTAGAGTGATTAACCTTAAATCCCTCCCCTCTCCCACTAAAAAAAAATATTTCTGACTTTCACTTTCCTCCTGACCCTTGCTATTCCTTATCTGTTACTCTTCCCCATGTATCTGTCCTTTCATTTCATTTAGATTGTAAGATGTGAGTTTCCAGTCTTGTAGGGTCTTTTGGAAAAACACACTCTCTACAAAGATTCTAAGCTCAAAATAGGGCCCTTCATTTTCTGAATTTGTTAATATTGTATTTCCCTTGTTCTTATCCCCTGTACAGCGCTACAGAATATTTTGGAGCGATACAAATACAAGTTATTAATAATAATAATAATAATAATAATAGTAGTCTGGGTTCTGGAGCTGTCTTCTATTATATTAGTGATCTGTTTTACTTGACTGCCACCAGATTCTACTCTAGGACCCTGGAGATGCTAGTCAGACATTGGCAACATAAATTTTGCAGTTTCCATTAAGGATAATGGTTATTTAGAACAACCTCCTAGAACATTTGTCAGTCTTGATTGAGTACATGTCTTTTGAGATATTCTTAACCTACCTCCATAAATGCATGTTGATTTGTGGATCTCCCTTTTAATGCCCCGGCAGTCTGACCTGACTAACTTTTGACTTCTTTTGTGCAGTCCCGGGAACATATCATAAAAACTTGGATGGTTGTAATTTAGGGGAACTACAAACATTAAAAGGAAGTGATCATGTGGGAGTTTGGCAAAGAGGTAATGAAATAAAAAATAAGATGCATATCCATATCAAACTTACACATATTCAGTTGTCTCACAAAGCTGGCCATGTTGTTGTGCTTGAAATACTTTGGCAAAACTTCCTTTGCAAATTGACCTTGATCAAAAACATGGAAACTGGTCCCATTCTGCAAGAGAAAGAAGAGAGGTAAGGGAACCAGGAGAGACATTAGATGGAGAGTAAATAAAGTATAGTGAAAAAAGAGGAGATTAACTGAAACATAAACAAAAATAGAAAGGAGGGAAGGGAGGAGAAATATAGGACTGAGGAGATGGAGACGAGAAAGGAGAGGAGAAAGAACAATAGAATTAAGGCAATTCCAGAATCTTTAAAAAAAAAGGTTTTAATGCAAATGGTTTCCTGTATGAGGGTTGAGAACAAACCACTGAGTTTTAGTAAAATGTCATCTCATTGCCTAATTATAGGAACATGGAAGTCACCAAAATAACCATAAAAATCACGTAGGACAGATGTTTACATGCTTTAAAACTGATCAAGAATTGACTTAGTTATATGCATTTTTACATATCACTTTATTTTGGTGTTTGTTCAAGTTAGTGAAAAGTCCACATAGTTTACAGTGGTTCAGCCCTTTATTTGATGATAGGGAAGTAGGAATCAGAGGGGGGACAAATCCCCACCCAGGTAATGCAATACACCATTAACTTCCCCTCCCCTCCTGTCCTTTTGGCTGCTTTCTGATACGTGGTTGTCACAAGATCCCTTGAGATAATCTTGCAAGATACTTGAGACCTGGGTATTAGAACTATCTGGCAACCTAAAAAGAGAGGAGGTGAGGGGGGTCTACTGGGGAAGGGCTGGGGAGGGAGCGAAAGACCAGGCATATCTCTCTCTCTCACAAATTCCACCACAACATAATTGTGTATAAAAGATCATACATTAAAGTTTTTTTTTAATTTGTTTTACATCATGTTGTCTCTGTTGGTTTAGTTCTTCAAAATAGTACATGTTAAAATATGTCACCATTGGTCTTATAACAGCAAATAAGGGAAATGTAGGATTTCAGTGGCCCTTTAAGAATAATCAGGGCTACCATCAGAAATCTTGGGGCCTGGAACAAATGTAATAGCCAGGGCACAGAAGTGCTCCCATTTGCACCATCTCAGCCTTTATGTTACAGTACATATAGCAGTGATATGTCTTATTTATATGATACTAGCGTATTGCCCATCAAAAAATGACGGCAATCAGATGTATATGTTTTAAAAGTTGTTTAGTTATTAATATACATATGGAATTGTAAGGTAGCTAATGTTGTTTTGTGTGTACTACTGAAATATAGAATTCAAATTAATAAATGAATTTACGTATTTTTATGCATTGTGTTGAAGAGCTGGCAATCTGTGTTGATGTTGCTGCAGCATTAGTGGTGTGGAGGTGCTGTGTAAGCGTGATGAACGTGTGCAGTGTAATAGTGTGCGTGCGCGATCCGAAACCGTTAACGTAGCTGTGTACTTCCGCATTATCCTAAAATGGCGGATAATGTGTGGTATGCGTCTTAGCGGATTATCGGTATGTGTTTTCCGTGGTTATAGTGCTGTAGCCTCGTTTTCGTTTTGTTCGTCCGGCATTTTTTCTGCAGCGCTCATTGCCAAAGTACTACGGTTTAACGGCTCGCCTCGCTGTGCGAGGCTCGCCTGCCGATGATCACCTGTGGCGCTCATCGCTAAGCCTGCTAAAGTACTACGGTTTAACAGTAAATTTGCTTGCCACACAACATGAAGCTACATTTGTCCCTTTTTTTTTTTCTTAAAATAAATACAATTTTTTTTTTATAAAATTTTTATTTTTGTAACTTGCAACTTATATTTCATCAAATGCGTTGGTTTAGGCGGGAAATCCGATGTTGCGCGAGACAAAGTGGTTAAATCTGCGTTAATGCGTACATCTGTAATTGGGTTTCGTAAAATGTACTCGCTACTGTCTTTTTACTCATTGCGCGGTTAATCCGCATCCTTTATCTCGTTGTTTTTCAAACACATACGTCTGTGGCTGTGTTTTACGCAGTTCGTAGTAGTATAGCCTCGTTTTCATTTTTTTCGGCTTTCATTTTATTCTCGCTTAGCCGATTTTCGATCTTTGTAACTCGGCTAAATCGCTGTAAATTGGATTTCCAACTCACTTCCAGACGTCCTGCCTGGTTCTCCATGCTGTAAGTGACCTTTATTTTATTTTTTAGTGTGTATTTAGTGTTTTTTTTAGTGTTTTGGTTCCGCCGCTTATCTCGTAATTTTTGTCATCTCGTATTTTTTTTCTAAGTGCTACGGTTTAACGGCTCGCCTCACTACGCGAGGCTCGCCTGCAATGAGCGCCTGCGATGCTCCTTGCCAAAGTGCTACGATTTAACATAATGGCTCGCCTCGCTATGCCTGCGGCGCTCATTGCCAAAGTGCCCCTGCGGCGCTCATTGCCAAAGTGCTACGATTTAACGGCTCGCCTTGCTGCGCGAGGCTCGCCGGGTGATGAGCGCCTGCGGCGCTCATCGCAAAGTCGTACGCACTACGCAACGCAGCGTGACGACGAATCGTAGTTAGACAATTATAATATGTGATTATAATTATAATATTGAATTATATTTCATAGACTTGGAAGTTACAGCGCACCCTTGCATTGCTAATATATAATTCTATATATAATGTCTGACAGCCTGGGGTTTCCCTTCCAAGACAGGCCCCTCCACGTTGATACATTGCATTAGTCATTTTCCTTTACAGTAATTATCATAAACTACATTATAAAAGTTATTTAATGCATTCATAAAATGTATTTAAACAGACAGGCACCCCCTGATACATAATATCAAACCTTTGGAGTTTTACCTATTTGCATCAGATACAAAAAGTTGCAAACTGTGACAGTGCCTTGAAGATGTAATTCCTTACGTGACAAGACTTATCTGCCCAAGCACTTAACACCAAAACACTCTGATTGTTACCAAGTATCACAAAACCTCAGAGTATTTACCAATTTGGGAATGTCCACAAAATAAAGGTCATACTTGGTTTCTTATAAGCACATAAAAACTCTAAAGGGACGCCAAACAAGTTATTTATTTTGAAAGTGCATGAAAAACTGTCTATATGTTGTGTTGTCCATTTTATTCTAAAGTGAATCAGTCCTGGGAAATCTTATATTGTTTTTGCTGTATTTATATGCAAATAAGCAGGTCATGCATATTAGTTATCTGCTTTGATATGCTAATTAGGATTACACTCTGTTTGTCTGACTCTGTAGTGGCCAAAATTCTGAGACACACATTCGTATACTGAGACACACATTAGTATACTGAGACACACATTAGTATACTGATAGCCAGATTAAATTCCAGCCTCGTAACGGCTGCGGAGTCAAAACGTGCCCTACTTACATTGCTATTAAATTAAAAAAGGCTGCAGGCTGTGGGGTGCGAGCTGCGAGCTACATGTGAGAGATGCTATTTTGAAAACCAGTTCTCAGCTGTCTGGGTTGCGTGCTCAAATGCAAACAATTAAGCAATTACGTAGTTACGGGTTCAGATGGAGCCAATGGAAAAAGAGATTATTAGCGTTACGTCACTGAAAAAGGGTTAGGGTAGATTTCCAAGTCCTACGTGCTTCAATTCCAGTTTGCGATCAGACCCACAGGCCAGATATCATGCAATATTAATACAGCAGTAAAGATGATATTCTATCACATGCGAGTTACAGTATATGTCGTAACACATTGATTGCAGGGATCGATATAAAATATGAACATGAAATAAAGTATTTTTTAGGCCGATTTGCAGGCTTGAGAATTTGTGATATTAATTCTAAGACCTAACATCAATTTCCCTAATAATAAATGTACAGTAGTGTGGTGATATTTGCCTACAAAGTGCTACGTATTGGACTCTACCTCCCTTGCATGTTCTCTCGAGCACACGTAGGCTTTTGGGCAATTTGCAATTTAATAGCTGAATTGAACAAGTAGCGGTTACGGGCATGACAGATCAAAGGATTTACGTGCGCTAAGTTCAACATAGCTCAAATCGTAGGTGATTTTCGGCTGTCCTGCGTGTTAACACGCAAGTCCGCTACGAGCAACAATACAGGGCTAATTTAATTGCCGTAACGAGTAAATCTTTACTCGTCACACATTAGTACACTGAGCCATATATTAGTATACTGAGCCTCACATTAGCATACAGAGCTACAAATTTGCATACTGAGTCACACATTAGTATACATAGCCCCACTCTAGCATATTGAGTCATACATTTGCATACTGCATCGCACATTAGTATACCGAGCTACACATTAGTATAGTGAGGTATTGCTAAGTAACTCAAGTATCGTGGCAGGCACAAACTCATAACATAAGGTGTATGCTCGCTAATGCTAGAAGCTTGCCAGGAAAAATGGGAGAGTTAGAATTATTAGCAGTTACTGAGTAATGGGATTTAATAGGCATAACCGAAACGTGGTGGGATGAATCTCATAACTGGACTGTTAATCTGGATGGTTATAACCTATTTATGAAAAATAGGGGGAATGGTAAAAGAGGAGGAGGGATTTGTCTGTCTGTTAAGCCAGAATTTAAGCCTATAGTCAGAGAATATATTTATGGTGGAACTAGCGGTAATGTTGAATGTTTGTGGGTAGAGTTAAATAGCGGAGCAGCAAATTCCAAAAGAATATTAGTAGGAGTATGCTATAAACCCCCAAATATAGCTGAAAGTGAGGTAATACAATTATTATTACAGATTGGAAATGCAGCTAAGCATGGGCAAGTTCTAATAATGAGAGATTTTCATTACCCTGAAGTAAACTGGATAAATGAGACCAGCAGTTCAGCTAAGGGGAGCAGGTTCTTGAGTACACTCAGGGATCATTATCTGGCCCAGGTTATACAAGAGCCTACTTTAAATTAAGCTATCTTGGATTTAGATATCACAAATAATATTGATATAGTATCAAATGTGGAAATAGGGCAACCTTTGGGAAACAGTGATCACAACACAGTCTCATTTGAGATTGAATAAAAAAAAACATAACTGTAAGGGGCCAACAAAAACTCTTCATTTTAAAAGGGCAGATTTTAACGGTCTAAGGGCAGCAATACAAAGTATAGACCGGGACAGAGAACTGGCAGGTAAAAACACATAAATGGACAACATTTAAATCCTTACTAAATATACATACACATCGGCATATACCGTGTGGGAATAAAAGTAAAAGGAATACATCGCATCCCATGTGTCTTAACAATTACTTAAAGATCAAGATACAAAATAAAAAACAGGCATTTAAATTATACAAACAAGAGGGGACAGAGACTGCTTTACAGGAATACAAGGAAATCAACAAGGCAGCAAAAGGGCGATTAGACTGGCTAAAATAGAAAATGAAAAATTAGTTGCAAAAGAGAGTAAGACTAACCCTAAAATATTTTTTAAGTATATTAATGGGAAGAAGGTGAGGAAGGAAGCTATAGGAACATTACAATGTGACAGGCCGTCTGATAATTTGTGACCAGGATTATAAGTAGGAGTCAACATGGATTTATGAGGGACAGGTCATGTCAAACAAATCTAATTAGTTTCTTTGAGGAGGTTAGTAGGAACTTGGATCAAGGCAACTAAGTGGAAGTAGTATTTTTGGATTTTGCAAAGGCTTTTGATACAGAGCCACATGTAAGACTATTGTAAAAACGAAGAGATACAGGAATTGCAGTAAATATCTGCTCATGGACCAAGAGCTGGCTAAAAGACAGGAAGCCAAGGGTTGTTGTAAATGGAACATACTACGATGTGGAAAGTGGGGTTCCTCAGGGCTAAGTATTAGGTCCTCTCCTTTTTAACATATTTATTAATGATGTAGAAGTAGGACTGGATAGTATAGTCTCCGTTTTTGCAGATGACACTAAGTTGGGCAAGGTAATTATATCAGAAAATTATGTAATTTCCCTCCAAAGGGATTTACATGAATTAGAGAAATGGGCAACTAAATGGCAGATGTGATTTAATATGGATAAATGTAAAGTTATGCATTTAGGAAGGAAAAATAGCCATGCAATTTATAATCTTAATGGAGTAAATCTAGGGTATCAGATATTAAAAGGGATTTAGGAGTACTAGTGGACAACCACCTACAGTGCTCAATGCCAAGCAGCAGCTGAAAGGCAAGTAAGCATGTATTAAGAAGGGTATAGAAACAAGGGAAGTAAATATAATTCTGCCACTATACACTAGAGTACAATCTGTGAAGTGAACTTTTTGCGCCAAAAGGTTTTCCACTGACAAGAAGGCATCCTTCAAGGTTAGAATTAAAAAGATTTTACCTTAAAGAAAGAAAAGAGCACTTCACAGTAAGGGTGGTTAATTTGTGGAATTCTCTACAAGAGAGTCAATGGCAGCGGATTCGATAGATAACTTTCAAAAGGAATTGGATTTATTTTTTTCAAATAAAAAGGGCATTCAGGGTTATCCTTTATAATTAGAGAGGGAGTATTGAGTCTGATCGCAAGTAACTGGGGTAAGGAAGGAATTCATGTTTTCCCCTTTTGAGACAATTGGCAAAGTTGCAGTTGTTTTTTTTCTGTTTTTTCTTCCTCTGGATCAATTAACAATTAATCTGCATACTACAAAGATCAAAGGAGATCTTAAAAGGTTGAACTTGATGGACTAAAAGTCTTTTTTATTATCTAACTATGTACAGTTGTGCTCAAAAGTTTTTCATACCCTAGGCGGATTGGTAATATATGTAATATTTAAAAAAAAAAACATCAGTGAGCAGGCAAATTTTTTTATTTTATTTCTTATGGGATTCATATTCAACTGTAGATTATAACAGAACTAGTGACTTGCCCGTCAAAAATGACGGCAATAGAATTGTAAGGCAGGTAATGCTGTTTGGTACACAAAGTAAGTGTTTTGATTGTGTGAGTACCTTCAGCGCTTATTGTGAGCCTCACAGTGAGCGCCTTTGACGCTCATTACGAGCCTCTTGGTTGCTGTATTTTTGGTTATCAGAGCTAAATTGGCGCTCATTGAAAGGTTTGCGCTGATGGGCTTTTGGCTCGCATTGTGAGCCTCTCCCCTGGTGTAGTTGTGCTCCTCTAAACAGCGTTGACGCTCCTTGTGAGGCGCGCACTGAGCTCTTTTAGCGTTTATTGTGATTCTGTTGTGTGTTTTTTTTCTATATATTTTTATAAAGTTAATTAATTAATGACTAAAATTATAAATTAATATACTTTGCCTATTTGTAATTAATATATGCAGGAAGCATTGTGCTGAAGAGCCAACAATCTGTTTTGATGTTTCTGCAGCATATAATGTAGATATGCACTGTTGGTGAGCTGAGATGTAAGTGTCAGCAATGTCTGCAGTGTGTAGTGTAAATAGGCTGCAGGAAGGAGGGGAAACCGTTTGTTTAGCTGTGTACTTTCGCATTTTGTAATGGCAATGTTATTAGTTTTCAGTTAGTGTTGTAAAATGTCTGCAATTGTGTATGTGTTACGCGGGTGTTGAGCATTTAGCGTCCTTCCTAATAGTGTATTTTGTAGCTCGTACGGTTCTGTGTAAAAGTCGTATGTGCTTGGCGTTTTTTTGCATGCTTATGGGTCGTGTAGCCTCGTTTTCGTTTTTTTTCGGTGCCTATTTTTTCTCTCGCTTAGGGGATTTTCGAGGGGTGAAAGTCTTTAAATTGTATTTAAATTGTTGTGTAACCTCATTCCCAGACGTCCTGGCTGTCCCCCTTGCTGTGTGTGTATTTTTTAAAATTTTTGTTTGTATTTTGTGTGTTTTTCGTGTTTTTCCCTGTGCGCGGTGCGGCCGTTGTATTTTTTGCGGCTCATATTTTTATTTTTTCTAAGTGGCGGTTTCCTTCTGTAAGTGTTACGGGCCGTACTGTGAATTGTGTATTAGAGTTTTGTGTTGATGTGTAGTTCCGCGGGTTGTAGGTATGATGAGCAAGTTGTGCGGGGTTGTAGGGATGAACTCCTATGGCGCTCATCTCCACCAGCACAGTGAGCCCCTTTGGCGCTCCCTGCCTAAGTCGTACGGGGTCGTAGGGATGAGCGCCTATGGAGCTCATCTCCACCAGCGCAGTGAGCGCCAGAAAATGATGTACTTTCCCTTCAAAGGGATTTGCATAAATTAGAGAAATGGGCAATGAAATGACAGATGATATTTAATATTAATACATTTAAGGTTATGCTTCTGGGAAGGAAAAATAGCCATGCAATTTATAAACTTATTGAAGCAAATCTAGGTGTATCAGATATTGAAAGGGATTTGGGAGTGCTTGTGGACAACCACATAGGTAACAGTGCTCAATGCCAAGCAGCATCTGCAAAGGCTAATAAAATATTAGCAGGTATTAAGAAGGGTATAGAAGCCAGTGAAGCAAATATAATTCTGCCACTATACAATTCCCTAGTACTCCCTCATTTGGAATATGGAGTACAATTTTGGGCACCACTTCTTAAAAAGGACATTTTAGAGCTGGAAAAGGTACAGAGAAGTGCAACAAATCTCATAAGGGGATGGAGGGGCTAAGGTATGAGGAAAGACTAAGCAAATTAAACTTATTTTCTCTAGAAAAAAGGTGTCTACGAGGGGATATGATTACCTTTTTTACCGTACATACTCGAGTATAAGCTGAGTTTTTGAGCCCTTTTTTTAAGGCTAAACAGGGCACCCTCGGCTTATACTCGAGTCACTCTCCCCACCGTGTCTCCCTAACCCCCCGTGTCTCTCTAACCCCCCTCGTGTCTCTCTAACCCCCCATGTCTCTTTCCCTCCCCCCTCCTCATCCTCAACCCCCCCTCCTCACTTTACCCCTCTAAATACCTCCGCCTCTCCCTTTCCCCTCACTTACCTTCATCTACAGCTTCTCCTGCGGCCTCCACTCTCCGTCTTGACCCGGCCAATGCTAATGACGTGGCGCGCATGTGACGTCACGTCATTAGCATACAACGGGTGCCGACGCAGGAAGGAGAAGAGACTGGAAGAGAAGCTGCAGATGAAGGTAAGTGAGGGGTGTAACAGAACCCATCACTGTTTTACCCTGTTTTATGGTTATTTAATTCTTGGTTAAAATATGATCCTACTATTATACTGTATGTATGTTGGTTTATGCTCTGCAGAATATTAGCCCAGACTATTGCAGACCTTGGCATAATAGATAATCCTATTACAGAGACTCCTCATAAGATAAGGAAGTCTATTGTATAAAGTGTTTTCATTCTCAGACATAAGAACAAAGAAGGATGATCTAATCAGTGTCTGATTGTATCAAAGTTGCCAGGTAGCCTCAGGGAGGTGTGACCCACCTATTGTCCCTCTATGTGTATTGTGTGGCCAACTATGGGGGATGTGTATTGCCTGTGGGAAGAGATGGGTATATATATTTCTGCACAACAAAATAAAGTCAGTATTCATTTGACTTCCAATTGAGTGTCGTCCAATATGGGAGGTTGGGAATGGTGAAACTGTAGTGCCTCTTGGATATTTTACTGTATACCAGCGGAGATATTGGATTCGTGTTCCAACTCCGTTACAAGGGGAAAGGGAGAGGGGGAGGTATTTAGAGAGGTAAGTGAGGAGGGGGGTTTAGAATGAGGAGGGGGTTTAGAATGAGGAGGGGGGTTAGAATGCGGAGGGGGTTGAGGATGAGGAGGGGGGTTGAGGAGGGGGTTGAGGATAAGGAGGGAGGGGTTGAGGATGAGGGGGTTGAGGATGAGGAGGGAGGATGAGGTGGGAGGTTGAGGATGAGGATTGGGGTTGAGGAGGGGGTTGAGGATGAGGAGGGGGGTTGAGGAGGGGGGTTGAGGAGGAGGTTGAGGATGGAGGGGTTCAGGATAAGGAGGGAGGTTGAGGAGGGGGGTTGAGGAGGGGGTTGAGGATGAGGGGGTTGAGGATGAGGAGAGAGGATGAGGAGGGAGGTTGAGTATGAGGATTGGGGTTGAGGAGGGATGTTGAGGATGAGGAGTGGGGTTGAGGAGAGGGGTTGAGAATGAGGAGGGGGGTTGAGGAGGGTGATAAGGGAGGGGGGAAAGGGACACAGGGAAGGGAGAGGGGGAAGAGACACAGGGAAGGGAGAGGGGGGAAGAGACACGGAAGGGGGAGGGGGGAAAAGACACATGGAAGGGAGAGGGGGAAGAGACACAGGGAAGGGAGAGGGGTGAAGAGACACAGGGGAGGGAGAGGGGAGAAGAGACACGGGAGAGAGAGGGGGGACACAAGAAAAGGGCACACAAGAGGGGGACACAGAGGGCACAAGAGGGACACAGGGGGCAGCACATTTCCCACCCTTGGCTTATTCTCGAGTCACTCATTTTACCCAGTATTTTGTGGTAAAACAGGTGCCTCGGCTTATACTCGAATATATACAGTAAATACATCCAGGGTCAGTATAAATATATGTTAACTGAGCTTTTTCAAATGAAAAGAGGACATCCTTTGAAGTTAGAAGTTGACTATTCATACACAGACACTAATTGCAATTTAAAAATCTACAGGTGTGGGAAATTAACCTTTAATTGCCATTTTAACCTGTGTGTGTCACCTTGTGTGTCTCTAACAAAGCTAAACATTGAAGAGTATGTAAACTTTTGATTAGGGCCATTTGGGGGATTTCTGTTATCATTATGTTTTTAAAAGTAGCCAAACAACTATCACATATATAGTTGTCAGCACACAAGTCGTTGCTAACGCTTGCGGGCTCGCGTAGCGAGTCTGCCGCAACTGCGGCCCTTGCAAAGTAGCAAGGGGCCACATTTGCGGAGGTGGAGGCTCTACGGCGCCTCACAAACGGTTACAAACGACCACACAAGCGGGGCTTGAAAAAAAACAATAAACACGCAATGACTAACTACGGACTTACACAAAAAAATAAGAGCCGCTGAATTTAGAAAAAAATTAATTGCGGACTTACACAAAAACAATTACGACCCTCGGGGCTTTGAAAAAATCCATTACAGACTCGCAAAAATACGACCTTAATGGACAACCCGTGCACAGCGGCAAACATTAAAAAACACAAAAACACACACAAAAATAAAAACCTTACCCACACCAGGGGGGGACACCCAGGACCTCTGCAACACTGCTTAAACCTCGAATTCGGTCAAATTTAAATTTAACGAAAACGAGGCTACACGACCCCTAAAGTCGCTAAATTCCACAAAGCAAATACGGCTTTGTCAAAAACCCGTACGACCTACAACATACACCATTAGCAATGATGTTTCATCATACAAACCCGCCTACCACATACACATTCGCCGCCATTTTACAACACTAACTTACAGAATGCCGAAGTACACAGCTACCCTAACGGCTTCCCCTCGCGCACGCAGCATATTTACACTGCACACATTGCAGACACATCTCAGCTCCACAACAGTGCAAATCTACTTTGGATGCTGCAGGAACATCAAAACAGATTGTCAGCTCTTCAGCACAATGCTTCCTGCATATACTACTTACAAATAGGTAATGTATATTAATTTATTAATTTAATCGCAATAAACGCACCTTACAATGAGAGCAAAAGCGCCTCTTATAAAAAAATACAACAACCAAGAGGCTCGCAATGAGCACCGAAGGCGCTCATTGCTACCCACGCAATGAGCGCCAAAGGCGCTCATTGCGAGCCGCCCAATAAGCGCCGAGATCTCAGACCACCACAAAAATTAATGCCTGTGGCAAACAGCATTACCTGCCTTACTATTTTATTGCCCGGTCGTTTTTGACGGGCAAGTCGCTAGTGTGATAATAAATGACTTCATATGATCACTATCCTTCAATAAAGACATTTGTGTTGCATGATCAGCCATATTTTCAAAATAAATGCCAACATTTTGCAATTTCTGGAAGGTTATGCAATCTTTTGAGCACAACTGTAACTATAAAACATTAACATACTTTAGTACATGGAGTCACACATTAGTTTACTGAGTCTCACATTAGTATACTGAGAGTCACATTAGTACACTGAGACACACATTTGCATATTTAGCCACAAATTAGTATAGTGAGCAACACATTAGCATACCGAGGCACAAATCAGCATACTGAGCCTCACATTAGCATATTTACTCGATGTGCAGTGATTTGGTACAGATGAGAAGGGAGTGTTTTTGCCTTGGTTAAACTTGCATACAAGTTTGGGCCTTGTGTGTTTTTTTTGTCATTTGTAATTTTGAGTCAGTCCAGTGACAACCTCACTCAGTGTACATCCTGGAACAGCTGATCCAGGGTCCATACCTCTGTGAGAGGTGTGAGCATGTTGCCTCTCTGGAAGCTCAAACTGGAGAACTGGAGAGGAGAATTGCAGCACTTAGTGATATTGCTCCACTGGAAAGGGAGTTGGTGCTCACTGAGCACAGTTTAGCTGGGCCTAGCATGGAGGGTGGAGATGGGGCTAGTGTTGTGGATCGAGTAGATAAAATATTGTGAGGGGCTGGAAATGAACTGGCGGTCTTGGTACAAATTGGTACCAAAGACAAAGTTAGGGGAAGATGGAATGTCCTAAAGAATGATTTTAGAGAATTAGGTAATAAGCTGAAGGCAAGGACCTCCAAGGTAGCATTTTCGGAGATACCACCAGTGCCACGTGCTAGCCCAGGAAGACAAATGGAGCTTAAGGATGTTAATGAGTGGCTAAAAAAGTGGTGCATTAAAGGGGGCTTTGGGTTTTTAGAGCACTGGGCTGACTTCTCACTTGGGTACAATCTCTATAGCAGGGATGGATTGCACCTTAATGATGAGGGAGCTGCTGTGCTAGGGGAAAGGATGGTGGAAAAGCTGGATGAGTTTTTAAACTAATAGGTGGGGTGGAGGGCCTAGATAGAAGTAATGGGGTAGTAAGTGTAGAGGAGGTAAGGAATTAATTAACTAGTCATGTGGAAGGAGATGGGGTACAGGTTAGTATAGATAATGGGGAGGTATTGTTGAGTAACTCAAGTACAGTGGCAGACACTCCAGAAATACAGACTCATAACATACGGTGTATGCTTGCCAAGGCCAGAAGCATGCCAGGAAAAGTGGGAGACTTTAGAACTGGAAAAAGTTCAGAGAAGGACAACAAATCTAATAAGGGGAATGGAGAATCTAGGTTATGAAGAAAGACCAACCAAACTAAACTTCTTTTCTCTAGAGGGGATATGATTACCTTATATAAATACATCCAGGGTCAGTATAGGGATTTGTCAAGGGAGCTTTTTGTGGCAAGAGGTTTTCAACTGACAAGAGGACATCCTTTGAGGTTAGAAGTAAACAGATTCCACCTTAAAGAAAGAAAATGCTTCGCAGTAAGGGTGGTTAATTGTGGAATTCTCTACCAAAGAAGGTGGTGACAGTGGATTCAACAGATAACTTTAAAAATGTATTAGATGTATTTTTAAATAAAAAGGGCATTCAGGGTTATCCAGGTTAATTATAGAGAGAGTATTGATCCAGGGAGGAGTCCAGTATTTGGGGTCAGGAAGGAATTCATTTTTATTTTCCCTTTTGTGTCAATTGACAAAGTTTTACTGTTTTTTTTCTGTTTAAAGAATAAAGAGGGCCAGTGAGTCAATCTTAGGGTATAACTTGTTGTAGTAATAGCTCCATCTAAATTCTTACTATGAGTTTGGCTAATTTATCAACCTTCAAGGCCACATATCCAACGAGCAAAAAATGGTTCACGGGTTTGCCCCTCAAGTCTGTAACTCGCAGCATGTTCTAATTTAATAGCACCGTAAATCTGAAAAATGTCAAGCTTGCAGCCATTGGGGGGCTCACGTTGCACATACAAGCTTCAAATTTAATGTGGCTATGAGTCACACATTAGTATACTGTGACACACATTAACATACTGAGCCTTACATTAGTATACTGAGCCACACATTAGCCTACTAAGCCACACATTAGCATTTTGAGTCACACTTTAGTATACTGAGCCTTCCAATAGTATACTGAGTAGACATTAGTATTCTGTGACACACATTAATATACTGAGCCTCGCGTCATACCGAGCCTTACATTAGTATATTGAGCTGCACATTAGCATACTGAGCCGCACATTAGCATTTTGAGTCACACACTAGTATACTGAGTCACACATTAGTATACTGTGACACACATTAGCATACTTAGTTTACATTCGCATACTGAGCCCTACAATTGTATACTGAGCCGCACATTTGAATACTGAGTCACACATTAGTATACTGAGACACACATTAGCATACTGAGTCACACATTTGTATACTGAGCCACATATTAGTATACCGAGCCTCATATTAGTATACTGAGCTGCACATTAGCATTCTGACCAGACATTAGTATACTGAGTCACACATTATTATAATGAGCCGCACATTAGCATACTGAGTATACACGCAGAGAAAGGGCAAAAATGGGTCAGTGCATACTTTGCATACTCACTCGCAGGTGCTTCTCCACTTCACTGCCTAGGGGCTCCAAAAAGGTGGATCCGGTACTATAAGACACACATTAGCATACAGGAGCCGCACATTAGTATACTGAGTCACACATTAGTATATTGAGCTGCACATTAGCATACTAAACTGCGCATTAATGTACTGAGCCGCACATTAGCATTTTGAGTCACACTTTAGTATACTGAGCCTCCCAATAGTATACTGAGTAGACATTAGTATGCTGTAACACACATTAATATACTGAACCTCACATTATCATACTGAGCCTTACATTAGCATACTGAGCTGCACATTAGCATTTTGAGTCACACATTAGTATGCTGAGCCTGACATTAGTATACTGAGACACACATTATTATAATGAGCCTCACATTAGTTTACTGAGACACACATTATTATAATGAGCCTCACATTAGTATACTGAGCTGCACATTAGTATACTGAGCTGCACCTTAGCATACTGAGCTGCACATTAGTATACTGTGCCGCACATTATTATTTTGAGTCACACATTAGTATACTGAGCCACACATTAGTATACTGAGCCACACATTAGCATACTGAGCCACACATTAGCATACTGAGCCACACATTAGTATACTGAGACACACATTATTATAATGAGCCTCACATTAGTATACTGAGACACACATTATTATAATGAGCCTCACATTAGTTTACTGAGACACACATTATTATAATGAGCCTCACATTAGTATACTGAGCTGCACATTAGTATACTGAGCTGCACATTAGCATACTGAGCTGCACATTAGTATACTGTGCCGCACATTATTATTTTGAGTCACACATTAGTATACTGAGCCACACATTAGTATACTGAGCCACACATTAGCATACTGAGCCACACATTAGCATACTGAGCCACACATTAGTATACTGAGCCCACATTAGCATACTGAGCCACACATTAGCATACTGAGCCACACATCAGCATACTGAGCCACACATCAGCAAGCTGTGCCACACATTAGTATACTGAGCCTCACATTAGCATACTGAGCCACACATCAGCAAGCTGTGCCACACATTAGTATACTGAGCCTCACATTAGTATACTGAGCAGCACATTAGTATACTGAGCCTTACATTGGCATACTGAGCCACACATTAGTATACTGAGCCTCTATTAGCATACTGAACCGCACATTAGTATACTGAGCCACACATTAGTATACTGAGCCACACATTAGTATACTGAGCCGCACATTAGTATACTGAACCGCACATTAGTATACTGAGCCGCACATTAGTATACTGAGCCACACATTAGCATACTGAGCCAAACATTAGCATGCTGTGCCGCACATTAGCATTTAGCATTTTGAGTTACACATTAGTATACTGAACCTTGCATTAGAATACTGAGCCACACATTAGCATACTGAGCCGCACATTAGTATACTGAGCCACACATTAGCATACTGAGCCACACATTAGCACGCTGTGCCACACATTAGTATATGAGCCGCACATTAGTATACTGAGCCACACATTAGCATACTGAGCCACACATTAGCACGCTGTGCCACACATTAGTATACTGAGCCCCACATTAGCATACTGAGCCACACATTAGCATACTGAGCCACACATTACTATACTGAGCCTCACATTAGTATACTGAGCCACACATTAAAATACTGAGCCACACATTCGTATTTTGAGCTACACATTAGTATACTGAATCACACATTAGCATACTGAGACACACATTAGTATACTGTGTCACACATTAGCATACTGAGCCACACATTAGTATACTGAACCTTGCATTAGAATACTGAGCCACACATTAGCATACTGAGCCTCACATTAGAATACTGAGCCACACATTAGAATACTGAGCCTCACATTAGAATACTGAACCTCGCATTAGAATACTGAGCCTCACATTAGAATACTGAGCCACACATTAGCATACTGAGCCTCACATTAGAATACTGAGCCACACATTAGCATACTGAGCCACACATTAGCATACTGAGCCCACATTAGCATACTGAGCCACACATTAGCATACTGAGCCACACATTAGAATACTGAGCCTCACATTAGAATACTGAACCTCGCATTAGAATACTGAGCCACACATTAGCATACTGAGCCTCACATTAGAATACTGAGCCACACCTTAGTTTACTGAGCCACCATTAGTATACTGTGCCGCACATTAGCAATTTGAGTCACACATTAGAATACTGAGCCTCACATTAGAATACTGAGACTCATATTAGAATACTGAGACTCATATTAGTTTACTGAGCCCCCCATTAGTATACTGAGCCTCACATTAGAATACTGAGCCCCCCATTAGTATACTGTGCCGCACATTGGCACACTGAGATGCGCATAAGAATACAGGAACCCGCAAAAATCCCCTATAGAAATATTTGAAATGTGCGTCGGGTCAGACGCAGGCAATTTGTCCCGATCTGATGACGTCACAGAGTAGCGTCTTGATCGGCAACTCAAGCAGCAAACATAGCCGATCCAATTTATAATTTATATTTCCCAGAAAGATACTCACATTAGGCAATGAGGGGAGAGGCAAAAGGGGGAACTATAGGAGGAAAAGATAATACAGGACTATGTGATCTGGAGATCTAAGAATACTAGAATCATAAAACAACTTATATACACGACCTGCTAAAAACAAGCACAAGTACCGGTTTTGTTACATAAATTACAATTAAATTTGTCATATTATGCCAGTAGAAATTAAAAGAAAAGAAAGATAGTGGTGATAAATGATGGTTTTGTGGGAATTCTCTCTCAATATTATGTTAAGGGAGGAGTTTGTTCCATTTTTATGGATTTTACTCCATTGCAAACTCTGATGCAAAGATGAAATTTATGTTATCATTAAACATAATTGAATATAATATTTAAAAATTAAGGGCTGTTTTTAGTTATCTTAAAATGTGTAAAACATTTAGCATATCATTGAGTCAAGTTCTTGAAAATAATATTCTATAAATATGTAACGTCGGTTTGTACAAGCAGAAGCACCATGTATCTTGTATGTGGGTGACTACACTCTTGTGTGCCCAAACTAAATGCCATATCATCTCAGTGTACCCATCTGTGCCCTGTGTGCTATAGACTCTACCCCCTATTTCAGCACAGTGTACCCATCTGTGCCCTGTGTGCTATAGACTCTACCCCATATCATCTCAGTGTACCCATCTGTGCCCTGTGTGCTATAGACTCTACCCCATATCATCTCAGTGTACCCATCTGTGCCCTGTGTGCTATAGACTCTACCCCCTATTTCAGCACAGTGTACCCATCTGTGCCCTGTGTGCTATAGACTCTACCCCATATCAGCTCAGTGTACCCATCTGTGCCCTGTGTGCTATAGACTCTTCCCCATATCAGCTCAGTGTACCCATCTGTGCCCTGTGTGCTATAGACTCTACCCCCTATTTCAGCACAGTGTACCCATCTGTGCCCTGTGTGCTATAGACTCTACCCCATATCATCTCAGTGTACCCATCTGTGCCCTGTGTGCTATAGACTCTACCCCATCTCATCGCAGTGTACCCATCTGTGCCCTGTGTGCTATAGACTCTACCCCATATCAGCTCAGTGTACCCATCTGTGCCCTGTGTGCTATAGACTCTACCCCATATCATCTCAGTGTACCCATCTGTGCCCTGTGTGCTATAGACTCTACCCCATCTCATCGCAGTGTACCCATCTGTGCCCTGTGTGCTATAGACTCTACCCCATATCAGCACAGTGTACCCATCTGTGCCCTGTGTGCTATAGACTCTACCCCATATCATCTCAGTGTACCCATCTGTGCCCTGTGTGCTATAGACTCTACCCCATATCATCTCAGTGTACCCATCTGTGCCCTGTGTGCTATAGACTCTACCCCATCTCATCGCAGTGTACCCATCTGTGCCCTGTGTGCTATAGACTCTACCCCATATCAGCTCAGTGTACCCATCTGTGCCCTGTGTGCTATAGACTCTACCCCATATCATCTCAGTGTACCCATCTGTGCCCTGTGTGCTATAGACTCTACCCCATCTCATCGCAGTGTACCCATCTGTGCCCTGTGTGCTATAGACTCTACCCCATATCAGCTCAGTGTACCCGTTTGTGCTCTGTGTCCCCAGACTTTACCCCATATCATCTCAGTATGTGTCCAGACTCTACCCCATATCGTCTCAGTGTACCCATCTGTGCCCTGTGTGCCATAAGCTCTACCCCATATCATCTCAGTGTACCAGTTTGTGCTCTGTGTACTCAGATTATAGCCCATATCATCTAAGCGTACCCTTCTGTCCCCTGTGTGCCCATAATCTACCCCATAACATCTCAGTGTACCCAATAGTGCCCTGTGTGCTTTAAACGCTACCCCATATCATCTAAGTGTATCCTTCTGTGCCCTGTGTGCCCAGAATCGACCCCATATTATTCAGTGGAGCAGTCTGTACCCTGTATGCCAATACTCTATTCCATATTGTCTCAGTGTACCCATCGGTGCCTCGTGTGCCCAGACTCTACCCACATCACCACAGTGTTCCTGTTTATGCTATGCACTCACCACACTCCAGCAGATCAGATGGTTAGTATCAGGGTCTTCCACCAAAGTCCACAGCTTGGTGAGGAAGGCTGGCACATTGCTGCAGTACCCATCCATTGCCAGGGAGCTTGCAGACTCCTGCATGGTGACCAGTATCACTACTCACCCATACCTGTGAGGTACTGTAGGGGCACAGCAGAGAGGGACCCATGTAGTGAGGTCACAGAGTCACAATGACAGAGGCTGCAGCTGATTCACACCACCAGGTCACACTCTTAAACACTCAGCACTAATTCGCTGGCACAACCCCCTCTCCCAGCACAGAACAATGCCCAGGAATGAGGAGACAGACCCCAGTCACACAGACCTGAATAAACATGCAGCATCACCATGCAGAGGAGACACACAGCACTAATACACCAGGCTGGGAACATGCACCTACAGAGCCAAGGGGGCTGCACTAACACATGGCGGTGAATATACAGGACCCACTGAGCTGGGGAGGGGGCAACAACCATAGAACCAGGGGGCATCACTAACACATGAGGGTGAACATACAGGACCCACTGAGCTGGCGAGGGGGCAACAACCATAGAACCAGGGGGCATCACTAACACATGAGGGTGAACATACAGGACCCACTGAGCTGGGGAGGGGGCAACAACCATAGAACCAGGGGGCATCACTAACACATGAGGGTGAAAATACAGGACCCACTGAGCTGGGGAGGGGGCAACAACCATAGAACCAGGGGGCACCACTAACACATGAGGGTGAACATACAGGACCCACTGAGCTGGGGAGGGGGCAACAACCATAGAACCAGGGGGCATCACTAACAAATGGGGGTGAACATACAGGACCCACTTAGCTGGGGAGGGGGCAACAACCATAGAACCAGGGGGCATCACTAACACATGAAGGTGAACATACAGGACCCACTGAGCTGGCGAGGGGGCAACAACCATAGAACCAGGGGGCATCACTAACACATGAGGGTGAACATACAGGACCCACTGAGCTGGGGAGGGGGCAACAACCATAGAACCAGGGGGCATCACTAACACATGAGGGTGAACATACAGGACCCACTGAGCTGGGGAGAGGGCAACAACCATAGAACCAGGGGGCATCTCTAACAAATGGGGGTGAACATACAGGACCCACTTAGCTGGGCAGGGGGCAACAACCATAGAACCAGGGGGCATCTCTAACAAATGGGGGTGAACATACAGGACCCACTTAGCTGGGCGGGGGGCAACAACCATAGAAACAGGGGGCATCACTAACACATGAGGGTGAACATACAGGACTTACTAGTTGGGGAAGGGGCAACAACCAAAGAGCTATGAACGTATCAGTAACACATGGGGGAGAACATAAATATCTATTACACCAGGGTGGGAACATGGCACCCACAAACTGGATAGGGGGCAACAAACACAGAGCTAGGGAGCAGAGCTAAATCAATAGGGCAAGCATATGGGGATGGGGAGGGGAGGGACAGTCACAGCAGCCACACAAAATCTACAGCACCCAGTGCTTATAAAACAGGTATTAAAAATAAACTCATGGCCCTCTGTCAGAAGCTCGGGGGCTGCAGCTTGCCAGAAGTTCGAGTGCTGCAGTTTTCCATAAATCCTTGTTGCTTCTTCACATCTGGTCGAGTGCAAAATCTCCTACAAAATTATATGACTGAGGACTCTATGAGGCATAAAAAAATGTTACACCATCATGCTTGGCCTGTTTTTTTTGTACATTTTACATAGAATAATAGATGCTGACAGCAGATTAGATACAAAAGGCCCATTGATTCTGCTCACTAACATAACTCAGGGTTAAAGTAACACCCCATAATGAGCCTAAAAAACATTTTATACTAGCCATTTGTACAACATACATAATTCCTGACATGTACAGCTTTGTTTGTATGGCTCTTCCATGCTAATATGCATCTCTGTGTGCTTATTGAAGCTCTGAGTGCTCGATAAGGCCACGCCCATAAGGGAGACATAAGCAACATGTTTAAGCAGCATGAGACACTGGTAGTGTAAACCCCCTTTACCATGGGTCTGGTCTTAGTCACAGCTGTGAAACATGGCAGTGCCTGTGAGAAAGAAAAATGAAGAAACAGGGAGGATCCAGAATGTTAAAATCTCTTTCTCTGGTGGCTTCATAAAATTTAAAGAATTGGCTAAAAAATGGTTTAATACATTTCATGTGATCGTCTTGTCCATCTGCTTCCCATTGTGGGTTTGCCTTCACCCACATATACCTAATTATACTGCTTATCTATTATTATACCAGAAAGGGAGAGAGACCAAGACAAAAGCACTGGTTGCCTATAGCTGGCGTGTCCATTGTGTTTCTTGGGCTAAGGCTACTGGCAGTCATTCAGGTGAAAGTACTGGGCATGAAGTGTTGTTACTGGACCCAAAGCTCTAAGACAGTGATTCACAACCCTACATAGATACATTGCCAACCCTACATAGATTCATTCCCAACTCTACATAGATACATTTCCAACCCTACATAGATACAATCTAAACCCTACATAGACACAATTCCAATCCTACATAAATACATTCTCAACCTTACATAGATACATTGCCAACCATATATAGATTAATTTCAGATCCTACATAGATGCATAACCAATCTTCCATAGATACATTCCCAACCCTACATAGATACAATGTAAACCCTGCATAGATACATTGCCAATCCTACATACTGTAGATACATTCCCAACCCTACATAAACACATTCTCAACCTTTAATAGATTTGCCAACCATACATAGATTAATTTCCAACTCCACATAGATTCATTCCCAATCTTACATATATAAATTCTCAACCTTACATAGACACATTGACAATCCCACATAGATACATTCCCAACTCTACATAGATACAATGTAAACCCTACATAGATACATTGCCAGTACTACATAGATACATTCTCAACCCACATAGATACATTGACAATCTACATAGCTACCCACCCAACCCTACATAGATACATTTCCAATCCTATATAGATACATTCCCAACCCTACATACAGTGGATATAGAAAGTCTACACACCCCTGTTAAAATGTCAGGTTTCCGTGCTGTAAAAAAATGAGACAGAGATAAATCATTTCAGAACTTTTTCCACCTTTAATGTGACCTATAAACTGCACAACTCAATTGAAAAACAAAATTAAATCTTTTAGGTGGAGGGAAGAAAAAATATAGAAATAAAATAATATGGTTGCATCAGTATGCACACCCTTAAACTAATACTTTGTTGAAGCACCTTTTGATTTTATTACAGCACTCAGTCTTTTTGGGTATGCATCTATCAGCATGGCACATTTTGACTTGGCAAGATTTGCCCACTCTTCTTTGCACATCCCTCTTCAGATCACCACACAGATTTTCAATCGGATTCTGGTCTGGGCTCTGACTGGGCCATTCCAAAACTTTAATCTTCTACTGGTGAAGCCATTCCTTTGCTGATTTGGATGTATGCTTTGGGTCATTGTCATGCTGAAAGATGAAGTTCCTCTTCATGTTCAGCTTTCTAGCAGAAGCCTGAAGGTTTTGTGCCAATATTGACTGGTATTTGGAACTGTTCATAATTCCCTCTATCTTAACTAAGGTCCCAGTTCCAGCTGAAGAAAAACAGCCCCAAAGCATGATGCTGCCACCACCATGCTTCACTTTTGGTGATGTGCAGTGTTGTTTTTGCGTCAAACATATCTTTTGGAATTATGGCCAAAAAGTTCAACCTTGGTTTCATCAGACCATAACACCTTTTCCCACATGCTTTTGGGAGACTTCAGATGTGTATTTGCAAAATGTAGCCTGGCTTGGATGTTTTTCTTTGTAAGAAAAGGCTTTCATCTTGCCACTCTACCCCATAGCCCAGACATATGAAGAATACTCGAGATTGTTGTCACATGTACCACACAGCCAGTACTTGCCAGATATTCCTGCAGCTCCTTTAATGTTGCTGTAGGCCTCTTTGTAGCCTCCCAGACCAGTTTTCTTCTCGTCTTTTCATCAATTTTGGAGGGAGCTCCAGTTCTTGGTAATGTCACTGTTGTGCCATATTTTCTCCACTTGATGATGACTGTCTTCACTGTGTTCCATGGTATATCTAATGCCTTGGAAATTCTTTTGTACCCTTCTCCTGACTGATACCTTTTAACAATGAGATCCCTCTGATGCTTTGGAAGCTCTCTGTGGACCATGGCTTTTGCTGTGGGATGCGACTAAGAAAATTTCAGGAAAGACCAGCTAGAGCAGCTGAACTTTATTTGGGGTTAATCAGAGGCACTTTAAATGATGGCAGGTGTATGCTGACTCCTATTTAACACGATTTGGAATGTGATTGCTTAATTATGAACACAGCTACATCCCCAGTTATAAGAGGGTGTACAGACTTATGCAACCACATTATTTTTCTTCTTCTTTTTTTCCCCTCCACCTAAAAGATTTCAGTTTGTTTTTCAATTGAGTTGTACAGTTTATAGGTCACATTAAAGGTGGAAAAAGTTCTGAAATGATTTATCTTTGTCTCCTTTATTTGCATCACAGAAACCTGACATTTTAACAGGGAGTGGAGTAGACTTTTTATGTCCACTGTAGATACATTGACAATCTACATAGCTACACACCCAACCCTACATAGACACATTTCACATTTCCAATCCTCCATAGATACATGCCCAATAGAGATGTCGCGAATAGTTAGCCGGAAGACTGTTCCCGGCGAACATAGCAACATATGCAATGTTCGTTCCTCCCCCTATACTTTATCATTAAACAAACTTTGACCCTGCACCTCACAGTCAGCAGACACATTCCAGCCAATTAGCATCATACCCTGCCTTCCAGACCCTTTAACCTCATGGACAGCAGCCATTTTGGAATCATAACTAACTTGCACTCTTACTGAGAGGAGGCTGAGTGTAGGTGATACTAATTCAATAGGGAAAACCATAGCTAGGCTACTGTACACAGTGTCCAATACAGTCCTGAAGGACTCTTTTGATCTCTGCTGCAAGGACAGCACCCCAAAAAGCCCTTTTAGGGCTATAACATCAGTCTGTTTTTTTGTTTTTTTCTGTCTAATCTAAGTTCATTTGCCTGCCTACTAGCCAGTGTGTGTGTCAGGCTCACAACTGATACTGTGCCCAGTGCAACCAATACAATCAGGTGGTGTACCAGCAGTATACCTTTAAAAAACCCAAAATTGTATTTTGTTAAATCTAAGTTCATTTGCCGGACAGCTAGTCTGTGCGTGTCTCAGGCTCACAACTGATACTGTGCCCAGTGCAACCAATCCAATCTGGTGGTGTACCAGCAGTGTACATTTAAAAACCAAAACTTTGATTTTGTCTAATCTAAGTTCATTTGCCTGCCTACTAGCCAGTGTGTGTGTCAGGCTCACAACTTATACTGTGCCCAGTGCAATCAATCCAATCTGGTGGTGTACCAGCAGTCTACCTTTAAAAACCAAAACTTTTATTTTGTCTAATCTAAGTTCATTTGCCTGCCTAATAGCCAGTGTGTATGTCAGGCTCACAACTGATACTGTGCCCAGTGCAACCAATCCAATCAGGTGGTGTACCAGCAGTTGACATTTAAAAAACCCAAAATTGTATTTTGTTAAATCTAAGTTCATTTGCCTGACCGCTAGTCTGTGTGTGTCTCTCAGGCTCACAACTTATACTGTGCCCAGTGCAACCAATCCAATCTGGTGGTGTACCAGCAGTCTACATTTAAAAAAAGCAACACTTTTTTCTAATTTCATTTGCCTGCCTGCCAGCATGTGTGTCTTAGGCTCACAGCATATACTGTGCCCACCTGCCCAGTCAGTGCCACCACTCATATCTGGTGTTACAGTCAGTATTCCACATTTAAACAAAGAATACAATTTTGACTGTAATACATTGAATAGCAGTTACTTGTCTGCAAGCGTGTGTGTCAGGCCTACAGAGTCTACTCTGCCAACTTCTGCAAGTGCACAGTGCCACTCATATCTGTTGTCACAGTAGCTTGTACACATAGTACCACTAATCGCAAAAAAAATGACAGGCGACGAGTTGGAAGCAGGCCAATCCGCAGGAGCCGTCGTGGTCGTGGTGCTGTGATTCCCTTTGGCCCTACAATAATGCCCAGTGTTCAGAGGCCAGTTACCCAGAACTCAAAAACTTCTGAGGACATAGTTGACTGGCTAACACAGGACACCCAATCTTCTACAGCTTCCGCTCGGAACATTGACGCACCATCCCCCTCCAGCTTAGCTTCGTGCACCTCTCAAGTTACCACTCGCCCGCCTGCCGCCACCACCAACACTTGTACCACAGCCGCTTCAATTGAACAGTCAGAAGAGTTATTTACACATCAGTTTGAAGCAATGAGTGATGCGCAACCATTATTGCCAGAGGATGTAGATAACAGGGATATGTCTCAGTCAAGCAGCATTACACACATGTACGTACGGTGTGATGATGATGATGATGTACCCGCTGCTGCTTCCTTTGTTGAGTTTTCAGATACAAGGGAAGCGGGTGATGATGATGACGATGCGTCCGTGGATGTCACGTGGGTGCCCGCTAGAAGAGAAGAAGAACAGGGGGAAAGTTCAGATGGGGAGACAGAGGGGAGGAGGAGACGAGTTGGAAGCAGAGGGAGGTCATCGCAAGGAGCTAGTGGCACAGTCAGACAGCATGCATCGGCACCCAGGGTCAGCCAGGCAGCAGCTGTTGCCACCACCAGAATGCCGTCACTGCAGAGCTCAGCAGTGTGGCACTTTTTTGTGTGTCTGCCTGTGACAGCAGCAATGCCATTTGCAACCTGTGCTAAAAGAAACTGAGTCGTGGGAAGTCCAACACCCACCTAGGTACAACTGCTTTGCGAAGGCACATGATGTCACATCACAAACGCCAATGGGATCAACACCTGAGTACAAGCAGCACACAAACTCAAAGCCGCCATCCTCATCCTGGTCCAGCATCTTCATCCACTTCAACCACTGCTGTCCTCCTTGCCCCCTCTCAGCCATCCGCCACTCCGTCTCTCGCCTCTAGCTGTTCCTGCTCATCTCCCCACAGTCAGGTGTCTGTCAAGGGTATGTTTGAGCGTAAGAAGCCAATGTCACAAAGTCACCCTCTTGCCCGGCATCTGACAGCTGGCTTGTCTGAACTCTTAGCCCGCCAGCTTTTACCATACAAGCTGGTGGAGTCTGAGGCGTTCAAAAAATGTGTAGCTATTGGGACACCGCAGTGGAAGGTACCCGGCCGAAATTTCTTTTCACAAAAGGCAATCCCCAACCTGTACTCGATTGTGCAAAAGGAAGTAATGGCATGTCTGGCACACAGTGTTGGGGCAAGGGTCCATCTGACCACTGATACCTGGTCTGCAAAGCATGGTCAGGGCAGGTATATCACCTACACTGCGCATTTGGTAAACCTGCTGACGCCTGCCAAGCATGGAATGCGTGGCTCTGCAGAGGAGTTGGTGACACCGTCACGACTTGCACACAGGCCTGCTGCCACCTCCTCTACTCCTCCTACTCCATCCTCTTCCATAACCTCCTCAGCTGAGTCCTCTTCTGCTGCTGCGTCTTGCTCCACATCAACGGCACCCCCCCAGCTCCCCAGATACTATTCCACATCCCGGATACGGCAGTGTCATGCCGTCTTGGGGTTGACTTGCCTGAAAGCAGAGAGTCACACCGGGCCAGCCCTCCTGTCCGCCCTGAATGCACAGGTGGATCAATGGCTGACTCTGCACCAACTGAAGATTGACAAAGTGGTTTGTGACAACGGAAGAAATTTGTTGGCGGCATTGAATTTGGGCAAGTTGACACATGTGCCGTGCATGGCACATGTGTGTAATCTGATCGTACAACGCTTTGTGCACAAGTACCCAGGCTTACAGGATGTCCTGAAGCAGGCCAGAAAGGTGTGTGGCCATTTCAGGTGTTCCTACATGGCCATGGCGCACTTTTCAGATATGCAGCGGCGAAACAACATGCCAGTGAGGCGCTTGATTTGTGACAGCCCCACACGTTGGAATGCAACACTCCTAATGTTCGACCGCCTGCTCCAACAAGAGAAAGCCGTTAACGAGTATTTGTATGACCGGGGTGCTAGGACAGCCTCTGCGGAGCTGGGAATTTTTTTGCCACATTACTGGACGCTCATGCGCAATGCCTGTAGGCTCATGCGTCCTTTTGAGGAGGTGACAAACCTTGTCAGTCGCACAGAAGGCACCATCAGCGACATCATACCATTTGTTTTCTTCCTGGAGCGTGCCCTGCGAAGAGTGTTGGATCAGGCCGTAGATGAGCGTGATGAAGAAGTGGAAGAGTTGTGGTCACCATCACCACCAAAAACAGCCTTATCAGCATCGCTTGGTGCACCTGCAGCAACACTGGAGGAGGATTGTGAGAAAGAGGAGTCAGAGGAGGAATGTGGCTTTGAGGGAGAGGAGAAAGAGCAATCACAACAGCCCTCCCAGGGTGCTCGTTGTCACCTATCTGGTACCCGTGGTGTTGTACGTGGCTGGGGGGAAGAACATACCTTCAGTGAGATCACTGAGGACGAGGAACAGGATATGGGTAGCTCGGCATCCAACCTTGTGCAAATGGGGTCTTTCATGCTGTTGTGCATGTCGCGGGACCCTCGTATAAAAAGGCTGAAGGAGAACGACCTGTACTGGGTGTCCACGCTACTAGACCCCCGGTATAAGCAGAAAGTACCTGAAATGTTACCGCAAGGCAGAAAGGATGCAGCAGTTCCAAATTAAATTAAAAAGTATGCTTTACACTGCGTATAAGGGTGATGTCACAGCACAACGGGAATCTAACAGGGGAAGAGGTGAAAGTAATCCTCCTCCTCCCACGACCACTCCGTCAAGGACAGAACGTTTAAAAGACGTGTTGTTGATGGAGGACATGCAGAGCTTTTTCAGTCCTATGCATCGCCACAGCCCTTCGGGATCCACCCTCAGAGAACGACTCGACGTGGCAGACTACCTTGCTTTAACTGCAGATATCGACACACTGAGGAGCGATGAACCCCTTGACTACTGGGTGTGCAGGCTTGACCTGTGGCCTGAGCTATCCCAATTTGCCATAGAACTTCTGGCCTGCCCCGCTTCCAGTGTCCTGTCAGAAAGGACCTTCAGTGCAGCAGGAGGTATTGTCACTGAAAAGAGAAGTCGCCTAGGTCAAAAACGTCTAGATTACCTCACCTTTATAAAGATGAATGAGGGATGGATCCCGAACGGACTGACACTGGGCGATACATTAGACTAAAAAAGGGCTGATGAGATGAGCTGCCTTGAGCTAAAAATGGTCCACAAGCTGCAGTATTTTATCTTTGAATGCCGCATGACTTGCGTGACTTATCCGCCATCAACTTGGGTTCAAGACGCAATGTTTTAGGGCACTTTCTGCCTGGGAAACAAACGTAAATGTTTCTGGTCGCTGGAACAGCAGCGGCTGCAACAATACCTAATTTTTGATAAGTGCACGCATCCCGGGTAGTCAGCACTCGTCAGCATGTATCAGTTCTCTAATTCTGACAGTTATCAAAGTAACAGATGGAGCAATCAAAGGAACCAGTCTATAACTAATTAAATGAGCAATTCGCAGTTTCACAGTACCGGCTGTGTGTATTTAAACGTGCATGGCTTAATCTTTGAGGCAGGATCAACCAGGTAGCCCGACGAGGGGGCGCCCCCCCGGCCCTGTGACAGTAGGAGGACCGACCCAGCATCTTTTTCCATCTCCCGGTTCCAAAAATCCAGGCCTTATACACGCCCCCTGATAGGTGACGTAACAGGTATTAAACTGATAAGAGTAGTACTTACAAACACGCCACTCCTATCTGGTGGCACCTTAGATTGCACGCGCCGTGCCCCAAAATTGAAGTGATACGAGCAACCAAGTATCTTTTTCCATCTCCCGGTTCCAACAATCCAGGCCTTATACACGCCCCCTAATAAGTGATGTAACAGGTATTAAACTGATAAGAGTAGTACTTACAAACACGCCACTCCTATCTGGTGGCAACTTTGATTGCACGTGCCGTGCCCCAAAATTTAAGTGATACGACTAACCGAGCATCTTTTTCCATCTCCCGGTTCCAAAAATCCAGGCCTTATACACGCCCCCTGATAGGTGACGTAGCAGGTATTAAATTGATAAGAGTTGTACTTACAAACACGCCACTCCTATCTGGTGGCACCTTAGATTGCACGCGCCGTGACCCAAATTTGAAGTGATACGTTCAACCAAGTATATTTTTCCATCTCTCGGATCCCAAAATCCAGGCCTTATACACGCCCACTGATAGGTGCTGTAACAGGTATTAAACTGATAAGAGTAGTACTTACAAACATGCCACTCCTATATGGTGGCACCTTAGATTGCACGTGCCGTGCCCCAAAATTGAAGTGATACGACCAACCGAGCATCTTTTTCCATCTCCCGGTTCCAAAAATCCAGACCTTATACACGCCCCCTGATAGGTGACGTAACAGGTATTAAACTGATAAGAGTAGTACTTACAAACACGCCACTCCTATCTGGTGGCACCTTAGATTCCACGCGCCGTGCCCCAAATTTGAAGTGATAAGACCAACCAAGAATCTTTTTCCATCTTCCGGTTCCAAAAATCCAGGCCTTATACACGCCCCCTGATAGGTGACGTAACAAGTATTAAACTGATAAGAGTAGTACTTACAAACACACCACTCCTATCTGGTGGCACCTTTGATTGTACGTACCGTGCCCCAAAATTGAAGTGATACGACCAACCAAGCATCTTTTTCCATCTCCTGGTTCCAAAAATCCAGGCCTTATACACGCCCCCTGATAGGTGACGTAACAGGTATTAAACTGATAAGAGTAGTACTTACAAACACGCCACTCCTATCTGGTGGCAACTTTGATTGCACGTGCCGTGCCCCAAAATTTAAGTGATACGACTAACCGAGCATCTTTTTCCATCTCCCGGTTCCAAAAATCCAGGCCTTATACACGCCCCCTGATAGGTGACGTAGCAGGTATTAAATTGATAAGAGTAGTACTTACAAACACGCCACTCCTATCTGGTGGCACCTTAGATTGCACGCGCCGTGACCCAAATTTGAAGTGATACGTTCAACCAAGTATATTTTTCCATCTCTCGGATCCCAAAATCCAGGCCTTATACACGCCCACTGATAGGTGCTGTAACAGGTATTAAACTGATAAGAGTAGTACTTACAAACATGCCACTCCTATCTGGTGGCACCTTAGATTGCACGTGCCGTGCCCCAAAATTGAAGTGATACGACCAACCGAGCATCTTTTTCCATCTCCCGGTTCCAAAAATCCAGGCCTTATACACGCCCCCTGATAGGTGACGTAACAGGTATTAAACTGATAAGAGTAGTACTTACAAACACGCCACTCCTATCTGGTGGCACCTTAGATTCCACGCGCCGTGCCCCAAATTTGAAGTGATAAGACCAACCAAGAATCTTTTTCCATCTTCCGGTTCCAAAAATCCAGGCCTTATACACGCCCCCTGATAGGTGACGTAAAAAGTATTAAACTGATAAGAGTAGTACTTACAAACACGCCACTCCTATCTGGTGGCACCTTTGATTGTACGTGCCGTGCCCCAAAATTGAAGTGATACGACCAACCAAGCATCTTTTTACATCTCCCGGTTCCAAAAATCCAGGCCTTATACAGGCCCCCTGATAGGTGACGTAACAGGTATTAAACTGATAAGAGTAGTACTTACAAACACGCCACTCCTATCTGGTGGCACCTTTGATTGCACGTGCCGTGCCCCAAATTTGAAGTGATACGACCAACCAAGTATCTTTTTCCATCTCCCGGTTCAAAAAATCCAGGCCTTATACACGCCCCCTGATAGGTGACGTAACAGGTATTAAACTGATAAGAGTAGTACTTACAAACACGCCACTAATATCTGGTGGCACCTTAGAATGCACGCGCCGTGCCCCAAAATTGAAGTGGGAGGACCAACCAAGCATCTTTTTCCATCTCCCGGTTCCAAAAATCCAGGCCTTATACACGCCCCCTGATAGGTGACGTAACAAGTATTAAACTGATAAGAGTAGTACTTACAAACACGCCACTCCTATCTGGTGGCACCTTTGATTGTACGTGCCGTGCCCCAAAATTGAAGTGATATGACCAACCAAGCATCTTTTTCCATCTCCTGGTTCCAAAAATCCAGGCCTTATACACGCCCCCTGATAGGTGACGTAACAGGTATTAAACTGATAAGAGTAGTACTTACAAACACGCCACTCCTATCTGGTGGCACCTTAGATTCCACGCGCCGTGCCCCAAATTTGAAGTGATAAGACCAACCAAGAATCTTTTTCCATCTTCCGGTTCCAAAAATCCAGGCCTTATACACGCCCCCTGATAGGTGACGTAACAAGTATTAAACTGATAAGAGTAGTACTTACAAACACGCCACTCCTATCTGGTGGCACCTTTGATTGTACGTGCCGTGCCCCAAAATTGAAGTGATACGACCAACCAAGCATCTTTTTCCATCTCCTGGTTCCAAAAATCCAGGCCTTATACACGCCCCCTGATAGGTGACGTAGCAGGTATTAAATTGATAAGAGTAGTACTTACAAACACGCCATTCCTATCTGGTGGCACCTTAGATTGCACGCGCCGTGACCCAAATTTGAAGTGATACGTTCAACCAAGTATATTTTTCCATCTCTCGGATCCAAAAATCCAGGCCTTATACACGCCCACTGATAGGTGCTGTAACAGGTATTAAACTGATAAGAGTAGTACTTACAAACACGCCACTCCTATCTGGTGGCACCTTAGATTCCACGCGCCGTGCCCCAAATTTGAAGTGATAAGACCAACCAAGAATCTTTTTCCATCTCCCGGTTCCAAAAATCCAGGCCTTATACACGCCCCCTGATAGGTGACGTAACAAGTATTAAACTGATAAGAGTAGTACTTACAAACACACCACTCCTATCTGGTGGCACCTTTGATTGTACGTGCCGTGCCCCAAAATTGAAGTGATACGACCAACCAAGCATCTTTTTCCATCTCCTGGTTCCAAAAATCCAGGCCTTATACACGCCCCCTGATAGGTGACGTAACAGGTATTAAACTGATAAGAGTAGTACTTACAAACACGCCACTCCTATCTGGTGGCACCTTAGATTCCACGCGCCGTGCCCCAAATTTGAAGTGATAAGTCCAACCAAGAATCTTTTTCCATCTTCCGGTTCCAAAAATCCAGGCCTTATTCACGCCCCCTGATAGGTGACGTAACAAGTATTAAACTGATAAGAGTAGTACTTACAAACACGCCACTCCTATCTGGTGGCACCTTTGATTGCACGCGCCGTGCCCCAAAATTGAAGTGATACGACCAACCAAGCATCTTTTTCCATCTCCTGGTTCCAAAAATCCAGGCCTTATACACGCCCCCTCATAGGTGACGTAACAGGTATTAAACTGATAAGAGTAGTACTTACAAACACGCCACTCCTATCTGGTGGCAACTTTGATTGCACGTGCCGTGCCCCAAAATTTAAGTGATACGACTAACCGAGCATCTTTTTCCATCTCCCGGTTCCAAAAATCCAGGCCTTATACACGCCCCCTGATAGGTGACGTAGCAGGTATTAAATTGATAAGAGTAGTACTTACAAACACGCCACTCCTATCTGGTGGCACCTTAGATTGCACGTGCCGTGCCCCAAAATTGAAGTGATACGACCAACCGAGCATCTTTTTCCATCTCCCGGTTCCAAAAATCCAGGCCTTATACACGCCCCCTGATAGGTGACGTAACAGGTATTAAACTGATAAGAGTAGTACTTACAAACACACCACTCCTATCTGGTGGCACCTTAGATTCCACGCGCCGTGCCCCAAATTTGAAGTGATAAGACCAACCAAGAATCTTTTTCCATCTTCCGGTTCCAAAAATCCAGGCCTTATACACGCCCCCTGATAGGTGACGTAACAAGTATTAAACTGATAAGAGTAGTACTTACAAACACGCCACTCCTATCTGGTGGCACCTTTGATTGTACGTGCCGTGCCCCAAAATTGAAGTGATACGACCAACCAAGCATCTTTTTCCATCTCCCGGTTCCAAAAATCCAGGCCTTATACACGCCCCCTGATAGGTGACGTAACAGGTATTAAACTGATAAGAGTAGTACTTACAAACACGCCACTCCTATCTGGTGGCACCTTTGATTGCACGTGCCGTGCCCCAAATTTGAAGTGATACGACCAACTAAGTATCTTTTTCCATCTCCCGGTTCAAAAAATCCAGGCCTTATACACGCCCCCTGATAGGTGACGTAACAGGTATTAAACTGATAAGAGTAGTACTTACAAACACGCCACTAATATCTGGTGGCACCTTAGATTGCACGCGCCGTGCCCCAAAATTGAAGTGGGAGGACCAACCAAGCATCTTTTTCCATCTCCCGGTTCCAAAAATCCAGGCCTTATACACGCCCCCTGATAGGTGACGTAACAGGTATTAAACTGATAAGAGTAGTACTACTTAACACACCTTATAATAATGCAGAGAGAGGCAACGCAGTGAGAGGAGTCTGAAGAAGAGGAGACAGAGGAGGAAGGTGGATTTGAGGAGTTGGAAGACCAAACACAGCAGGCGTCCCAGGGGGCTTGTTGTCACCTTTCGGGGACCCTTGGTGTTGTACGTTGCTGGGTAGAGGAAGAGGCCTTCAATGACATCAGTGAGGACAAGGAACGGGACATGGCTAGCTTGGTATCCAACCTTGTGCAAATGGACTGTTTGCGGTTGTTTGCGGTGCGTTAAACGGGGAGATTGGTCTGTTACTGTGAAGCGGGTGTAACCCTTACACTACCTGATCGATACAACATCATACCTGATGTTTTAAAGGACGTTATTCCAAACAATTTCGGAATGTTAGGTGATTTATGCCCTTTATGGCTTAAAACCAGACTCTGCATCAACTATGTAATTTTCCGTGGGAGTTTTGACATGGATCCCCCTCCGGCATGCCACAGTCCAGGTGTTAGTCCCCTTAAAACAAATTTTCCATCACGATTGTGGCCAGAAAGAGTCCCTGTGGGATTTAAAATCCTCCTGCCCATTGAAGTCTATGGCGGTTCGCCGGATTCGCCGGTTCGCGAACATTTGCGGGAATTTGCGTTCGCGGTTCGCGAACCGAAAATTTTATGTTCGCGACATCACTACTTTTCAATAATCCTGGCACTCTGTGTAATAGCTCAACTCTCCACTTCTCTACATTATTAAGCACTTCCTTCTTCCTCTGTGTCAACTGCAGTAAGGCATTCTGCAGTGTCTTGTTGGCCTCTTGTAGAATCTGCTTTTCTGTATCCCAAACATTCAGATGCTTTTTGTGAGTGTGCTCAGACAGAGCTATACTCTTACAGCTCTCCTTATGGACCATCTGTAATATGTCCCATAACTTTACTGAATGTCTATTATCAATTATGGAGTTAGGCTTCTGCCACCCCATGTACCACAAGATCTTTGGGCTCTTCAAATCAGACTACCTCAAGTTAATCTCACTATATCTGGTACTTCTCAGGAATTTAAGTAGAATAAGTGGTGAAGCTTCTCCACCTATGCTTATATATAGTTACATAGTTACATAGGTCCTCATTCAATTTCGATTTTGCCAATTGAAGAGGGCTCTATATAAGCACATAACATATTTTTTGACCGAAGTTTTTAGTTAGTGAAGACCTTGATTTTGGATAGAAGTTCAGTAACTAAAAAGTTCTGTATAAAAAATATGTTATGTGCTTATATAGAGCCCTATTCAATTGGCCAACTCGCAATTGAATGACGCTCATAGTAATTAAGGTTGAAAAAAGACTTTCAGTCCATCAAGTTCAACCTTTTAAGATCTCCTCTGATCTGCAAGATGCGGATTAAATATTAAATAATTAGTTGTTGATTAATTATTAATCAATTATTTACATTTGTATTTGTATTTTTATTATTAATTAATCCAGAGGAAGACAAACAGAAAAGAACCCAAGTTAAACTTAGCCAATCGTCTCAAAGGAATAAAAAAAAAAATCCTGCCTGACCCCAGATACTGGCGATCGGATTTCTCCCTGGATCAATACTCTTTCTCTAATTATCCAGGATAACCCTGAATTCCCTTTTTAATAAGAAATAAATCGAGACGCGGTTTTAAGTTATCTATCGAATCCGATGTCACCACCTCCTCTGGTAGAGAATTCCACAGATTAACCACCCTTACTGTAAAGAACCCGTTTCTTTCTTTATCTTTTTACTTCTAACCTCAAGGGATGTCCTCTGGTCAGTTGAAAACCTCAAGTTTTATGACCATTCCAGGGAAGACCCCCAGCACTTATTCATTTGAAAATGTCTGTGAAGGTTTGGAGTAGAGAATTTTGGTCAGAGGTTTCTTCTTCAGTCCCTGATTTATCCTAGTGATCATGGCCTCTCAATTCACTAGGACACTGTGCTTCTGCTTCTGCACTTCACCTTGTATTTTTGTATCTTGCACTCCCACTCTACTTTAAACCCCGTTATCTCTTTACTTACTCTGCTGAGGACACCTTCTGTCGTATGAAGTTTGGCTTCTTTCTTCCTTGCCAACACTTCTACAGCATTCAGTTGTTCCTTCAACAAAACTAGAGAGGAGTGGGTTTCTGGCTCAAATAGCAACTGACTCTTTGCTACCAATCACTGTAACTCTTGTCCTGATACTGTGTCACTCTGAGCTTGTTGGGGTCTTTTCCTCAGCTCATTTTGCAGATTTTCCACCTTTTCTAGGCTCTGCTCTTCAATCACTTTAACCACTTCATGCTGCTGCTCCAGCTCCTTCTCTTCAGGTCCACTACTATTATCTCCTGCACTATGGCACAGCAACTGGGGTGGTTTCTCTTCCCGCTCCCCTTCACAGTTGACTAGATTACTATGTAATCTTTTCTGAGTCAGTGGTTTGTAAGGGCAGATAACCTGTCTCTCTTCTAGGTGCTCCAATTGTCTGGCTGATAATTCTCACCAAGTTGTATCAGCTTTGTATGGCCATCTTGCTTCTGTTCTGGTACTGGGTCCTTTGTAAACTTCACAAGAATGTTTTCTCTCAGGGTTGCTTCTAGGTCTTGGACTTGCACCTCATTTTTCTCAATGTTCACAGCAGGTATCCTCTGTTCCACTATGCTTTCAATTCTGCAAGATCTGCAACTCTCTATCTCTGTCAGGAAGGAGCTCTCAGACCTTTGGTTTTACTGGAATGTCTCCAGCTGTTACATAGTTACATAGTTCAGCAACTTCAAGCTGACTCTCAACAGATAGGCTAGGGAACGGCTTCTCTTTCTCCTTTTTCTTCTTTTCTACTTGCTTTGCCTCCAAGGCTTCCAGCTTTATATTTTTCTTGGCTTCCTTCAGCCGTAGTTTCTCCTCATTCACTTGTTAGGAATCCAGTTCACTCTGCTTGTACTGGATATCTTGCTGCATACACTTTTTTTTATCAGATCCTCCCACAATACCTCTGACTGCACGCCCATATTTTCTTCACCCTTCTGTCTCTCTTGTGCAGGTTCCTGCTCTATGCTCTGAATATGAGCTTCCTGCAGACACTGCTCTACATTCATGGCAGCATCTTGTGTACACCGTTCCTGAAGGGCAGTGTTAGTGTCTTCTGGACATGCATCACTCTGAGTCAACTGCATCTCAATATCATAGAGATTTGTCATCCTCTGCTCCTGGTTGTGCTTCATTTGTTTTTTCTGTTCCCAGTGGAGACACTCCTCTTTTAACACGCTAGCAATCCTCTTTTGTTTGTCTCACATTTTCTTGGTTTGCTCCTTGAACATCTCTTGCGTCTCCATATGAGAGAGGGCGCTCATCAGCTGTTTTTCTGGAATGTGTAACAGCAGTTACATTCCTGTTGTAACTGCTTCCCTCTGAAATACACGACTAGTGAGGAGATCTCACTTCATCTGATTGCCACTTTGAAGCAGCTTCTGCATACATTTCTCATCCATCTTGTACTTGGGAGGACTCTTTCTCTACTCCCAAACAGACATCTGTGCCTTCTTCCTACAGGACACTCTACTGTCCTCAAGCGCAGGCCTCCATCTCCATTCAGAAAGATAACCTGGCATCATCCTGGTACCATTCATATCAGTTGCATCTTGCCTGTCTTCCATTTTTTTATTTTTCAGTCCCCCTGGGACAAAACCCATCTGCATGTCTTGCTTTTCTTGTCTCCCGTCTTACCTCTCTTCGTCTATAGCACTTTGTTTCTCCACTCCCTGAGACAGAGCATGCTCGCGATACTTCACACTTTTATTAGGACATATCTGCTTCTTATGTCCTCTCAGGGATGATGGTTTGTCCTTCACCATATCAATCTTCAGATTACTTTCTTCCTTCTCTTTTACTTTAGTAGGGTTTCCAGATTCTTTATCACATATGGGACCTTCTTCCTTTGTAAGAACACAGGCTATATTCTTCAATTTGATATCTCCTTTCAATTGGTCAGAGATATGGGTCAGGCACTTTCTTTCTCCGGAATACTCCACCTCAGGAGTATTCACCAAGAACATGTGGCTGGGTCTCTCCAGGTTACTTATGGAGGCCTCATCGTTGCTCTTCTCAATAAGGTTTCTGCATCAGTTTGGGGTCAAATCTTCCCAGATTACTTGTTTAGCATGTGTCTTACTGAGGCTGGTTTTGCACTCAGTCTGTGACAACAATTTGTCCTTTCCTCCTTGAACTTTGCTCACATCTTAAGTCTCTTTTAAATTATCTTGTTCCAGAGTCAAAGGTTCTTTAGCTGCACCAGCACTTCTTTTCGCCATCTTAGCAGCAAAAAATAAAAATATTAGAATTGTGGAAATCTCAAAATCTGTTACATTGAATGATCTGAAAGCTTATGTGATATAGATTTCTATAGATGTTCTGATAAAATAAATAAACGGTGAAGAACTAATAGATAATATTTATAGAATTCCATTACCAAGAGATTTTAACAGGTCTGTACTGATATATGTCATTGTCAAGATCCATCACTTTGCAGCGAAAGATACATTTCTGAAATAGTCTTTTGAGAAAAAAACCTTCCAGACCCGCTATGAAAAAATACAGTTGTATTAAGGAGAAAATCTTATTAAAAGAAAAGAGTTTAAAGAAATCACAAAGATTTGGAGGGAGGGGAATTTTTCATATAATTTCCTATAACAACCCAAAATTCCCTATTTCATCTAGGAAAAAGAGAGAAGCAATAATATGATTGTTGTCACAAGAAGTTTTTTTGTTTTTTTTTATAAAAGGCACTGATACATTATAGATTTTAACACAATTTAAGGAAGTCTCTCATTAAGAAGTATATTGAGATATTTTGTACAATTTTATGGGGGTAATAGATTTTATTTTTTCCCCAGAATATATGTTTTGACACAATTGTATGGTTTTAAGAATTTACTTGTGTTTTTCAGTGATGGACCACGCCCAGGAAGGAGTTAGCAGCTGCAGCTAACAGGGCAATGGTGGCAGCTTCCAAGGAGTAACCACGCCAAGCACACCGTATGGTTCTCCTGCTCATATCCCTGAGAGGTGCAAATAAAGTTTCCATCAAAAGAACCCATATTACCCGCATTGACCTGCACCACAAAAGAAGTCATAAAGACCTTCCTGCTATGAGCAGTTTACTGCATTCCTGATATTGAGCGTGAGAGAGCCATCACAGAAACAGAGTGACGCCAGAAGCTGGGGTTGGAGCAAGAGCAGGAAAGAGTGTACACAGTGAGCGGAGTCCCTGATTCAGGGTCATAAGAATATAGCTCTTTGCTCAGCATAGAAAAAGGTCCTATAATATATAACAAACTTTATGTGGAGGTGACAGTGAGTAAAAGGCTGTTGCAGGGCTGAGAGGTTAACAGAGGGGATTGTGTAAAATGGAGGATGGAAACTCTAAGATAGGATTTAAGTTAAAATGAATCCTTCTTTTGCACCGATTTAAGCCCAGAAAAATATAGACATTTGTCAGACACTGAAACTATAGTTTAGAAAATGTCCTAATTGGAGCTAAAAGGCTGATATAAATATGTACAAGTATAGGAAATGAATCATTGCAGGTGTATGTCAACTACTGTAATGTACAGATATTACACATGACTTGTACATAACTTCTGGACTTTACGTTTCCTGAAGAAGCGTTATTAAGAGAGCATAATGGTGTCAAGCTCATTTCTTTGGAAAGCAGAAAGGAAGTAATATAAAGAACATGCTGTGGTGAAGCTTTATTTCCCCTTAATTTGACAAGCTGGCAGTCAATAGACTCATGATATAAATTATATATGTTTGGATTTGAAGGCACAATGTGCTGAAGCTTGTATAACCACAGATGGCCGATATGACACTTAAATCTCTCAGACACTTAACTCTAAGCGAAGTTCTGGAATGGTTCTGAATTGTGAAAAACATTAGGCAACAATGGTCCTAAATGAGTATGGTGTCGTAGCCTAGGAGAAGATATGTGTCCTTTTTAGACTTCTAGTCAAGGGTCATTCTCTGTGGAAATTTCAGCTTCTGTAGTTTTGGACTAAATGTTTGTCTTACTGGGTACTAGATCCTAGAGATTATAAAGAAATAATACTTTTATGGTATGGTTGGTAAAATGTTTTAATGTTATAAACTGTGTAAAGGCTTGTATATTCCAAGGGAGGGTCTGATGATATTTAGTTAAAAGATGAACAAAAAACAGGGACGAGCAGGGAAGAGTGAAATAAAAGATCAGAAAAGCCATCAAACTCCTAGATTGTCTAGAATTTCTTCTTACTTCCTAATATAATAAATACAACAGGAAAAACCTTTACTGGAGTGAGTTCTGAAGTGAATCTAGATCTATCAATGGCCCAACTCTCAGCTAATGAGAGCTTTAGATCTGATGATTGCACTAGGGAATTAGAAACAGAAGAGAAAATGAATATACCAGTTCTAAAAAATCTTTTTCAAGTATGTAAGGATTCCATAATTGCTGAACTAACAACAAACATTGCTCAAAATTCAGTGGCAATCAGTGTAGCACTGTCTAAAACATAAGAATTTGAATTAAAGTTTAACAAAAATAGTGAACACGATCAGTCATTAAAAATAGCATCTGAAAGAGTAGATACAGAATTGCAGATAATACAAATTTGTACTACTAAACTTGAAGATTATTCTAGACATAATAAAATCTGCATTAGAGGGATTTCAGAAAAAAAAAAATTGACTTGACTAAATTTGTAACTGTATCCTTAACTTCCCTGGTTACCCCTGATTTTGATCAAGAAATAAAGATCGACAGATCATACTGTTTGCCTCTATCGAAAAACACATAAAACATTCTTCCTTGTGATGTAATCATTAAATTACACTTTGCAGCATTTAAAGACACAATTATGAGGAAATCATTGGAAAAAAAGAGTCTTTGAAAGTCCTTATGGCCAAATTCAGATCTGTCCAGATCTTTTAATTGAAACCTTAAATAAAAGAAGGGATCTTAAAGGTATTGCCAAAACTCTGAGAGAACATAATTATGCTTTCAAATGGGGTTTCCCTACTAGATTAATAATCACAGTGGGTAATAAGAGAAATTCAGTAAAAAACGTAAAAGAGGGAGAAACGATCTTAGAAGAACTCCAAATTCAAATAGTAAATAAATAATAAAACACTAATAGATATGTGTATATCACTTTCAGAGTTGGAGTGGAAAAAACAAGGGGATGTTTGTATATTATTTATTTATATAACTATTAGAGATAGCTTAGAAGCACAAAATTAAAAAAGGATTGGAGCAATGTCTCCTATGTATAATATTCAAAGGTGAATCATTAAAGGGGTTTAGATATATTTAAATGTCACATTAAAATGCTCTTGAAACTGAATATATTTTTAATATTATAGAATAAGCACTTTAATATTATAAAACACTTGTGTTCCATATTAAGTAAGAGATGTAGAAACTAACTTGATCTCGTAAAAAAGAAATGTTGCTAAATAAAAGAGCGGTAGAGTAATTGCATATGAGTAGTTTAATCTGTTTTAAGTGCACTTGAAACACAAGATTTTTCTCTTTTGTTTTTCCACCTATGGGGTTATGCTTTATATACAATTTTTTTCATGTTGTCTAGTGATATATTACTGTTATTGTTTTATATATATATATATATATATATATATATTGTGTTAGTTTATAGTTAATGGAGTGGATGGGTATCAAAAGTAGTGTACAGTTATGACAATTTGCTATTTCCACTCTATAAATGATTTGTGCACCGTAATGTTTTGTAACATGGATATTTTAAATGTTAATTTGGGAGATATGCTCAACCAGGATAGTTATAGAGTATAAATTATAAAAGCTGCTTGTTGGTAAGGAAAATATAAATATAAATTAAGTGTGGTTATACTCTCCTAAGGAAATGTGCTGCCTTGGTTTACTTTTGAACTTAGTAGTTCATCTTTTCTTTTCTCCACCGTGGCTGCACCGTGGACCAGGTGACCCCACGATGGAGGAAAGAAATGTATCACCTTTTGAATGTCACTGGTTATGTTGTGTTGTATTGATGGAAGTTATACATGATTGTTGTTTGTCTCCCTGGGGAACCAGTCGGATATCTTATCAATATAAAATTGAGTCATTTAAGTACTTTTTTGAGAGATGTGGTGACCGGGTTTTTTCTGGGTTGTGGAGGTCCGGGATGAGAATTCTTAAGATGGACTTGCTCAACTCTGTCTTGTCCCGCTGTCCCTGAGTATGTCTTACCTCTGCTTTCCCTGAACACCTCTTTCCTGACCCTGCTGTTCCTTACTTTTCTTCCCCAGACTTCTGCCTCTTCCATTCCCTTTAGATTGTAAGTAGCGAGTTTTCAGTCTTGTAGGGTGCTTTGGGAAAAAGCACTTTCTACAAAGACTCTAAGCTCAAAACAGGGCCCTCCATTTTTCAGTTGTCAATATTGTATTTTTCCCTGTTCTCTCCCCTTGTACAGCGCTACGAAATATGTTGGCTCGTTACAAATAAACGATAATAATAATAATAATAATAATATATATGTAAATAAGAGATGACTAGTTTAAAGATTTGTAGTCAGAATGTCAAGACACAGGTGGTTAATAGGAATTTAGGTAATGGACACTCAGAGATAATTTTATTACAAGAAACTCACTGGAAAACAGATAATATCCCATATTTCAAGCTAAAAAAATAATTTGGTTTTGAATGCAATATATAAAACAAAATCCTGAGGGATGCCCATTTTTTTTCATCAAAAGTTAGTAATTAAAGAAGAGTTTTCCCTGATAGATCCAAATAATCGATATATATTATGGAGTGGACTGATAAATAACGAAAAAAATCTCAATAGTGAATATTTATGTACCAAATAAGGGTCCAATAAGGTTTATAAATAAGCTCTTTAAACTGGTTAATAAATATAATACAGGGTCATTGATAATTGGCAGATACTTTAACCTATGTATAGATCCTGACTTGGGCAGAAAATCTCTAAAGGATATAGAGTTGGATACTTACTCAAAACATTGTGCAAAATTGTTTCACATTGTTTTGACTAGGTTCCATCTCTATGATTCCTGGAGAATGTTCCACCCACATGAAAGAGATTTTTCATTTTTTTCTCATAGACATGGGACTGTCAGAATAGATTTTTTGGGGGGTTAACCAAGAGATTTTAAATATAGTACTTTCCTCTGATATTGCCCTATAACATGGTCGGACCATGGTATGATATCTATGTCTTTTTCATCTGCAATAAATTATTCAGTTAGACAGCCATGGAATTTACATTTATATAATTGTGGTAACAAAATAGGTAAACATCTTGCCAAGAAACTAAAGGGCTATACAATAAAAAAAAAATAGACTGTATAAAAAATAAAGATGAGATTCTAACAAGTCCAACAAATATAGCCAAAGCATTTGGATCATATTATGAAGACCCTTATAGTTTAACAAATGTGTAACGGATCTCCTGGCACCCCGACCGGGTACCTCCGTTGATAGACGCGTCCTAGTTTGCGTCGAGGACTACAAGCACCGCACCGGACACCAAAACCACCACAGACTCCAAGGATAGTACATCAGGAACAAGGGTTCAGTAGTTACAGCTCAAGGTAGTATGCCAAAGCATAGCAATCCCCAGTATGATATAGCGATCCCCTCCAATAACGAGACAAGGCTACGTTTTGAAGGGTCAAGTAGTGAACTCTCTTTAATGACAGGGGATCTCCTTTTATGCAATGGTGCCCTCTGAAGGGCTACACCCACATAATTATCACAACAGCCAATTCTATACATGGTTCAACCCCCACATCTCCTCCCCTCAGATAACAGGTAACACAATTAAAACAGACACAATTTTAACCACATTCTGGATGTACCCCAAAAACAGGGGGTACACCTTTAAGTCCAGCACCGTTCAATAGCTCTCACCCAGGGGAACAACATATTAAAAAATGGCATGAATCAGACCAGGGGTTCAAAAGTTAGTAAAAGTATCTTTTACCCATAACACACAGACATTTCACAGGCAATACACATCCCTCATAGTTGACCACACAATACACATAGAGGGACAATAGGTGAGTCACCTCATTATTCAAGAGTCCCTACCCGCATTGTTCATGGTGCCATCTTGTCTGCTAAAACCCTTTTGTTCTGCTATCTCTTGTGTGGTTTAGCAGATACTATTAATAGGCAGATGTGCAACTCCTGACCAAGTGTATGAGACCAAAGATATTTGACTGCATACCACACAATACAATATTTTTACAGATATAATAACAATATATCGGTACTGATATATGTCATTGTCAAGATCCATCACTTTGCAGCGAAAGATACATTTCTGAAATAGTCTTTTGAGAAAAAAACCTTCCAGACCCGCTATGAAAAAATACAGTTGTATTAAGGAGAAAATCTTATTAAAAGAAAAGAGTTTAAAGAAATCACAAAGATTTGGAGGGAGGGGAATTTTTCATATAATTTCCTATAACAACCAAAAATTCCCTATTTCATCTAGGAAAAAGAGAGAAGCAATAATATGATTGTTGTCACAAGAAGTTTTTTTTTTTTTTTTTATAAAAGGCACTGATACATTATAGATTTTAACACAATTTAAGGAAGTCTCTCATTAAGAAGTATATTGAGATATTTTGTACAATTTTATGGGGGTAATAGATTTTATTTTTTCCCCAGAATATATGTTTTGACACAATTGTATGGTTTTAAGAATTTACTTGTGTTTTTCAGTGATGGACCACGCCCAGGAAGGAGTTTTGCAGCTGCAGTTAACAGGGCAATGGTGGCAGCTTCCAAGGAGTAACCACGCCAAGCACACCGTATGGTTCTCCTGCTCATATCCCTGAGAGGTGCAAATAAAGTTTCCATCAAAAGAACCCATATTACCCGCATTGACCTGCACCACAAAAGAAGTCATAAAGACCTTCCTGCTATGAGCAGTTTACTGCATTCCTGATATTGAGCGTGAGAGAGCCATCACAGAAACAGAGTGACGCCAGAAGCTGGGGTTGGAGCAAGAGCAGGAAAGAGTGTACACAGTGAGCGGAGTCCCTGATTCAGGGTCATAAGAATATAGCTCTTTGCTCAGCATAGAAAAAGGTCCTATAATATATAACAAACTTTATGTGGAGGTGACAGTGAGTAAAAGGCTGTTGCAGGGCTGAGAGGTTAACAGAGGGGATTGTGTAAAATGGAGGATGGAAACTCTAAGATAGGATTTAAGTTAAAATGAATCCTTCTTTTGCACCGATTTAAGCCCAGAAAAATATAGACATTTGTCAGACACTGAAACTATAGTTTAGAAAATGTCCTAATTGGAGCTAAAAGGCTGATATAAATATGTACAAGTATAGGAAATGAATCATTGCAGGTGTATGTCAACTACTGTAATGTACAGATATTACACATGACTTGTACATAACTTCTGGACTTTACGTTTCCTGAAGAAGCGTTATTAAGAGAGCATAATGGTGTCAAGCTCATTTCTTTGGAAAGCAGAAAGGAAGTAATATAAAGAACATGCTGTGGTGAAGCTTTATTTCCCCTAATTTGACAAGCTGGCAGTCAATAGACTCATGATATAAATTATATATGTTTGGATTTGAAGGCACAATGTGCTGAAGCTTGTATAACCACAGATGGCCGATATGACACTTAAATCTCTCAGACACTTAACTCTAAGCGAAGTTCTGGAATGGTTCTGAATTGTGAAAAACATTAGGCAACAATGGTCCTAAATGAGTATGGTGTCGTAGCCTAGGAGAAGATATGTGTCCTTTTTAGACTTCTAGTCAAGGGTCATTCTCTGTGGAAATTTCAGCTTCTGTAGTTTTGGACTAAATGTTTGTCTTACTGGGTACTAGATCCTAGAGATTATAAAGAAATAATACTTTTATGGTATGGTTGGTAAAATGTTTTAATGTTATAAACTGTGTAAAGGCTTGTATATTCCAAGGGAGGGTCTGATGATATTTAGTTAAAAGATTAACAAAAAACAGGGACGAGCAGGGAAGAGTGAAATAAAAGATCAGAAAAGCCATCAAACTCCTAGATTGTCTAGAATTTCTTCTTACTTCCTAATATAATAAATACAACAGGAAAAACCTTTACTGGAGTGAGTTCTGAAGTGAATCTAGATCTATCAATGGCCCAACTCTCAGCTAATGAGAGCTTTAGATCTGATGATTGCACTAGGGAATTAGAAACAGAAGAGAAAATGAATATACCAGTTCTAAAAAATCTTTTTCAAGTATGTAAGGATTCCATAATTGCTGAACTAACAACAAACATTGCTCAAAATTCAGTGGCAATCAGTGTAGCACTGTCTAAAACATAAGAATTTGAATTAAAGTTTAACAAAAATAGTGAACACGATCAGTCATTAAAAATAGCATCTGAAAGAGTAGATACAGAATTGCAGATAATACAAATTTGTACTACTAAACTTGAAGATTATTCTAGACATAATAAAATCTGCATTAGAGGGATTTCAGAAAAAAAAAAATTGACTTGACTAAATTTGTAACTGTATCCTTAACTTCCCTGGTTACCCCTGATTTTGATCAAGAAATAAAGATTGACAGATCATACTGTTTGCCTCTATCGAAAAACACATAAAACATTCTTCCTTGTGATGTAATCATTAAATTACACTTTGCAGCATTTAAAGACACAATTATGAGGAAATCATTGGAAAAAAAGAGTCTTTGAAAGTCCTTATGGCCAAATTCAGATCTGTCCAGATCTTTTAATTGAAACCTTAAATAAAAGAAGGGATCTTAAAGGTATTGCCAAAACTCTGAGAGAACATAATTATGCTTTCAAATGGGGTTTCCCTACTAGATTAATAATCACAGTGGGTAATAAGAGAAATTCAGTAAAAAACGTAAAAGAGGGAGAAACGATCTTAGAAGAACTCCAAATTCAAATAGTAAATAAATAATAAAACACTAATAGATATGTGTATATCACTTTCAGAGTTGGAGTGGAAAAAACAAGGGGATGTTTGTATATTATTTATTTATATAACTATTAGAGATAGCTTAGAAGCACAAAATTAAAAAAGGATTGGAGCAATGTCTCCTATGTATAATATTCAAAGGTGAATCATTAAAGGGGTTTAGATATATTTAAATGTCACATTAAAATGCTCTTGAAACTGAATATATTTTTAATATTATAGAATAAGCACTTTAATATTATAAAACACTTGTGTTCCATATTAAGTAAGAGATGTAGAAACTAACTTGATCTCGTAAAAAAGAAATGTTGCTAAATAAAAGAGCGGTAGAGTAATTGCATATGAGTAGTTTAATCTGTTTTAAGTGCACTTGAAACACAAGATTTTTCTCTTTTGTTTTTCCACCTATGGGGTTATGCTTTATATACAATTTTTTTCATGTTGTCTAGTGATATATTACTGTTATTGTTTTATATATATATATATATATATATATATATTGTGTTAGTTTATAGTTAATGGAGTGGATGGGTATCAAAAGTAGTGTACAGTTATGACAATTTGCTATTTCCACTCTATAAATGATTTGTGCACCGTAATGTTTTGTAACATGGATATTTTAAATGTTAATTTGGGAGATATGCTCAACCAGGATAGTTATAGAGTATAAATTATAAAAGCTGCTTGTTGGTAAGGAAAATATAAATATAAATTAAGTGTGGTTATACTCTCCTAAGGAAATGTGCTGCCTTGGTTTACTTTTGAACTTAGTAGTTCATCTTTTCTTTTCTCCACCGTGGCTGCACCGTGGACCAGGTGACCCCACGATGGAGGAAAGAAATGTATCACCTTTTGAATGTCACTGGTTATGTTGTGTTGTATTGATGGAAGTTATACATGATTGTTGTTTGTCTCCCTGGGGAACCAGTTGGATATCTTATCAATATAAAATTGAGTCATTTAAGTACTTTTTTGAGAGATGTGGTGACCGGGTTTTTTCTGGGTTGTGGAGGTCCGGGATGAGAATTCTTAAGATGGACTTGCTCAACTCTGTCTTGTCCCGCTGTCCCTGAGTATGTCTTACCTCTGCTTTCCCTGAACACAGACCAGCAAACACCAGTCCAGCAGTACTCTTCAAGCAAGCTGTCCCTGAGTCTGTCTCACCTCTGCTTTCCCTGAACACAGACCAGCAAACACCAGTCCAGCAGTACTCTTCAAGCAAGCTGTCCCTGAGTCTCTCTCACCTCTGCTTTCCCTGAACACAGACCAGCAAACAGCAGTCCAGCAGTACTCTTCAAGCAAGCTGTCCCTGAGTCTGTCTCACCTCTGCTTTCCCTGAACACAGACCAGCAAACACCAGTCCAGCAGTACTCTTCAAGCAAGACCAGCAAACACCAGTCAGTCCAGCAGTACTCTTCAAGTAAGCTGTCCCTGAGTCTGTCTCACCTCTGCTTTCCCTGAACACAGACCAGCAAACACCAGTCCAGCAGTACTCTTCAAGCAAGACCAGCAAACAACAGTCCAGCAGTACTCTTCAAGCAAGCTGTCCCTGAGTCTATCTCACCTCTGCTTTCCCTGAACACAGACCAGCAAACACCAGTCCAGCAGTACTCTTCAAGCAAGACCAGCAAACACCAGTCAGTCCAGCAGTACTCTTCAAGTAAGCTGTCCCTGAGTCTGTCTCACCTCTGCTTTCCCTGAACACAGACCAGCAAACACCAGTCCAGCAGTACTCTTCAAGCAAGGTAGATACCTTGCTTGAAGAGTACTGCTGGACTGGTGTCACAGGATGTGCAAAGGAAGTCACAGGATGTGCATCAGATTAAAAACTATACATCAGAGAAGGTTTAAATTCACTAAACAGGAAGAAAAAACAATGTGCCTAAATATAATATCAGAAAAATTAATGTAATAATCTATATGAAGAGAAGGTAGCAGCAGGTACGAAGAGATGATTGCTTGTAGATACAAGCAATCATCTCTTCGTACCTGCTGCTACCTTCTCTTCATATAGATTATTACATTAATTTTTCTGATATTATATTTAGGCACATTGTTTTTTCTTCCTGTTTAGTGAATTTAAACCTTCTCTGATGTATAGTTTTTAATCTGATGCACATCCTGTGACTTCCTTTGCCTAATTACTCCTCCCCACCTAATTTACACATCGCTGTCTTGTCCAGCTGTCCCTGAGTCTGTCTCACCTCTGCTTTCCCTGAACACAGACCAGCAATTCCCTCCGTCCCTGCCCCACTCCCACACACCCCTGGTTTACTTAAATTTATTGAATCACTAAAACTGCTTGCACCTGATCTATCAACTGCACATGATTACTATTCCTACTTCCTCCTCCTCCATTACTCTCCTCGCCACTATGTTCCCTTTCACTTTCTTCTTCATCTTAAGCTCTAGCTTTATTCTCAGACTATCCTCCTCATTTGCTCAACATTATGTCTCCAACACCATTAACATCTCACCTCTCCTGCTTCCCCCTCCTCTGCTCTGCTCCCACAATCTCCTCTCCTTTCTTCAATCACTATTTCTTTCATGTTCTAAAGACCATAAGCAGAAAACTAATCTCATCTCCCTGCTTATTCTGCAGCTGGAGTTTTATCTCCTAACCCCCACCCCTCACTCAGTCCCACCTCTCATCTACTCTAGTCAGCAACAAGGCTATTAACTCTGTCATTAATCCATATTTTTCAAATTGCCCCTCTATGTCTAAAATGTACCCTCCACCATTCGGCAAACTAATCATTTCCAAATTCTTACATCTTCCCACCTAAGCAAACTTTCACACCTCCTTCCTGACCCTGCTATTCCTTACTTTTCTTCCCCAGACTTCTGCCTCTTCCATTCCCTTTAGATTGTAAGTAGCGAGTTTTCAGTCTTGTAGGGTGCTTTGGGAAAAAGCACTTTCTACAAAGACTCTAAGCTCAAAACAGGGCCCTCCATTTTTCAGTTGTCAATATTGTATTTTTCCCTGTTCTCTCCCCTTGTACAGCGCTACGAAATATGTTGGCTCGTTACAAATAAACGATAATATTAATAATAATAATAATAATAATAATAATAATATATATGTAAATAAGAGATGACTAGTTTAAAGATTTGTAGTCAGAATGTCAAGACACAGGTGGTTAATAGGAATTTAGGTAATGGACACTCAGAGATAATTTTATTACAAGAAACTCACTGGAAAACAGATAATATCCCATATTTCAAGCTAAAAAAATAATTTGGTTTTGAATGCAATATATAAAACAAAATCCTGAGGGATGCCCATTTTTTTTCATCAAAAGTTAGTAATTAAAGAAGAGTTTTCCCTGATAGATCCAAATAATCGATATATATTATGGAGTGGACTGATAAATAACGAAAAAAATCTCAATAGTGAATATTTATGTACCAAATAAGGGTCCAATAAGGTTTATAAATAAGCTCTTTAAACTGGTTAATAAATATAATACAGGGTCATTGATAATTGGCAGATACTTTAACCTATGTATAGATCCTGACTTGGGCAGAAAATCTCTAAAGGATATAGAGTTGGATACTTACTCAAAACATTGTGCAAAATTGTTTCACATTGTTTTGACTAGGTTCCATCTCTACGATTCCTGGAGAATGTTCCACCCACATGAAAGAGATTTTTCATTTTTTTCTCATAGACATGGGACTGTCAGAATAGATTTTTTGGGGGGTTAACCAAGAGATTTTAAATATAGTACTTTCCTCTGATATTGCCCTATAACATGGTCGGACCATGGTATGATATCTATGTCTTTTTCATCTGCAATAAATTATTCAGTTAGACAGCCATGGAATTTACATTTATATAATTGTGGTAACAAAATAGGTAAACATCTTGCCAAGAAACTAAAGGGCTATACAATAAAAAAAAAATAGACTGTATAAAAAATAAAGATGAGATTCTAACAAGTCCAACAAATATAGCCAAAGCATTTGGATCATATTATGAAGACCTTTATAGTTTAACAAATGTGTAACGGATCTCCTGGCACCCCGACCGGGTACCTCCGTTGATAGACGCGTCCTAGTTTGCGTCGAGGACTACAAGCACCGCACCGGACACCAAAACCACCACAGACTCCAAGGATAGTACATCAGGAACAAGGGTTCAGTAGTTACAGCTCAAGGTAGTATGCCAAAGCATAGCAATCCCCAGTATGATATAGCGATCCCCTCCAATAACGAGACAAGGCTACGTTTTGAAGGGTCAAGTAGTGAACTCTCTTTAATGACAGGGGATCTCCTTTTATGCAATGGTGCCCTCTGAAGGGCTACACCCACATAATTATCACAACAGCCAATTTTATACATGGTTCAACCCCCACATCTCCTCCCCTCAGATAACAGGTAACACAATTAAAACAGACACAATTTTAACCACATTCTGGATGTACCCCAAAAACAGGGGGTACACCTTTAAGTCCAGCACCGTTCAATAGCTCTCACCCAGGGGAACAACATATTAAAAAATGGCATGAATCAGACCAGGGGTTCAAAAGTTAGTAAAAGTATCTTTTACCCATAACACACAGACATTTCACAGGCAATACACATCCCTCATAGTTGACCACACAATACACATAGAGGGACAATAGGTGAGTCACCTCATTATTCAAGAGTCCCTACCCGCATTGTTCATGGTGCCATCTTGTCTGCTAAAACCCTTTTGTTCTGCTATCTCTTGTGTGGTTTAGCAGATACTATTAATAGGCAGATGTGCAACTCCTGACCAAGTGTATGAGACCAAAGATATTTGACTGCATACCACACAATACAATATTTTTACAGATATAATAACAATATATCGGTACTGATATATGTCATTGTCAAGATCCATCACTTTGCAGCGAAAGATACATTTCTGAAATAGTCTTTTGAGAAAAAAACCTTCCAGACCCGCTATGAAAAAATACAGTTGTATTAAGGAGAAAATCTTATTAAAAGAAAAGAGTTTAAAGAAATCACAAAGATTTGGAGGGAGGGGAATTTTTCATATAATTTCCTATAACAACCAAAAATTCCCTATTTCATCTAGGAAAAAGAGAGAAGCAATAATATGATTGTTGTCACAAGAAGTTTTTTTTTTATTTTTATAAAAGGCACTGATACATTATAGATTTTAACACAATTTAAGGAAGTCTCTCATTAAGAAGTATATTGAGATATTTTGTACAATTTTATGGGGGTAATAGATTTTATTTTTTCCCCAGAATATATGTTTTGACACAATTGTATGGTTTTAAGAATTTACTTGTGTTTTTCAGTGATGGACCACGCCAAGGAAGGAGTTAGCAGCTGCAGCTAACAGGGCAATGGTGGCAGCTTCCAAGGAGTAACCACGCCAAGCACACCATATGGTTCTCCTGCTCATATCCCTGAGAGGTGCAAATAAAGTTTCCATCAAAAGAACCCATATTACCCGCATTGACCTGCACCACAAAAGAAGTCATAAAGACCTTCCTGCTATGAGCAGTTTACTGCATTCCTGATATTGAGCGTGAGAGAGCCATCACAGAAACAGAGTGACGCCAGAAGCTGGGGTTGGAGCAAGAGCAGGAAAGAGTGTACACAGTGAGCGGAGTCCCTGATTCAGGGTCATAAGAATATAGCTCTTTGCTCAGCATAGAAAAAGGTCCTATAATATATAACAAACTTTATGTGGAGGTGACAGTGAGTAAAAGGCTGTTGCAGGGCTGAGAGGTTAACAGAGGGGATTGTGTAAAATGGAGGATGGAAACTCTAAGATAGGATTTAAGTTAAAATGAATCCTTCTTTTGCACCGATTTAAGCCCAGAAAAATATAGACATTTGTCAGACACTGAAACTATAGTTTAGAAAATGTCCTAATTGGAGCTAAAAGGCTGATATAAATATGTACAAGTATAGGAAATGAATCATTGCAGGTGTATGTCAACTACTGTAATGTACAGATATTACACATGACTTGTACATAACTTCTGGACTTTACGTTTCCTGAAGAAGCGTTATTAAGAGAGCATAATGGTGTCAAGCTCATTTCTTTGGAAAGCAGAAAGGAAGTAATATAAAGAACATGCTGTGGTGAAGCTTTATTTCCCCTTAATTTGACAAGCTGGCAGTCAATAGACTCATGATATAAATTATATATGTTTGGATTTGAAGGCACAATGTGCTGAAGCTTGTATAACCACAGATGGCCGATATGACACTTAAATCTCTCAGACACTTAACTCTAAGCGAAGTTCTGGAATGGTTCTGAATTGTGAAAAACATTAGGCAACAATGGTCCTAAATGAGTATGGTGTCGTAGCCTAGGAGAAGATATGTGTCCTTTTTAGACTTCTAGTCAAGGGTCATTCTCTGTGGAAATTTCAGCTTCTGTAGTTTTGGACTAAATGTTTGTCTTACTGGGTACTAGATCCTAGAGATTATAAAGAAATAATACTTTTATGGTATGGTTGGTAAAATGTTTTAATGTTATAAACTGTGTAAAGGCTTGTATATTCCAAGGGAGGGTCTGATGATATTTAGTTAAAAGATGAACAAAAAACAGGGACGAGCAGGGAAGAGTGAAATAAAAGATCAGAAAAGCCACCAAACTCCTAGATTGTCTAGAATTTCTTCTTACTTCCTAATATAATAAATACAACAGGAAAAACCTTTACTGGAGTGAGTTCTGAAGTGAATCTAGATCTATCAATGGCCCAACTCTCAGCTAATGAGAGCTTTAGATCTGATGATTGCACTAGGGAATTAGAAACAGAAGAGAAAATGAATATACCAGTTCTAAAAAATCTTTTTCAAGTATGTAAGGATTCCATAATTGCTGAACTAACAACAAACATTGCTCAAAATTCAGTGGCAATCAGTGTAGCACTGTCTAAAACATAAGAATTTGAATTAAAGTTTAACAAAAATAGTGAACACGATCAGTCATTAAAAATAGCATCTGAAAGAGTAGATACAGAATTGCAGATAATACAAATTTGTACTACTAAACTTGAAGATTATTCTAGACATAATAAAATCTGCATTAGAGGGATTTCAGAAAAAAAAAATTGACTTGACTAAATTTGTAACTGTATCCTTAACTTCCCTGGTTACCCCTGATTTTGATCAAGAAATAAAGATCGACAGATCATACTGTTTGCCTCTATCGAAAAACACATAAAACATTCTTCCTTGTGATGTAATCATTAAATTACACTTTGCAGCATTTAAAGACACAATTATGAGGAAATCATTGGAAAAAAAGAGTCTTTGAAAGTCCGTATGGCCAAATTCAGATCTGTCCAGATCTTTTAATTGAAACCTTAAATAAAAGATGGGATCTTAAAGGTATTGCCAAAACTCTGAGAGAACATAATTATGCTTTCAAATGGGGTTTCCCTACTAGATTAATAATCACAGTGGGTAATAAGAGAAATTCAGTAAAAAACGTAAAAGAGGGAGAAACGATCTTAGAAGAACTCCAAATTCAAATAGTAAATAAATAATAAAACACTAATAGATATGTGTATATCACTTTCAGAGTTGGAGTGGAAAAAACAAGGGGATGTTTGTATATTATTTATTTATATAACTATTAGAGATAGCTTAGAAGCACAAAATTAAAAAAGGATTGGAGCAATGTCTCCTATGTATAATATTCAAAGGTGAATCATTAAAGGGGTTTAGATATATTTAAATGTCACATTAAAATGCTCTTGAAACTGAATATATTTTTAATATTATAGAATAAGCACTTTAATATTATAAAACACTTGTGTTCCATATTAAGTAAGAGATGTAGAAACTAACTTGATCTCGTAAAAAAGAAATGTTGCTAAATAAAAGAGCGGTAGAGTAATTGCATATGAGTAGTTTAATCTGTTTTAAGTGCACTTGAAACACAAGATTTTTCTCTTTTGTTTTTCCACCTATGGGGTTATGCTTTATATACAATTTTTTTCATGTTGTCTAGTGATATATTACTGTTATTGTTTTATATATATATATATATAGATATATATATTGTGTTAGTTTATAGTTAATGGAGTGGATGGGTATCAAAAGTAGTGTACAGTTATGACAATTTGCTATTTCCACTCTATAAATGATTTGTGCACCGTAATGTTTTGTAACATGGATATTTTAAATGTTAATTTGGGAGATATGCTCAACCAGGATAGTTATAGAGTATAAATTATAAAAGCTGCTTGTTGGTAAGGAAAATATAAATATAAATTAAGTGTGGTTATACTCTCCTAAGGAAATGTGCTGCCTTGGTTTACTTTTGAACTTAGTAGTTCATCTTTTCTTTTCTCCACCGTGGCTGCACCGTGGACCAGGTGACCCCACGATGGAGGAAAGAAATGTATCACCTTTTGAATGTCACTGGTTATGTTGTGTTGTATTGATGGAAGTTATACATGATTGTTGTTTGTCTCCCTGGGGAACCAGTCGGATATCTTATCAATATAAAATTGAGTCATTTAAATACTTTTTTGAGAGATGTGGTGACCGGGTTTTTTCTGGGTTGTGGAGGTCCGGGATGAGAATTCTTAAGATGGACTTGCTCAACTCTGTCTTGTCCCGCTGTCCCTGAGTATGTCTTACCTCTGCTTTCCCTGAACACAGACCAGCAAACACCAGTCCAGCAGTACTCTTCAAGCAAGCTGTCCCTGAGTCTGTCTCACCTCTGCTTTCCCTGAACACAGACCAGCAAACACCAGTCCAGCAGTACTCTTCAAGCAAGCTGTCCCTGAGTCTCTCTCACCTCTGCTTTCCCTGAACACAGACCAGCAAACAGCAGTCCAGCAGTACTCTTCAAGCAAGCTGTCCCTGAGTCTGTCTCACCTCTGCTTTCCCTGAACACAGACCAGCAAACACCAGTCCAGCAGTACTCTTCAAGCAAGACCAGCAAACAACAGTCCAGCAGTACTCTTCAAGCAAGCTGTCCCTGAGTCTATCTCACCTCTGCTTTCCCTGAACACAGACCAGCAAACACCAGTCCAGCAGTACTCTTCAAGCAAGACCAGCAAACACCAGTCAGTCCAGCAGTACTCTTCAAGTAAGCTGTCCCTGAGTCTGTCTCACCTCTGCTTTCCCTGAACACAGACCAGCAAACACCAGTCCAGCAGTACTCTTCAAGCAAGGTATCTACAAGCAATCATCTCTTCGTACCTGCTGCTACCTTCTCTTCATATAGATTATTACATTAATTTTTCTGATATTATATTTAGGCACATTGTTTTTTCTTCCTGTTTAGTGAATTTAAACCTTCTCTGATGTATAGTTTTTAATCTGATGCACATCCTGTGACTTCCTTTGCCTAATTACTCCTCCCCACCTAATTTACACATCGCTGTCTTGTCCAGCTGTCCCTGAGTCTGTCTCACCTCTGCTTTCCCTGAACACAGACCAGCAATTCCCTCCGTCCCTGCCCCACTCCCACACACCCCTGGTTTACTTAAATTTTTTGAATCACTAAAACTGCTTGCACCTGATCTATCAACTGCACATGATTACTATTCCTACTTCCTCCTCCTCCATTACTCTCCTCGCCACTATGTTCCCTTTCACTTTCTTCTTCATCTTAAGCTCTAGCGTTATTCTCAGACTATCCTCCTCATTTGCTCAACATTATGTCTCCAACACCATTAACATCTCACCTCTCCTGCTTCCCCCTCCTCTGCTCTGCTCCCACAATCTCCTCTCCTTTCTTCAATCACTATTTCTTTCATGTTCTAAAGACCATAAGCAGAAAACTAATCTCATCTCCCTGCTTATTCTGCAGCTGGAGTTTTATCTCCTAACCCCCACCCCTCACTCAGTCCCACCTCTCATCTACTCTAGTCAGCAACAAGGCTATTAACTCTGTCATTAATCCATGTTTTTCAAATTGCCCCTCTATGTCTAAAATGTACCCTCCACCATTCGGCAAACTAATCATTTCCAAATTCTTACATCTTCCCACCTAAGCAAACTTTCACACCTCCTTCCTGACCCTGCTATTCCTTACTTTTCTTCCCCAGACTTCTGCCTCTTCCATTCCCTTTAGATTGTAAGTAGCGAGTTTTCAGTCTTGTAGGGTGCTTTGGGAAAAAGCACTTTCTACAAAGACTCTAAGCTCAAAACAGGGCCCTCCATTTTTCAGTTGTCAATATTGTATTTTTCCCTGTTCTCTCCCCTTGTACAGCGCTACGAAATATGTTGGCTCGTTACAAATAAACGATAATAATAATAATAATAATAATATATATGTAAGTAAGAGATGACTAGTTTAAAGATTTGTAGTCAGAATGTCAAGACACAGGTGGTTAATAGGAATTTAGGTAATGGACACTCAGAGATAATTTTATTACAAGAAACTCACTGGAAAACAGATAATATCCCATATTTCAAGCTAAAAAAATAATTTGGTTTTGAATGCAATATATAAAACAAAATCCTGAGGGATGCCCATTTTTTTTCATCAAAAGTTAGTAATTAAAGAAGAGTTTTCCCTGATAGATCCAAATAATCAATATATATTATGGAGTGGACTGATAAATAACGAAAAAAATCTCAATAGTGAATATTTATGTACCAAATAAGGGTCCAATAAGGTTTATAAATAAGCTCTTTAAACTGGTTAATAAATATAATACAGGGTCATTGATAATTGGCAGATACTTTAACCTATGTATAGATCCTGACTTGGGCAGAAAATCTCTAAAGGATATAGAGTTGGATACTTACTCAAAACATTGTGCAAAATTGTTTCACATTGTTTTGACTAGGTTCCATCTCTATGATTCCTGGAGAATGTTCCACCCACATGAAAGAGATTTTTCATTTTTTTCTCATAGACATGGGACTGTCAGAATAGATTTTTTGGGGGGTTAACCAAGAGATTTTAAATATAGTACTTTCCTCTGATATTGCCCTATAACATGGTCGGACCATGGTATGATATCTATGTCTTTTTCATCTGCAATAAATTATTCAGTTAGACAGCCATGGAATTTACATTTATATAATTGTGGTAACAAAATAGGTAAACATCTTGCCAAGAAACTAAAGGGCTATACAATAAAAAAAAAATAGACTGTATAAAAAATAGAGATGAGATTCTAACAAGTCCAACAAATATAGCCAAAGCATTTGGATCATATTATGAAGACCTTTAAAGTTTAACAAATGTGTAACGGATCTCCTGGCACCCCGACCGGGTACCTCCGTTGATAGACGCGTCCTAGTTTGCGTCGAGGAATACAAGCACCGCACCGGACACCAAAACCACCACAGACTCCAAGGATAGTACATCAGGAACAAGGGTTCAGTAGTTACAGCTCAAGGTAGTATGCCAAAGCATAGCAATCCCCAGTATGATATAGCGATCCCCTCCAATAACGAGACAAGGCTACGTTTTGAAGGGTCAAGTAGTGAACTCTCTTTAATGACAGGGGATCTCCTTTTATGCAATGGTGCCCTCTGAAGGGCTACACCCACATAATTATCACAACAGCCAATTCTATACATGGTTCAACCCCCACATCTCCTCCCCTCAGATAACAGGTAACACAATTAAAACAGACACAATTTTAACCACATTCTGGATGTACCCCAAAAACAGGGGGTACACCTTTAAGTCCAGCACCGTTCAATAGCTCTCACCCAGGGGAACAACATATTAATGGCATGAATCAGACCAGGGGTTCAAAAGTTAGTAAAAGTATCTTTTACCCATAACACACAGACATTTCACAGGCAATACACATCCCTCATAGTTGACCACACAATACACATAGAGGGACAATAGGTGAGTCACCTCATTATTCAAGAGTCCCTACCCGCATTGTTCATGGTGCCATCTTGTCTGCTAAAACCCTTTTGTTCTGCTATCTCTTGTGTGGTTTAGCAGATACTATTAATAGGCAGATGTGCAACTCCTGACCAAGTGTATGAGACCAAAGATATTTGACTGCATACCACACAATACAATATTTTTACAGATATAATAACAACATTTTATAACCAAGAACATATCTGCAGATAGCTTAGGTCTGAGCACACATTATTACTGAATGGCGCTCAGACCACATACATACAGTTCAATGGCCATGGAACCAAAGTCTTTCTGCATAGGAAAATAAAGTATTTAAATGCTGGTCCATAGTCAAAAGGCAGGAGGCTGGCAAACAGTCCTCTCCAAGACAAAGTGGCGAAGGGCACTTCGTCACACATCTCCCCTTTGGGGGGAAGTCTAACCAGGTACCTGACCTTCTGCCGGTCAGTGCCTCCGTTAGACAATCCACCAACCCACAATAAACCAGTGCTAGAGCAGCCCCCCCACAACAACAAAGTACAAGAGCAGCCCACACACAACAAACCGTTACTGCACCTGGATATTTCGCTGTGGTGATGGGGCAACACGCTGAGGGGACTTGAGGGGCAGAGGCCAGCGGCACTCTGCCCTGATGCCAGCTCTTCTGCTGGTATAACCTGCAGGACATCCCGCTCTGTACAAGGGACAAAGGGAGGGCAGAGGCCGACTGCACTCTGCCCCACTGTCAGCTCTTCTGCTGGGGTACTTGGGACAGATTCCGGCTCAGTAGCCAGGGAAACGTGGGGGTCAGTGGGGGTTAACATTTCCTCTGTTAACCCTGGGGCCACATTAAGAGTTAGCTGGGGAGGGGAATTTGTACTTACCCCTTCCTCCGGTTGTCCCAGTGAGGGTAGTTGGGGATCTGGACAGGCTGTGGGCGCAGAGACCACGGTCCCATCTGCGCCGTCTGGGAGATTGGTGTCTCCCCTGGTTAGGGTAAACTGTCGCTGGGGGGGTAGGACGACACCTTCTGCCCCCTGGGGTTCACACTGCTGCTGGGGGGGAAGGACGACACCTTCTGCCCCCTGGGATTCACACTGCCGCTGGGGGGGAAGGACGACACCTTCTGCCCCCTGGGGTTCACACTGCCGCTGAGGGGGAAGGACGACACCTTCTGCCCCCTGGGATTCACACTGCCGCTGGGGGGGAAGGACGACACCTTCTGCCCCCTGGGGTTCACACTGCTGCTGGGGGGAAGGACGACACCTTCTGCCCCCTGTAGGGCCGATAGAGAGAACTCAGTCCCATCTCTACCTGCCATCTGGAGGTCATCCCAGGACCAGTCAATGAGGTCTGGTTCTGCTTGTTGAGTATGCACGAAGCTGAGCAGGTGTTGGTAGTCCTGCTCCAGCTCCCACTCTCTCGTTACCAGGTGGGTCATGTCTTTTCTCACCTCGCCTTCGTCATCCCAGACATACATGCCCATCCGGTAGTCGTAGATGTCCCAAAACCTAGACTCCTCCGTGCTGCCAAGATCAATGTCGTCCTCCAAGGCATCCCATAATAAACCTGGGCCATCATAATCATCCCCCTCTGGTAAGTCGTGTTCAGCCGTCCAGGGGGTAAGTTGAACGGTATGCCACCAGAGAGCCTGGTATGCGTTGTCCAGCCAGATCTCTCGCCGTACCAGGATCTCTAGTCTTGTCACCCACTCATCCAGGGGCTGCTCTCCCAATAGATACATCCGCATCGCCACACGCTTCTGTAGCCACTGCTCATCACTGGGGAGACTCTCACCTCGCCGCCATTGGGCATCTTCCAGGGCATCATACCAGAGTTCCTTTCTGTCTGCATTCCATGTAGTCCGCGGCCTCCTCCTCATCCTCATCATGGAACGCTGTCCGAAAACGAGCTGGTTCCATCTGGCTGTAGCCAGGGGCGCTGTACGGATACTAGCGTTGTCCTCAACTTGTAACTCCAAATGTTACCAGTGTCTCCGGGCTGCTTTTCCTCTCACTAGGACACCATCCCACCGCTGCCACCAATGTAACGGATCTCCTGGCACCCCGACCGGTACCTCCGTTGATAGACGCGTCCTAGTTTGCGTCGAGGACTACAAGCACCGCACCGGACACCAAAACCACCACAGACTCCAAGGATAGTACATCAGGAACAAGGGTTCAGTAGTTACAGCTCAAGGTAGTATGCCAAAGCATAGCAATCCCCAGTATGATATAGCGATCCCCTCCAATAACGAGACAAGGCTACGTTTTGAAGGGTCAAGTAGTGAACTCTCTTTAATGACAGGGGATCTCCTTTTATGCAATGGTGCCCTCTGAAGGGCTACACCCACATAATTATCACAACAGCCAATTCTATACATGGTTCAACCCCCACATCTCCTCCCCTCAGATAACAGGTAACACAATTAAAACAGACACAATTTTAACCACATTCTGGATGTACCCCAAAAACAGGGGGTACACCTTTAAGTCCAGCACCGTTCAATAGCTCTCACCCAGGGGAACAACATATTAATGGCATGAATCAGACCAGGGGTTCAAAAGTTAGTAAAAGTATCTTTTACCCATAACACACAGACATTTCACAGGCAATACACATCCCTCATAGTTGACCACACAATACACATAGAGGGACAATAGGTGAGTCACCTCATTATTCAAGAGTCCCTACCCGCATTGTTCATGGTGCCATCTTGTCTGCTAAAACCCTTTTGTTCTGCTATCTCTTGTGTGGTTTAGCAGATACTATTAATAGGCAGATGTGCAACTCCTGACCAAGTGTATGAGACCAAAGATATTTGACTGCATACCACACAATACAATATTTTTACAGATATAATAACAACATTTTATAATATTTAAAATAATATTTTATAACCCAGAACATATCTGCAGATAGCTTAGGTCTGAGCACACATTATTACTGAATGGTGCTCAGACCACATACATACAGTTCAATGGCCATGGAACCAAAGTCTTTCTGCATAGGAAAATAAAATATTTAAATGCCGGTCCATAGTCAAAAGGCAGGAGGCTGGCAAACAGTCCTCTCCAAGACAAAGTGGCGAAGGGCACTTCGTCACAAAATGATTATGTAAAGCCCTCAGTATCAGAGATTAATTTGTTTTTAGATAAGGTTAATCTACCGAAAATTTTGATTAAGGAACTAGAATCCTTAAATAAAGAAATAATGGATATAGAAATTACAGAGGCGATCACCAACATTAACAATGTTTGTACCCTAGGACCAGATGGTTTCAGAAACCAGTATTACAACATTTGCTGTCTGGAACTCTTAGTACCACTTAAAGATGCTTTAAATGAGATTAAATCAGAAGGTTACGCCCTGGGGGAAATGCTCGAGGCTTCAATAAGTACTATCCCAGAAGCAGTTTTACCATATCCTGACTGCAAAAATTTCCGGCCGATATCACTGTTAAATACCGACATCAAGATATATGGCAAAATCTTGCGGATAGAAGATTAATCTCTCAAGATCAAAAGGGATTTATTCCCAATTGACAGGGCACCGATAACCCCAAAAGATTAATTGATCTAAGTCAAAGCAGAAAAGATCCTTTCACTGTTCCTATCCCTCGATGCAGAAAAAGCGGTTGATAGGGTAGGTTGGGAGTTTATGGACCTGACCCTAGCTAGATATGGTTTAGGATCATTTGCCTTGAAGGCCATTCGTGCTCTGTATACCTCACCAGTAGCCTCGGTCACTGGTGTTGGTTTTAGTTCACATAAATGTAAGATCTCAAATGGCACAAGGCAAAGGTGCCCTTTGTGTCCTATAATTTTTACAAGGGTGCCCTTTGTCTAATATAATTGTTGTTCTTTTGTGGATGATATTATCAGATAACCCCTCATTAAGCAATCTGTTCAATCTGATAGAACAATCTAGAAAAGTTTATAATGTTAAACTGAATATATCCAAATCAGAATCTTTGACTATTAATATCAAACGTAAAGGCTTACAACAACTGAAGCATAAATACTCTTTTAACTGGCAAGCATCTGTGAAACATCTGGGTATTATTCTGGAAAATGATTTAAAACATACAATCAGAAGTAATTATAAACCTGTATATAAGGATATCGCAGACACAATTAAATCTTGGAAGGCATTACATATATCTTAGTCTGAAAGATGAATGGCTACAAAAATGACATTACTTCCCAAAATTAAAGATGGATATGGTATTGGGCTTTTTGTATTCCCAATTTGGGCTTTAGCGCTTAGTTTACTCAGATAATGTCAGTCCAAGATAATTCTCTCTCAGTTTCTGTAGATAATATGTTGATGTGGATAATATGTGGATGTTAGTATATTGCCACACTATTTCTATGGGATCTTGGATGGGTCATTTTGTTATATTCCTAGGGGTCTGTAGATCTCACTCTTGGAGGATGCCGCTTCTCCTGGTACACCGGCAAATGTGGTGTATCTGAAGTACTAGATATAAGAAAGAAGGGAGGGGGAGAAAGCGCAATAGATACTCCTAGTGCAGATTACTTTGTGCCTCTTCGTAGTATTAGACAATATACTTCTATGGAGTTGTCTCTCACCTTTGGTGACCTCCAGAATGTGAGGTACCTAAAAGCTGGATGTGATTCTCTCTCACAGGTAGTTATCATAAGAGATGTTTCAAGACCTCTTCGTGGTTTTAGTAGTGCACCCCAATATACAGTGTGTTTCTATGATCTATGAGGTGTACTTGAAATTACCTATGGGAGGTGTTAGGTATACTGACAAAACACTCAAATTTCTGTATATCTCTATATAAGAGTATGCACCAATGACTATATATATATATATATATATATATATATATATATATATATATATAAATATATATATATATAAATTCATGTGTGTCTATGTGATCTAAATCCAAGTCTAATGGAAAGATACACACACAACCAATTTCTTGAAAAGATATACTTTTATTTTTACCATAATGTATAAGAAGTTTACAGTACAGTATATCTAGTACTTATATCTAGTACTTTCCAAAATTAGCTACATATTAAGATGCATTCCAAATCCCTACATATTTGCTCTACAATCTACAAAAATACATCCATAACTAGTGATGTCCCGAACAGTTCGCCGGAGAACTATTTGCGGCGATTTTCGCATGTTCGCGTTCGCCATGAACGGCGAACATATGCGCTTTTCGGTCCGCCCCCTATTCTTTATCATTGAGGAAACTTTGACTCTGCACATCACAGTCAGCAGACACATTCCAGCCAATCAGCAGCATACACTCCCTTCCAGAGCCTTCCATCTGTATTACAGCCTCCATTTTAGAATCATTCTGTAGCTGCATTCGTGGAGAGAGGAGATATATATTCTACCTGCACTTTATTTAATAGGGAAATAGATAGCCAGGCTGTGTATTTAGCTTTAACTACACACCTGAATGACTCCTTTGATATCTGCTGCAATGACAGCAACCCAAAAAGCCCTTTTTATTTTATCTTATTACTTTTTTCTGTGTAATCTAATTGCATATGCCAGCCTGCTAGCATGTGTGTGAGGCCTATTGCATCTAGTCTGCCAACTTTTGCCAGTGCCCAGTGACATTCATATCTAGTGCCACCGTAGTGTGCAGTGAAATAAAACAACCCTTTTTTTACTGTAATCGATTGAATATCAGTAGCCTGCCTAAAGGCCTGTGTGTGAGGCCTATTGCATCTAGTCTGCCAACTTTTGCCAGTGCACAGTGACACTCATATCTAGTGCCACCGTAGTGTGCAGTGAAATAAAACAACCATTTTTTACTGTAATCGATTGAATATCAGTAGCCTGGCTACAGGCGTGTGTGTGAGGCCTATTGCATCTAGTCTGCCATCTTTTGCCAGTGCCCAGTGACACTCATATCTAGTGCCAACGTAGTGTGCAGTGAAATAAAACAACCCTTTTTTTACTGTAATTGATTAAATATCAGTAGCCTGCCTACAGGCGTGTGTGTGAGGCCTATTGCATCTAGTCTGCCAACTTTTGCCAGTGCACAGTGACACTCATATCTTGTGCAACCGTAGTGTGCAGTGAAATCAAACAACCCTTTTTTTTACTGTAATCAATTGAATATCTGTAGTGAAATAAAGCAACCCTTTTTTTACTGTAATCGATTGAATATCAGTAGCCTGCCTACAGGCGTGTGTGTGAGGCCTATTGCATCTAGTCTGCCAACTTTTGCCAGTGAGCAGTGACACTCATATCTAGTACAACCGTAGTGTGCAGTGAAATAAAACAACCAATTTTTTTATGTAATCGATTGAATATAAGTAGCCTGCCTACAGGCGTGTGTGTGAGGCCTATTGCATCTAGTCTTTTTACTTTAATCGATTAAATATCAGTAGCCTGCCTACAGGCGTGTGTGTGAGGCCTATTGCATCTAGTCTGCCAACTTTTGCCAGTGCACAGTGACACTCATATCTAGTGCAACCGTAGTGTGCTGCGAAATCAAACAACCCTATTTTTACTGTAATCGATTGAATATCAGTTGCCTGCCTACAGGCGTGTGTATGAGGCCTATTGCATCTAGTCTGCCAACTTTTGCCAGTGCACAGTGACGATTAGTGGTACTATGCGTGCAAGCTACTGAGACACCAGATATGTGTGTCACTGTGCAGTAGCAAAAGTTAGCAGACTAGATGCAATAGGCCTCACACACACGCCTGTAGGGAGGCTACTGATATTCAATCGATTACAGTAAAAAAAGGGTTGTTTTATTTCACTGCACACTACGGTTGCTCTAGATATGAGTGTCACTGCTCACTGGCAAAAGTTGGCAGACTAGATTCAATAGGCCTCACACACACGCCTGTAGGCAGGCTACTGATATTCAATCGATTACAGTAAAAAAAGGGTAGTTTTATTTCACTGCACACTACGGTGGCACTAGATATGAGTGTCACTGGGCACTGGCAAAAGTTGGCAGACTAGATGCAATAGGCCTCACACACATGCCTGTAGGCAGGCTACTGATATTCAATCGATTACAGTAAAAAAAGGGTTGTTTGATTTCACTGCACACTACGGTTGCACTAGATATGAGTGTCACTGCGCACTGCCAAAAGTTGGCAGACTAGATGCAATAGGCCTCACACACATGCCTGTAGGCAGGCTACTGATATTCAATCGATTACAGTAAAAAAAGGGTTGTTTGATTTCACTGCACACTACGGTTGCACTAGATATGTGTGTCACTGCTCACTGGCAAAAGTTGGCAGACTAGATTTAATAGGCCTCACACACACGCCTGTAGGCAGGCTACTGAGATTCAATCGATTACAGTAAAAAAAGGGTTGTTTGATTTCACTGCACACTACGGTTGCACTAGATATGAGTGTCACCTCGCACTGGCAAAAGTTGGTAGACTAGATGCAATAGGCCTCACACACACGCCTGTAGGCAGGCTACTGATATTCAATCGATTACAGTAAAAAAAGGGTTGTTTGATTTCACTGCACACTACGGTTGCACTAGATATGAGTGTCACTGCGCACTGGCAAAAGTTGGCAGACTAGATGCAATAGGCCTCACACACACGCCTGTAGGCAGGCTACTGATATTCAATTGATTACAGTAAAAAAAGGGTTGTTTTATTTCACTGCACACTACGGTTGCACTAGATATGAGTGTCACTGCGCACTAGCAGTGAAATAAAACAACCCTTTTTTTACTGTAATCGATTGAATATCAGTTGCCTGCCTACAGGCGTGTGTGTGAGGCCTATTGCATCTAGTCTGCCAACTTTTGCCAGTGCCCAGTGACAATCATATCTAGTGCCACCGTAGTGTGCAGTGAAATCAAACAACCCTTTTTTTACTGTAATCGATTGAATATCAGTAGCCTGCCTACAGGCGTGTGTGTAAGGCCTATTGCATCTAGTCTGCCAACTTTTGCCAGTGCGCAGTGACACTCATATCTAGTGCAACCGTAGTGTGCAGTGAAATCAAACAACCATTTTTTTACTTTAATCGATTGAATATCAGTAGCCTGCCTACAGGCGTGTGTGTGAGGCCTATTGCATCTAGTCTGCCAACTTTTGCCAGTGCACAGTGACACTCATATCTAGTGCAACCGTAGTGTGCTTTGAAATCAAACAACCCTATTTTTACTGTAATCGATTGAATATCAGTTGCATGCCTACAGGCGTGTGTGTGAGGCCTATTGCATCTAGTCTGCCAACTTTTGCCAGTGCATAGTGATGATTAGTGGTACTATGCGTGCAAGCTACTGTGACACCAGATATGAGTGTCACTGTGCACTGGCAAAAGTTAGCAGACTAGATGCAATAGGCCGCACACATACGCCTTTAGGGAGGCTACTGATATTCAATTGATTACAGTAAAAAAAGGGTTGTTTGATTTCACTGCACACTACGGTTGCACTAGATATGAGTGTCACTGCGCACTGGCAAAAGTTGGCAGACTAGATGCAATAGGCCTCACACACATGCCTGTAGGCAGGCTACTGATATTCAATCGATTACAGTAAAAAAAGGGTTGTTTTATTTCACTGCACACTACGGTTGCACTAAATATGAGTGTCACTGCTCACTGGCAAATGTAGTGTGCAGTGAAATGAAACAACCCTTTTTTTACTGTAATCGATTGAATATCAGTTGCCTGCCTACAGGCGTGTGTGTGAGGCCTATTGCATCTAGTCTGCCAACTTTTGCCAGTGAGCAGTGACACTCATATCTAGTGCAACCGTAGTGTGCAGTGAAATAAAACAACCCTTTTTTTTACTGTAATCGATTGAATATCAGTAGCCTGCCTACAGGCGTGTGTGTGAGGCCTATTGCATCTAGTCTGCCAACTTTTGCCAGTGCACAGTGACAATCATATCTAGTGCCACTGTAGTGTGCAGTGAAATAAAACAACCCTTTTTTTACTGTAATCGATTGAATATCAGTAGCTTGCCTAAAGGCGTGTGTGTGAGGCCTTATTCTAGGTCCAAAGGGAATCACAGCACCACAGCACCATGACCACGATGGCCCCTGCGGGGTGGCCTGCCTTTGCCTGTCAATTTTTTTAAAATTAGTGGTACTATGCGTGCAAGCTACTGTGACACCAGATATGAGTGTCACTGTGCACTGGCAAAGTTGGCAGACTAAATGCAATAGGCCTCACACACACGCCTGTAGGCAGGCTACTGATATTCAATCGATTACAGTAAAAAAAGGGTTGTTTGATTTCACTGCACACTACGGTTGCAATAGATATGAGTGTCACTGCGCACTGGCAAAAGTAGTGTGCAGTGAAATCAAACAACCCTTTTTTTACTGTAATCGATTGAATATCAGTAGCCTGCCTACAGGCGTGTGTGTGAGGCCTATTGCATCTAGTCTGCCAACTTTTGCCAGTGAGCAGTGACACTCATATCTAGTGCAACCGTAGTGTGCAGTGAAATCAAACAACCCTTTTTTACTGTGATCGATTGAATATCAGTAGCCTGCCTACAGGCGTGTGTGTGAGGCCTATTGCATCTAGTCTGCCATCTTTTGCTAGTGCCCAGTGACACTCATATCTAGTGCCACCGTAGTGTGCAGTAAAATAATACAACCCTTTTTTTACTGTAATCGATTGAATATCAGTAGGTTGCCTACAGGCGTGTGTGTGAGGCCTATTGCATCTAGTCTGCCAACTTTTGCCAGTGCCCAGTGACAATCATATCTAGTGCAACCGTAGTGTGCAGTGAAATAAAACAACCCTTTTTTTTACTGTAATCGATTGAATATCTGTAGCCTGCCTACAGGCGTGTGTGTGAGGCCTATTGCATCTAGTCTGCCAACTTTTGCCAATGCCCAGTGACACTCATATCTAGTGCAACCGTAGTGTGCAGTGAAATCAAACAACCCTTTTTTTACTGTAATCGATTGAATATCAGTAGCCTGCCTACAGGTGTGTGTGTGAGGCCTATTGCATCTAGTCTGCCAACTTTTGCCAGTGCACAGTGACACTCATATCTAGTGCAACCGTAGTGTGCAGTGATATCAAACAACCCTTTTTTTACTGTAATCGATTGAATATCAGTAGCCTGCCTACAGGCATGTGTGTGAGGCCTATTGCATCTAGTCTGCCAACTTTTGCCAGTGTGCAGTGACACTCATATCTAGTGCCACCGTATTGTGCAGTGAAATAAAACAACCCTTTTTTTACTGTAATCGATTGAATATCAGTAGCCTGCCTAAAGGTGTGTGTGTGAGGCCTATTGCATCTAGTCTGCCAACTTTTGCCAGTGCACAGTGACACTCATATCTAGTGCAACCGTAGTGTGCAGTGATATCAAACAACCCTTTTTTTACTGTAATCGATTGAATATCAGTAGCCTGCCTACAGGCATGTGTGTGAGGCCTATTGCATCTAGTCTGCCAACTTTTGCCAGTGTGCAGTGACACTCATATCTAGTGCCACCGTATTGTGCAGTGAAATAAAACAACCCTTTTTTTACTGTAATCGATTGAATATCAGTAGCCTGCCTAAAGGTGTGTGTGTGAGGCCTATTGCATCTAGTCTGCCAACTTTTGCCAGTGCGCAGTGACACTCATATCTAGTGCAACCGTAGTGTGCAGTGAAATAAAACAACCCTTTTTTTACTGTAATCGATTGAATATCAGTAGCCTGCCTACAGGCGTGTGTGTGAGGCCTATTGCATCTAGTCTGCCAACTTTTGCCAGTGCACAGTGACACTCATATCTAGTGCAACCGTAGTGTGCAGTGAAATCAAACAACCCTTTTTTTATTGTAATCGATTGAATATCAATAGCATGCCTACAGTCGTGTGTGTGAGGCCTATTGCATCTAGTCTGCCAACTTTTGCCAGTGCGCAGTGACACTCATATCTAGTGCAACCGTAGTGTGCAGTGAAATCAAACAACCCTTTTTTTACTGTAATCGATTGAATATCAGTAGCCTGCCTACAGGCATGTGTGTGAGGCCTATTGCATCTAGTCTGCCAACTTTTGCCAGTGAGCAGTGACACTCATATCTACTGCAACCGTAGTGTGCAGTGAAATCAAACAACCCTTTTTTTACTGTAATCGATTGAATATCAGTAGCCTGCCTACAGGCATGTGTGTGAGGCCTATTGCATCTAGTCTGCCAACTTTTGCCAGTGCACAGTGACACTCATATCTAGTGCAATCGTAGTGTGCAGTGAAATCAAACATCCCTTTTTTTACTGTAATCAATTGAATATCAGTAGCCTGCCTACAGGCGTGTGTGTGAGGCCTATTGCATCTAGTCTGCCAACTTTTGCCAGTGCACAGTGACACTCATATCTGGTGTCACAGTAGCTTGCACGCATAGTACCACTAATCATAAAAAAATTGACAGGCAGAGGCAGGCCACCCCGCAGGGGCCGTCGTGGTGCTGTGATTCCCTTTGGCCCTAGAATAATGCCCAGTTTTCAGAGGCAACGTACCCTGAACTTGAACAGTTCTGAGCACATGGTTGACTGGCTAACACAGGACACCCAATCTTCTACAGCTTCCGCTCGGAACCTAGACGCACCATTCTCCTCCAGCTTAGCTTCGGGCACCTCTCCAGTTACCACTCGCCCGCCTGCCGCCACCACCAACACTAGCACCACAGCCGCTTCACTTGATCCGTCAGCAGAGGTATTTACAGATCCGGTGGAAGAAATGAGTGATGCACAAACATTAGTGCCAGAGGATGTAGATAACAGGGATATGTCCCAGTCAGGCAGCATTACACACATGGACGTATGGTCTGATGATGATGATGATGATGTTGTACCCGGTGCTGCTTCCTTTTTTGAGTTGTCAGATACAAGTGAAGTGGTTGATGATGACGATGCGTCCGTGGATGTCACGTGGGTGCCCGCTATAAGAGAAGGAGAACAGGAGGAAAGTTCAGATGGGGAGACAGACAGGAGGAGGAGACGAGTTGGAAGCAGCGGGAGGTCGTCGAAAGTAGCTAGTGGCACAGTCAGACAGCATGCATTGGCACCCGGGTTCAGCCAGACAGCACGCCAGTCAACGCATGCTTTTGCCACCACCAGAATGCCGTCATTGCAGAGCTCAGCAGTGTGGCAATTTTTTCGGGTGTCTGCCTGTGACAACAGTGATGCCATTTGCAACCTGTGCGAAAAGAAACTGAATCGTGGGAAGTCCAACACCCACCTAGGTACAACTTCGAAGGCACATGATGCGAAGGCACATGATGTCACATCACAAACGCCTATGGGATCAACACTTCAGTACAAGCAGCACACAAAGTCAAAGCCGCCATCCTCCTCCTGGTCCAGCATCTTCAGCCACGTCAACCACTGCTGCCCTGCTTGCCCCCTCTCAACCATCCGCCACTCTGTGTCTCGCCCTGAGCAGTCCCTGCTCATCTGCCCACAGTCAGGTGTCTGTCAAGGACATGTTTGAGCGTAAGAAGCCAATGTCACAAAGTCACCCCCTTGCCTGGCAACTGACAGCTGGCTTGTCTGAACTCTTAGCCCGCCAGCTTTAACCATACAAGCTGGTGGAGTCTGAGGCGTTCAAAAATTTTTTAGCTATTGGGACACCGCAGTGGAAGGTACCCGGACGAAATTTCTTTTCACAAAAGGCAATCCCCAACCTGTACTCGATTGTGCAAAAGGAAGTAATGGCATCTCTGGCACACAGTGTTGGGGCAAGGGTCCATCTGACCACAGATACCTGGTCTGCAAAGCATGGTCAGGGCAGGTATATCACCTACACTGGGCATTGGGTAAACCTGGTGATGGCTCCCAAGCATGGAATACGTGGCTCTGTTGGTGACACCGCCACGACTTGCAGGCAGGCCTGCTGCCACCTCCTCTACTCCTCCTACTCCATCCTCTTCCATAACCTCCTCGGCTGAGTCCTCTTCTACTGCTACTATGTCTTGCTCCACATCAACGGCACCCCCCCAGCTCCACAGGTACTATTCCACATCCCGGATACGGCAGTGTCACGCCGTCTTGGGGTTGACTTCCCTGAAAGCAGAAAGTCACACCGGACCAGCACTCCTGTCCGCCCTGAACGCACAGGTGGATCAGTGGCTGACTCCGCACCAACTGGAGATCGGCAAAGTGGTTTGTGACAACGGAAGAAATTTGTTGGCGGCATTGAATTTGGGCAAGTTGACACATGTGCCGTGCATGGCACATGTGTGTAATCTGATTCTACAACGCTTTGCGCATAAGCACCCAGGCTTACAGGACGTCCTGAAGCAGGCCAGGAAGGTGTGTGCCCATTTCAGGCGTTCCTACACAGCCATGGCGCACTTTACAGATATCCAGCGGGGGAAACAACATGCCAGCGAGGCGCTTGATTTTAGACAGCACGACACGTTGGAATTCAACACTCCTAATGTTCGACCGCCTGCTCCAACAAGAAAAGGCCGTTAACGAGTATTTGTATGACCGGGGTGCTAGGACAGCCTCTGCGGAGCTGGGGATTTTTTTGCCACGTTACTGGACGCTCATGCGCAATGCCTGTAGGTTTATGCGTCCTTTTGAGGAGGTGACAAACCTGGTCAGTCGCACCCAGGGCACCATCAGCGACATCATACCATTTGTTTTCTTCCTGGAGCGTGCCCTGCGAAGAGTGCTGGATCAGGCCGTAGATGAGCGTGAAGAGGAAGAGAAAGAGTTGTGGTCACCATCACCGCCAGAAACAGCCTTATCAGCATCGCTTACTGGACCTGCGGCAACGCTGGAAGAGGATTGTGAGGAAGAGGAGTCAGAGGAGGAATGTGGCTTTGAGGAGGAGGAGGAAGACCAACCACAACAGGCATCCCAGGGTGCTCGTTGTCACCCATCTGGTACCAGTGGTGTTGTACGTGGCTGGGGGGAAGAACATACCTTCAGTGAGATCACTGAGGACGAGGAACGGGACATGACTTGCTCGGCATCCAACCTTGTGCAAATGGGGTCTTTCATGCTGTCGTACCTGTTGAGGGACCCTCGTATAAAAAGGATGAAGGAGAACGACCTGTACTGGGTGTCCACGCTACTAGACCTCCGGTATAAGCAGAAAGTGCCTGAAATGTTGACGAATTACCGCAAGTCGGAAAGGATGCAGCACTACCAAAATAAATTAAAAAGTATGCTTAACACAGCGTTTAAGGGTGATGTCACAGCACAAAGGCAATCTAACAGCGGAAGAGGTGAACATAATCCTCCTCCTCCCACGACCACGCCGGCATGGAGAGGAAGCTTTGCAGACGTGTTGTTGATGGAGGACATGCAGAGCTTTTTAAGTCCTATGCATCACCACAGCCCTTCGGGGTCCACCCTCAGAGAACGACTCGACCGTCAGGTGACAGACTACCTCGCCATAAGTACAGATATTGACACTATGAGGAGCGATGAACCCATTGACTACTGAGTGTGCACGCTTGCCCTGTGGCCTGAGCTATCCCAATTTGCCATAGAACTTCTGTCCTGCCCCGCTTCAAGTGTCCTGTCAGAAAGGACCTTCAGTGCAGCAGGAGGTTTTGTCACTGATAAGAGAAGTCGCCTAGGTCAAAAAAGTCTAGATTACCTCACCTTTATTAAGATGAATGAGGGATGGATCCCGAAGGGACTGACAGTGGGTGACACATTCGATTAAAAAAGGCCTGATAGATGAGCTGCCTTGAGCTAATAATGGTCCACACGCTGCTGTATTTTATCCCTGAATGCCGGATGACTTGTGTGACTTATCCGCCACCAACTAGGGTTCAAGACGCAATGTTTTAGGGCACTTTCTGCCTGGCAAACTAACATCAATTTTTCTGGTCGCTGCAACAATACCTAATTTTTGCATTTAAATTATTTTTTTTAATAATTTTTTATTGCAGGAATACAAAGTGCAAACAGTTGTACAATATTGAGCGTAATAAAACAATACCCCAACATCAATTGTGAAATCTCATCCTTGTATCCTGCCTCCTCCTTTTTTCCGTATTTACCTCCGTGCTCTTATCGGTGAACCAATGTATAGAATTATAATGGACCTTTCTTGATTATGTAAACATGTATCCCTAAACTTATCCGTTACCTATACTATTCTTTGGTTATTAAGTTGTTATCTCCTAATACCTTTTAAAAAAAAAAAAGCCCTAATTTTATCCACTGGCTAACTCATATACCTCTAGAGGGATATAGTATGATTATCTGCGTTTGTTAGTCTTTCAGTATCTTCCTTCCATTCAATTCCCCCCCCGTTATCTTTTCTTATATATTCAGGAAGAGTTGCTTACAAACTTTTACAAATGTTAACCTAACTAATTAAACTAAAACATTCTATCTGACACATCTATGTCAAGCCTTCCTCTTTGGAAAACATTTCTCTATCTCGATCTTGTTATTGATCCAACCTAACATACCTGTCTGTCTTCTTCCATATCGGTGCAAATCCTCTCCCGGTATCTCCTCTCCGGCCCCCAGCCCCCTCTGTATCCTGTCAACAAGGTGAGGGTGCCCTTCCCTCCTCCTCCCCCTTCATTGGAGTAAAGGGATTCTAATATCAGTGTATCCTATCCAGGGACCCCATATTTCTAAATACTTAGGGATTGAATCCGCCACTGAGTGGGAAATCCTTTCATTAACCGCTAAGTAGTGAATCTTAGCTCGAACTGCCCCTATCTCAAGTGTCTTTTTCCTCCAGTTCCTGGCAATATGTGATTTCGTTGCTAAAAAGATAAATTGTAGGAGTCTGTTGTGAGGGGCAGAAAGAGAGGCCACCGGAATCCCCAGTAGACTAGATTCTGGGGTAACTTCAATATGGTGTCCAAAGATACTATCCACTAAGTCACCCACTGCCGTCCACAACTGCTGAACCTTTGGGCAGCTCCACCAAGTATGGTGAAAGGAGCCCAGCTCTGAGCACCCCCTAAAGCATTTCGGACTTTCCGTCTTACTCCATTTAGCTAGTCGATCTGGGGTAATATACGCCCGATGAAGGACTTTAATTGATGTCTCTAATACACTATAGTTTAGTGACCCCCTCATGAGATTGGCCCAGGAAGTCTCCCACGTCTCAATCTCCCAGTTCTTGGCTATATCCTTTTCCCATTCCCTCATGTATTTTTCTTTGGCTAATGATTTTGTGGTATTGAAGACCTCGTATAATTCCCCTATCACTCCTCTTTTAAGGGGGGCTTTTTCACATATTCTAGAGAACCCATTCCGGGAGGGGACTCCTAAACTCCTAAGTAGTTTATCTACAAAGTATCTCAATCTGCAAAAGTTATAGTGCTCATAAAGGGGGATGTCATATTCGTCTCTCATAGTTTCGAATGTTAATACCCGACCATCTCTTATCCAGTTTCCCAATCTATCAAGTTTGTTATTCTTCCACCATTGCCGAGAGACCTGTGAGATACCTGCTGGAGCTAGTGGATGCGTAAGAATAGGCGTTAAGTGGGATATCCGGGGTAGGAGGTCTGTATGATTGAAGGCCCAGATAATATTAGCCGCGGAGTTCCTTATTATAGGATTGGCAGATTTCTTAATCTCTGTTGGGAGTGGGTGAATCCAGACCGCCGTGTCCCATGTATAGGGCATCATGTCTTGGCTTTCAACAAACATCCATGCCGGATGGGCTTCGGGTAAGTGGGCCTGGGGAATAAAAGCTAATTGAGCTGCTCGATAATAAAGTTTTAAATTGGGACATGCCAACCCCCCTCTGGATTTATGTTTGTACATGTTATTTCTCGCAATCCTGGAGGGACCCCCACCCCAGATAAAACGGAACACCCTGCTTTGGAAGTTTGAGAGGTCTTTCATATGCATCTGGATCGGTAGAGATCTAAATAAATATAGCAGTCTAGGTAAAATGTTCATTTTGACCGAACTAATCCTACCGAGCCAGGAGATGTTATATTTGCCCCATTTTATCATCTCCTCTTGGAGTAAACGGAACATTGGCCGGTAGTTAGCTTTATATAGATCTTGTACTTTAGCTGTCAACCAAATTCCTAGGTATTTAATCCCCTTCCCAGCCCATTTAAATTTAAACCTCCGTGTGAGGGAATCTTTCTCCGGGAGCGGTATATCTAGGGCCAAGGCTTCAGTTTTTTCTACATTAATTTTCAATCCTGAAAGCATCCCGAAGTGTTCAAGTTTTTGCATCAGGGGTGGTACCGACGTCGATGGCTCCGAAATGGAGCATAGTAAGTCGTCCGCAAATAGTGACACCTTGAAATGATGTGACCCCACTTGGATACCCTTTATCTCTGGGGAGGCTCTAATCCATTGGGCCAGGGGCTCGACTGCCAACGCAAATAGGAGCGGTGACAATGGGCACCCCTGTCTCGTCCCCCTCTGGATGCTGACCGCTGGCCTCCCCCCACCCGGGAGTCTTAAATTTGCCCTAGGATCTTTGTAATAAGTCCGAATTAGATTTAAAAACTTCCCTGAAAACCCGAATTTGTTTAGCGTAGCCATGAGAAAAGGCCATTCCAGGGAGTCAAAGGCCTTCTCTACATCCAGAGAGAGCAGGCAGGCCGGAGTGTTATTTAATTTAGAATGGTGGACTAAATTCAGAATTTTCCTGATATTGTCCCCTGCTTGTCGCCCTGGGATAAATCCCACCTGGTCTTTGTGAACCAAGGAGGGGAGAAACCCAGCTATCCTATCCGCCATGATTTTGGCCAGAAACTTTATGTCGCTGTTAAGGAGTGAAATTGGTCTGTAATTCTTGGCTTCTAACGGGTCCCTCCCCTCCTTGGGAAACAATACCAGGTCAGCTTTGTTGAGTTCTGGGGGGATTGGTCGTCCCTCCAGTATTGTATTGTATAATGTGGTCAAGTATGGGGCTAAAGTGCTGACAAATTTCTTATAATATGTGTTTGTAAAGCCATCTGGGCCTGGGGCTTTGCCTAATTTTGATTCTAGAATAACTTTGCTCACTTCCTCCTGGGAGATTGCTTTATTCAATGAAGTAACATTCTCCACCGTTAGTTTAGGTAGATCCAGGGAGGATAAAAGTGATTGTGTTTCCCCCTGAGCTGGGGAGTTCGAGGCTTTATATAGCTTGCTATAATACGCCTGAAAGATGTCCTGAATTTTTGTGGGGTTGGAGGTCACTAGCCCTTGGGGCGATTTAATTTGGCAGATCCTAGATTGGTTTTGCTTTGATTTTAATTTATTGGCTAGGAAAGTGTCAGGCTTGTTTGCTTTGCTATAAAACTTGTGATGTGTGATTCTAAGCGCTCTCTCCGTTCTCTCTGACAGAATCATATCCAGTTCCGCTCTGGTTTTCTCAATCTGGGACCTATCCCCCATAGAATTATTTTGCTGCATTGCCCTTTCCAATCTCATTAATTCTTTATTTAATGCGTCCTCTCGGGCCCTGTTTTGCTTTTTATGTTCAGCAGATATCTTCATGCAGACCCCTCTAATATATGCTTTGTGGGCCACCCACACCCATCCTATTCCTACATCTCCTTTAGTATTTTCCCCAAAATATATCTCAAGTTCTTGCTGGATCTTATCTTTGGATTGAGGAAATGCTAGTAGCGTATCATTGATGCGCCATGTCGGGGGGGGGGGGGGGGAGTATGCTGTGCCAAAGTCTAGGGCAATTTTGACTATTGAGTGATCTGACCAGGTACACGGAATAATCTCCGCTTCCTTTGTCTGATCCAAGAGTGAAGCATCAATGATGATATAGTCAATTCTTGAGTATGAATTATGAGGGGCTGAGTAGAAAGAGTACTCCCTGTCCATAGGATGAAGGTCCCTCCAGGAATCTACCAGGTTCAGGTTCGCTAGCTGTGTTTTAAGTTGTTTTAGCTTACTGGGGAAGTGGGGCCCCACTCTCCCCTTAGACCTGTCTAATCCGGGATCCAACGCTAAATTTAGGTCCCCTCCCAGAATAATTCTACCAAAGTCCCCTTTCTCCAGTACCATAAGTAGTTTCCGGACCGTGTTATAAGGGTTCGTAGGTGGGGCATATAGCGCAATTAAAGACACTGTCGAGTCGAGTATTTTCCCGGTCAGAATCAGGTAGTGACCCTCGGGATCTGATTTTTTACTCTGGAGTTTAAACAGAAAGTCCTTGTGTAAGAGAATTGCTACCCCCTCCCTCTTGGCTAACATACCCGTTGTATAGAAGTGTGGGTATTGTTTGTGGAGAAATTTAGGGGGTTTGTCACGCATGAAGTGTGTCTCCTGTAGAAAGATTACTGAGGGGCGATGCTCCCTATATGTAAAAAAGGCTTTACGCCGTTTATGAGGGGAGTTAAATCCCTTCACATTATGGGACAGTATCTTAAATTCGGGCCTAGCCATTTATCCTTGTCTGTCTGTGAGTGCTGTGCCTGGTGTATGACTTACATTTTTCCTGCTCAGGATGGGAAAGTTGTTTGAGGGCCAGAGAGCCGGAGACGAGAGGCCCCCTGGGATGACCAGGAGACGAGGTGCACCTGCATCTTGGAGAGACCTTGGGAGTACTAGGCAGAACAGAGATAGACCATTTACATATAAGACATAATTCAGGGAAATGTACAGAAATACATGTGTCAACAGAAACAAAACAATTTCAACTTTTTTATCTAAACTAAAACTTTTTCCTTGCGCTCTAGCGCGCTTGGTGGGCATGAGAATCCTGTTCTCCTGCATATAGCCCTGGCGAGGAGGCAGACTAAATTTTAACTACTCAGCTTACACCCCGTTTAATAAAAGGGAAAAACTCTCCGCCTCACCCCATGGGCCTATCACCCCTTGCATTGTGTAGCACAAAACATTCAATTCAGTGAATTAAGAGAAACCCAGTAGGCTTCCATCCTATATCACACTCCCCTCGGCTTCTAGTGTCCATTAGGCTTCTGAAGGAGGCAACTTATCTCTTAGCCAGTCCCCTCATCTCTTCTCTGGAGGGGGGATTTTCCCGGCCAATATCAACTTGAGCATCCCGGCCCAAGCCTGGTGATGTAGGCCTGTCAGTTACACGGGTTGCCTTAGACCCCCTTCTCTCGCCGCTTGAGGTTGTGGGTTTCTTGCAGCTTTTTGTCTCTTTGAGGCAGGAACTACCGTCCATTGTCTAACTGGCCTATCTCGCTTCTCTTTTGGTTCCTGGCCCAGTGGGCGGGGGTTTTCACCCTCCTTCCATAAGATCAGGGAGGAAAGGATTGTCTGGCATTCCTCCACATCTTGAGCGATAAACTTGTTTCCATTCACCGTAAATTGGATGTTGAAAGGAAAACCCCATCTGTAAGGAATTTTATGTTGTATAAGTACCTCCACAGCCGGTCTCATTTCCCTGCGTCTCGCTAGGGTGGCTGGTGAGAGATCTGCATAAATCTGGATGGTGGTGCCGTCAGGACCCTTGATTTCGTCTAGACCTCTGGCGTGAATGAGAATCTGATCTCTTGTGTGTTGTCTCAGAAAGCGGGCGATGATGTCTTTAGGCATGTTAGGATTTGGGGATGCTCCAAGTGCCCTATGTGCCCTTTCAATGCCGATTTCACCCTCCTGGGGGTCTGGAAGAATTGATTTTATTAAGTCTGAAATATACGACTCAAGGTCAGTGATTGAGTTTGGGACGCCCCTGAATCTGACATTGTATCTTCTCGATCTATTTTCGAGGTCCTCCAGTTTGAGTTCAAGAGAGCATATTTTCATTGCATTTGTATCAATGTCTACTCGATCTTGTCTTTGGGAGTCTATGACCTGGTCCAGGGAAGATTCCAAAATACTTGTCCGCTGGCCCAATTCTTGGATTTCATGTTTTAGATCTTGAACTGCCAATGATAGTTGTGATTTTAGCATGTTCTCAAACCAAGTTTTGGAGTCATTGGATACGTTTGCATCCATCATATTCCCTTTTTGGGAGCCCTCAGCATCCGATATATCTGAAGCCCCTGAGATTGATTCCGGGTGGGGGGATCTTCTAGCCGTAGTAGAGGGGAAATGTTCAGTTATCCGCCGGGTTCCCTCACCCTTTTTGGTTCTAACCATCATGACTTTTGCCCTTTGTATTGTAGATCAGGGCGGTGCGGGGCCTAGTTTAGGAATAAGCTTTCCAGTAGACCTGGTCTGTGCATTTGGGGGAGGAGGTCTAGATTAAGGTGAGTCCCGGCCCACTGGGTAGCAATGCTGCTGCAAGGATCTCTTATGTGCGCTTTAAGAGTTAGGAGGGGTGGTGGCCCATTTATAGGGGTGTTGGCCCTACATTTATCTCATCTTTTCCTTAGTGAGCAGGGTGTTTGCCAACTGGTTTAGTGTTAACATCCTCCAGGGTCCAGGCCCAGTCTGTGTCAGGCTAAATATTGCCTTAGATCTTCCAAGATAAACCTAGTATGTTAACCCCAATGTGACCTCGTGATATGGAATTAATTCAGTCCTTTGTACAACCGTTTCTCTCTAGTATATGGAGGAGCCGAGTGGGAGGACAGCAGTCAAAGTATGAAGATCTTTAGTCCCTTGGTGTTCTAGAGATTGGCATGTTCAATTTAGTCTTGAAGGACAGAAGGCCTGCAATGCTTTGAGGCTGCCACCGGGTGGGAGTAGAGTATTGTCAATTGAGACTGCCTATACAATGTGGTGAGTGACACTGCATATCTTTATATAACTGTTGATGAGTGGTATATAACGTAATATAATAAGGTGTCTGGTTAATCCCAAACACCCCGATAGTGTCGGTGATAATAAAGTCACATTAGTAGTCCTGCAACATATAAATGCAAAGCCAGATAAATAGCACTCTTTGCCTTTGAAGTCCTGTGCAGTCCAAAGTGTATTTTAGTGTTCTGAGTCTCTGTAGACAGGTTAGCCTGGTGTGCTTAAACCCGGGATACTGGGGGGACCTGATGGGGGGACAGAAGGCACAATGTGGAGAGCTGTGGCCCTTTGATGTTCTAGATATTTGCAGGTTCAATACAATGTTGGAATACAATAAACCTGTAGTGGTTGATAGTTGCCACCGGGTGGGAGCAGAGTGCAGTCAATTGAGACTACTTATATAATGTTTTGGGTGAGATTGTAAATCCTCATGGTGCTGTTACAAAACGTTATATAACACAGTGTAGTAAGGTGCCTGGTTCAATCTCAAGCACCCCGGTGCTGTTGGTACCAATAAAATCACTTTAGGATCACAGAAGCATATAGATGTGGAGCTAGATAATCTGCACTCTTTATCATTGCAGTCCTGTGCAGTTCAAAGTGTACTTTTAACGTTCTGAGTCTTAGTAGATAGGGCTGGGTTGCTTGGACCCAGGGTATGGGGAGAGCTTTAATGGGGATATGTGGGTAAGGGGCCCCGGATTGCTTAATTTTTCTGGGGCTAATTTGCTGCTGATGCCCCCCTGGGTACCCCTTCCTTGGATCAGGGCTATCCTTTCCCCCCACAGCTCTATAGCCTCTCCCCTGTACCTGCTTATATATGTCCTCAGCAGTGCAGCTCCACACTCTCTCCCTCCAGGCTTCCAGGGGGCAAAGTTCAGCTGGATAGGGATTCCATGCAGGGGCCTCTTCCACTTTCCCCTTTTCTTGGAGCCCTCTGCTGCTCTGTGCCCCGTGTGGGATGTTTCAGGGAGGATGGAGCTGTGCACTCCCTTCTGTCGCCAGCTTAGGCTAGTCCCCCTGCTGTTTGTGCTCCAGCCCGGCTTCTCTCTGCTTCGCATTTAAATTATTTTATTTTAGAAGGCGTACAGCATGTAATGAAAAATAAAGCATTTTTGAACAGTCTTGCATAACAGTTGTGCAAAAATACATATTTACAATAGATACATTTTGTGAAAGTTAGCTGGCTATTCCTTCTTATTTTTACTTTTTAGGTTAATAATTTTTCTTATTTTTTACTGTGATTGCAATTTAAGAGATACCTAAAACATGGTAAAACAGACAATAGTAAAAAGTATTTCTGCAGGAAACATCAAAGTCCTATTAGCTATCATCCCTCCAGCAGTATTAGCTTATTATTTACAATATCTAACCTGGGCAATCACCCTTGGGTTACCCTAGGGCAGGCTTCAGTAAGCGACCTCTCCTTTCCTGGGAGGATTTTGCCGCCGGTTGCTTCTGAAGGGTCTCCAGGGCTCCCCCACTCCGGTCCTTCCCCCAGTGTCGCTTCAACCAGTAACAAATGTTTTATATTTGTAAAGCGACCCAATGATCCCCCTTGATAGAGGTTTATCTTTACAAATTTTGGAGAACCAATTTAAGACTGGTGTCCCCTGTTTCTGGGTCAGGTGAGTGTGTGAAATGCCTCAGCCTACAGTAATTGTAATGTTCTGACTGCGGTAGCTCATGCTTGTCCCTCAGTTCCTCATAGGTGAGCATCTGGCCCTTTACTAACCAGTCTCCCAGTCTATCTAGTTTCCTTGATCTCCACCAGTGTTGTGATGTTGTGCTCATGTGTTTCGGGGACTGAGGGTGATCAGGAATTGGTGTCATTTGGGTGGATCCAGGGAACAAACCCGTGTGTTTCTTGGCCCATTTCCAGTATGATAGTGAGTGTCTGATTAGGGGGTTTGGCGAGTTTTTAAGGCTCTAAGGCAATTCTGATAGCCAAGCCACCTTGTACCAGGTTAAGGGCCTTAAAGTGTGGTTCTCTAAATACACACAGGCCGGTTGATGACATATAGAATGTGCTATTGGGAGGAAAGATAGGTAACGTAACAGGTATTAAACTGATAGGAATGAGTAGTACAACTTAATACAACTCTCCTAACTGGTGGCACCTTAGATTGCACGTGCAGTGCCCCAAATTCGAAGTAGGAGGTCCAACCAAGCATCTTTTTCCATCTCCCTGTTCCAAAAGTCCATGCCATATACACGTCCCCTGATAGGTAATGTAACAGGTATTAAACTGATAGGAATGAGTATTACAACTTAATACAACTCTCCTATCTGGTGGCACCTTAGATTGCACGTGCAGTGCCCCAAATTCGAAGTAGGAGGTCCAACCAAGCAACTTTTTCCATCTCCCTGTTCCAAAAATCCATGCCATATACACGTCCCCTGATAGGTAACGTAACAGGTATTAAACTGATAGGAATGAGTATTACAACTTAATACAACTCTCCTATCTGGTGGCACCTTAGATTGCACGTGCAGTGCCCCAAATTCGAAGTAGGAGGTCCAACCAAGCATCTTTTTCTGTCTCCCTGTTCCAAAAGTCCATGACATATACACGTCCCCTGATAGGTAACGTAACAGGTATTAAACTGATAGGAATGAGTATTACAACTTAATACAACTCTCCTTTCTGGTGGCACCTTAGATTGCACGTGCAGTGCCCCAAATTCGAAGTAGGAGGTCCAACCAAGCATCTTTTTCCATCTCCCTGTTCCAAAAATCCATGCCATATACACGTCCCCTGATAGGTAACGTAACAGGTATTACACTGATAGGAATGAGTATTACAACTTAATACAACTCTCCTATCTGGTGGCACCTTAGATTGCACGTGCAGTGCCCCAAATTCGAAGTAGGAGGTCCAACTAAGCATCTTTTTCCATCTCCCTGTTCCAAAAATCCATGCCATATACACGTCCCCTATTAGTGGACGTAATAGAGATTAATTCGATAGGAATAGTACTACTTAACAGTACACACCTTATAATAACGCAGACAGAGGCAACGCGTATAATCTTCCATGCTGTGCAGTGGAAGCCCCTAGACTCTGACCTGTGTATAATATTCCATGCTGGGCAGTGGAAGCCCCCAGACTCTGACCTGTGTATAATATTCCATGCTGGGCAGTGGAAGCCCCCAGACTCTGACCTGTGTATAATCTTCCATGCTGGGCAGTGGAAGCCCCAGACTCTGGGAGTCTGAAGAAGAGGAGTCAGAGGAGGAAGGTGGCTTTGAGGAGGAAGACCAAACACAGCAGGCGTCTCAGGGGGCTTGTTGTCACCTATCGGGGACCCTTGGTGGCTGGGTGGAGGAAGAGACATTCAATGACATCAGTGAGGACAAGGAATGGGACATGGCTAGCTTGGTATCCAACCTTGTGCAAATGGGGAGTTTGCGGTTGTGCAAAGGGACTGTTTGCGGTTGTTTGCGGTGCATTAAACGGGGAGATTGGTCTGTTACTGTGAAGCGGGTGTAGCCCTTACACTACCTGATCCATACAACATCATACCTGATGTTTTAAAGCATGTTATTCCAAACAATTTAGGAATGTTAGGTGATTTATGCCCTTTATGGCTTAAAAGCAGACTCTGCATCAACTATGTAATTTTCCGTGGGAGTTTTGCCATGGATCCCCCTCCGGCATGCCACAGTCAAGGTGTTAGTCCCCTTGAAACAACTTTCCCATCACCATTGTGGCCAGAAAGAGTCCCTGTGGCTTTTGAAATTCGCCTGCCCATTGAAGTCTATGGCGGTTCGCCTATGTTCGCCGTTCGCGAACATTTGATGGAATTTGCGTCCGCGGTTCGCGAACCGAAAATTTGATATTTGCGACATCACTGTCCATAACTGTAAAAGAACTAGAATTAAAAACATTTGGATGGAAAGGAAATTCAAGGAAGGAGGAATGGCTTACCCCTGAATAAAAAAATACCAGGAAGCTATTTTAATAGCAAATATGACAACATGGCTTGACCCAATAGAAGAAAATATTGGCCTTCAAATTGAAAATGATCTAATGGGTTCAATTAATATCAACTTCCCTGTTATATCGATCCAGCAATCAATGTGTTAATACATATAATGGAACTTGCATGGACTAGAATATCATATTTACTGATTTATTATTATTGCATTAATTCTGGCATGCGGGCTCGATTGACTTGATTGACTTGTAATTGAAACTGATGGGTGATGGTTAAACTCGTAACTTACAGCCTCCTGTAGCCTTTGATCTTTCACTTTGCAAGAGTTACGATGGCTAAAATCGTAAATCGCTGTTCAATTGATCAATTTCCCCAAGCCCGCAAATGTTTTCACACCTGTAAATGGCAAAAGAAAAAGAAAATCCCACGAGTGCTAGAAAGGACCCACAAGGTGGTCAAACACCTATTCGTAGCACTGTGAATGCAAATAAAAAATCAATACTGCACTGTAAATAATGGGTAAAGCGATGAAAGACAATATAATTAATTGCACCACATTCTCAAGCTCGCAAATCAGAAGTACAATAACATTTATTTTTATGTTTCATTTCGGGTTCAAGTGTCAATGAGTTAATACATATCAGGCCACACATATGGACTAGGACAGTATTGGCATTCATTTTCATAAGTCTGTATTTTGCATTTTGCAAGTCTGATCGCATATCAGACCTCCGAACCTAATTAATTGACATATAATCTCCATGTTTTACTGCCGTAATAATGACAGTCTCATTTTCTATTGGCTGATTCAAAGTGGGAAGTTACAGGCTTGCTTAACTGATCATGTTCCCGCACTGAACTGCCACGAACCAGTGCATGGTTTACGGTTTCAGCTTTGGGACAGTAACTTGTGGGCTTGAGCAATTTAATAGCATTGTAATCGGAGACGAACGGGAGCCCGCATCAAACCCACAGACAATCGTCTGTCTGCGATCGAGTTGTGGGCTTCGAATTGATTGTGGCTTAGTGTCTTTATAGAGTCACATACTCCTTCACTATGATCACACACTCTCTTAAGCCCACTTACTTGCTTACTTGTACATTCTCTGAAATCCCTTACAATCGAGCTATATAGAGATACTGCTAAACTTAAGCTCTCTTATGTTAGTTATACAGAGACCATTTCTTTCATACACAATTACACATAGCGGTTCATCCATTTCTTTATAATCTTTGAGACTCCTCCCTTTATACATACATATACATAGTCTCCTCCCTCTCTATAAATGTATAGACTGCATACATCATCTGTGCACACTCACACAAAGGGGAACCTGCTCTCTATACACTATGTCAAAACAAAGGCTGCTCTTCTCTAGTTTTTAATTCTAATTAATTGTCTATTTACACAGTTTTGAGTTCAAAAAATCAAAGTGAGTACCATAATTAGCTTTAATTTGTTGGGACTGTTACACCAACTTGAATGCTCCTGAAATGAGGTTCTCATCTGTCTAATATGACATAGGAGCAACCAGTCTGCATCTGAGACTCTCTTTGGTTATAGAAAAAAAACAAGTGTGACCCTATAAAGGCATTAAAGGGGACAATGCAGTTTGAAGTAGAGACTGAGTATATTGTCAATGAAAATTCATCTTTTCTTTAAGTGTGCCCAATCTTTGGATTTCGGTCATAAATAGTAAATTGGCAATGAGAAATACCAAATAGAAAGTGTCATGTGCTCCTAATATAAATATGGCAGCCACATGAAAATATGGAAGGATGTCCTTTAAGAAACACCAAATAGAAAGTGTCATCTTCTCCTAATACAAAGATGCCAGCCACATAAAAATATGGATTCCCTTTCAAAACATTCAAAACAAAAACAAATATCTCAAATATTACATAATGACCACGGGAATGTAAGACACAAGTAACCATTACTAATTCAAGCCACTATTATAAACATTCTGTTACTAGATAAGTCACTATTATCCAGTCATTATTGAGTGATTGCTTTCAATACAGTTATGCCCAGCAGGATAATACCACTGCAGTGAATAGGTTGGTACTATCAAAAGAGACTTGGCATACCAGTATCCTATCCCGGTATGTTCTAACCACCGTCCATTGTAATAGGCCCTTGAGTTGGTTACCACATTGGCTAGGGTCTCAAAAATAGAGTTAATGTTTTCAGGGGCTATAACAGTATGATTTTAGGCCATAAAGGGCCCTCACTTGTGGGATTCAGGGGAGTGCCACCCAGGACCAAAAAGGAGCGTTGTGAGATCTTATATCTTTGTCTTTTTATTTTTTTTCTTTCTTACTATTGTTTATACTTCTGTTCTCTTGATGTTCAGATTCTTTTTACCCTCTTTTGGTCTTCAGGGTCATAACAATTCTAAATCAACTTGGACTCTCACCTTTCACGACCTCCGATATATATGAGGTATGTAAAAACGCTCATGGAAAGTAGTTCCAAAGGGTCATTATTCCATCGGAGACTCTCAAGTGATTAGCTTTGCTTGAGTGAAATGAATATATAAATACATGTGTGCTGGATATGTATACAACCAAGTGTATGTATGTACTGCAGAATTGACTAAGAATAATATTATTAAATGGAAAATCTGGGATGAGTTTATTTTGAATTCTAAGAATCTATAAATGCCCAAACCACTGACTTATCTTCTCTTTCCCAATAATTAAGCATTGTTCGGGATAGGAGGGAAAAACGCGAGAACCCCCTCCCCCCTTTAAAAAATTTTTTTATGTTCGGCAACAAAGTGCTATGAGGGAGAATATTTGATAAGTTGCGGAAATGATAAATAATGTTTTTTACATTTTCTTTATATATTTGATAGAGATTACTGAGAGGCATCCTGCAAGAGTAATTAGCTTTGTTATTCAGAATGGTTTTGGATGTTATTGTCTGTATGGTTGAATTGTATATTTCAACATTTGTATTTTTAATGTATGTGCTATATTGAAAATAATAAAAATACTAAAAAAAATAAAACAATTTTATATAATAAAATACATCTGTATGTATATAGAATGTATCAATGTAATGTGTGTTTCTGATATAAGCAGGATGTATTAGATCAGAAAAAGATAAAAGCAAAGAAACTTCCATATACATTTTAGTATCATGCCAGAGGTCTAATGTCAGACTCTAGGGACACAGAGATTTGTAACTGAGTGTTTGCAGCAAGTTGTCTGAAGACAATAGCTATTGATGCTGAACATCTAAAAGGTTTGAGAGAAGAGGGATTTTGAAACAAGTTTGTTACTGGGAATGTATGCATAAATGTATAACTAGTGCAATAAGTATTTACTACTGTGAGATCACTTATATAGTTGTCAGTGTGCATCACGTTGCGATGTTGGTCACGCAGTTGGGACCTTGCGAAGCGCGGCGAGCCAGCGGCGCCCTCACTCATGCAAGCCTCGTGAAGCAGCCTTGCAGAAAGTGATCATTGCAGCCAGCGGCGTCGTCACACATGCGAGCCTCACAAAGCGAGGCAAAGCAGCAGCACAGCACTAAGGCTGCAATGAGCTTCGTCACACATGTGAGCCTCGTGAAGCAAGGCGAAGCGGCCGTTCAGCACTTAGGCTGCAGTGAGCACCAAAGGCACTCATTGCAGTTAGCGGCACCGTCACATATGTGAGCCTTGCAAAGCGAGATGAAGTAGCCGTGCAGCACTTAGCACCTAGGCTTCAATGAGCTCCAAAGGCGCTCATCTGCGAGGCGAGCCCTTGAAGTACGCGGGACTGATAAAGCAGGCGGGACATAGGCAATGGGCACCGAAGACACTAACTCACTCGAACAACGCAGGGCTTTGAATATACACAACATGGTAAACACTAACACTCATTCAGACGCTCAACGCGAGGAACGTAAAATCGTCCATTTTGTATTGAAGCACGTAAGTCGCAAATCTTAACATTTACACCCTCAAATGGCGGAAAATTGGTAAATTGAGCCTGCGCAAGTTTGTCCACGTGCTAACACTCTATAAATCACTTTCTCCTCAGATGATGAACTGAGTGCCTGAACGTTATCAGAGGAGATTGTTAGAGATTGTTAACTCTTGATTAATTTCAACAAATATATTGAAAGATAATAGGTAAAGTATTATTATTTATTAATTTATTAATTGATGAATTTAACAAATAATTTTAAATTTGATATAGTACATTTTAAGATTACATAATATAAAACAGCATAACATAACTATGATTTTTTTTAAATATATACAAAGATGATCTAGAGGTTTATTACTTATCAATTTATTGCATTGATTTTTAAAAAAAACAATTTTATTTAAAAAAACATTGTTTTAGCCTGACATTACTTAACACATTGTATGGTGTATGTCTTTGGATTGTATAACATATAGTCATTACTTAAAGATGATTTTAAACTTTGCAGCTGTCAATTTCACAGTCACACACTTTTGCCCTGCAGGCACATGTGCATTAAGTCAAACAGACTTATCTCAATAGAATCATATATAATAGTTCTCAAACGACGAAACGTCGTCATGCTTTGCGAGCTCGTGAACTGCGTCCCTCACAAAGTGAGGGGCCGCATTTGCGGAAGGTGGAGGCTCCAACGTCCACTTCAATGTGCCGAAGGTTCATTGCAGTCCGCAAATGCGAACCCTCATGAAGCGAGGGGCCGCATTTGCGGAGGTGGAGGTTCTATGGCGCCTCACAAGCGGTTACAAATGACCACAGAAATGAGACTTTGAAAAAAAAACTATAGCACGCAATGAATAAATACGGACTTACACAAAAAAATACAAGCTGCGGGAATTAGAAAAAATAAAATTACGGAAAAAATATGATAATTGCAAAGTACAATTATTATATGATACATATTTATTTTTTTAACATGCAACTTGTAGGTGACCAACTGGTAGATCATCTTTTTTTAAGAGTAGTAACATTTTTATTTAAGAACAGGTCAACATTGAATAAATGAGTATTGGAAACATAAAATAATGTTTTGTAACATGCAACTTGTAGATTAACAACTGGTAAACTAAATAGGTATTGAATCCAGAGGAAGGCAAACAGTAAAAACCCCCATTGAAACTTAGCCAATTGTATCAAAGGGGGGAAAAATGAATTCCTTCCTGACCCCATTAACTGGCTCGAATTACTCCCTGAATTAATATTCTTCATTGAATTATACATTTAAATTTTACAACAAAAGCTCCTACTCCTCTTAACATGAACTTTGAAATATATGCAATGAAACAACTTTGCACACTTTTTTCCAAAAATAGTAACATTATAAACAGTAACTTAATGAAGTAACATTTAAACTTTAATTGTTATAAAATGCAAGCAAAGTGTTTTGTGGGGCTAATAATGCTAAAAGGCCACTTCCATAAAATTAGAATATCTTATTTTGTTGTTGTTGATTTTTGATGGTTGACATTTTGTTGTTATTATTGTAATTTGTGAAAATGGCATGTAGAGTTTCCTATGTGAAAAAGTGGTCTTCTAAAAAGAGAACGCCAGACATCAAAGATCATCCGAGGGGTATAACCACTGTTCTCTTTGGTTTTTGCCATCTTATAGAGTTTCTTATGGAAATAGTGGTTCTCTAAAAAGAGTCTGAGTGACATAAAAGTTTGTCCTCAAAATCAAACTACTGTGCTCTATTTTATTTTTTATTTTGTTGTGAAATTGTCGTTGAGGTGAAAGATTTTTTTTTGTTCTTTGCCATGTTTTGTATTGTTATATTTTGTTGAATTGAAGTTATAGTACCTCATAGTAGATAATGTTTTTTGTATAAATGCAGCCATCATGTAATAAATCACCTTGACTTTGGTTGTTTTCAATGTAAACTGTAATAGCCTCTGGATTCTTGCATCTTGAGCAACATACAGCTGGCCATGTGCAAATACTGGTTCTTCTAAAAAGATACCCACAGATTTGAAAGTTTGTCCTTGTGATTTATTAATGGTCATGGCAAATGCCATGATGATGGGAAATTGTCTTTTTTGAAGTACAAAAGAGAGGTTACTTTCACTTGGTGCCAAATCTATTCTTGGTATGAAAACTCTCTCTCCTTTATGGGTATCAGTTAGAATTTCAGCATGTATGAAATAGTCCTTTAATTCTTGAACAATTAATCTGGTCCCATTACATATGCTTTTTTGGGGGTTCATATTTTGCAGTAACATGACGATTGCATCTTTGTTTAGCTGCAAAATATGTGGTGGCATTCCAGAGGGAGTTAATGAGTTAATGAATTCAGTTGAAACGTTTGTCTGACTTTTTTTTTCATCGCCAAGTACAGAATCAGCACTGTGATAATTTTTTTGTGGTGCAATTTTTTTTTTTTTATATTTCATTATTGAGGAGTAATGCATCCTTATTTTTGCATGTTAGTATTACTTTGTTGGCAAGCTCTGCATAGTCCTCGTTATTTATTGTATTTTGGAACATAGCTGATATGAGATCCTGTTTGCAAATCATATGAGCTGGAATGTGCACAGTATCATCAGGTAAATGTTGTATTTGCTCTGTTTTTCCTCCTCCAATGTTAATGAGCCAATCATTGAACTCATTTTCTCCTTCTGATCTCATATTTTGTTGTAATTGAATAGTGTACTTGACTTTATACAGTGGATATAAAAAGTCTACACACCCCTGTTAAAATGTCAGGTTTCTGTGCTGTAAAAAAAATGAGACATAGATAAATCATTTCAGAACTTTTTCCACCTTTGATGTGACCTATAAACTGTACAACTCAATTGAAAAACAAACTGAAATCTTTTAGGTGGAGGGAAGAAAAATAAATAAAATAATGTGGTTGCATAAGTCTGTTATACCATGGAACACAGTGAAGACCGTCATCATCAAGTGGAGAAAATATGGCACAACAGTGACATTACCAAGAACTGGAGCTCCCTCCAAAATTCAAGAAAAGACAAGAAGAAAACTGGTCTGAGAGGCTACCAAGAGGCCTACAGCAACATTAAAGGAGCTGCAGGAATATCTGGCAAGTACTGGCTGTGTGGTACATGTGACAACAATCTCCTGTATTCTTCATATGTCTGGGCTATGGGGTAGAGTGGCAAGACGAAAGCCTTTTCTTACAAAGAAAAACATCCAAGCCAGGCTACATTTTGCAAAAACACATCTGAAGTCTCCCAAAAGCATGTGAAACCAAGGTTTAACTTTTTACCCATAATTCCAAAAGATATGTTTGGCAGTGAAGCATGGTGGTGGCATCATCATGCTTTGGGCTGTTTTTCTTCAGCTGGAACTGGGGCCTTAGTTAAGATAGAGGGAATTATGAACAGTTCCAAGCCAGGCTACATTTTGCAAAAACACATCTGAAGTCTCCCAAAAGCATGTGGGAAAAGATGTTATGGTCTGATGAAACCAAGGTTGAACTTTTTGGCCATAACTCCAAAAGATATGTTTGGCGCGAAAACAACACTGCACATCACCAAAAGAACACCATACCCACCATAAAGCATGGTGGTGGCAGCATCATGCTTTGGGGCTGTTTTTCTTCAGCTGGAACTGGGGCCTTAGTTAAGATAGAGGGAATTATGAACAGTTCTAAATACCAGTCAATATTGGCACAAAACCTTCAGGCTTCTGCTAGAAAGCTGAACATGAAGAGGAACTTCATCTTTCAGCATGACAACGACCCAAAGCATACATCCAAATCAACAAAGGAATGGCTTCACCAGAAGAAGATTACAGTTTTGGAATGGCCCAGCCAGAGTCCAGACCTGAATCCGATTAAAAATCTATGGAGTGATCTGAAGAGGTCTGTGCACAGGAGATGCCCTCGCAATCTGACAGATTTGGAGTGTTTTTGCAAAGAAGAGTGGGCAAATCTGGCCAAGTCAAAATGTGCCATGCTGATAGACTCATACCCAAAAAGACTTAGTGCTGTAATAAAATCAACAGGTGCTTCAACAAAGTATTAGTTTATTGGTGTGCATACTTATGCAACCATATTATTTTATTTTTATATTTTTTCTTCCCTCTACCTAAAATATTTCAGTTTGTTTTTCAATTGAGTTGTACAGTTTATAGGTCACATTAAAGGTGGAAAAAGTTCTGAAATGATTTATCTTTGTCTCATTTTTTTACAGCACAGAAACCTGACATTTTAAGAGGGGTGTGTAGACTTTTTATATCCACTGTACATTGGTCCACATGGACCCATTTGTGACCAGGCTGCCTTCTGGTTTTCCTGGGGTTTGAGCTCTTTACCTTAAGCATTGCAGTACCTAATGTATCCACAATTACATAGGGACCCTCCCAATTTACATCCTAGGGAGAATGTTCTATAACATTTTTTGATCATGATCATTCCCCCATTTTCAAACAAAGTTTGAATTTTAGACCTCTGTCTGACTCAATGAGTTCCGGAAAACCCCAACTTAATAACACATGTCCCCATAGTGCTCTAGCAGTAGTTTGTGCAGCGTCACGTCTAAGAGAAATAGCTTCAACCCATTTTGAAAAAATATCCACAATAACTAGGGCATATCTGAGAGCCCCCTTTGATAGTGGAAGTGGACCTATAAAATTAATCTGAATAGATTTTCAGATACCATCCCCTACTGTTACCCTCTGGAGAATGGGCCTTTGTCCTTTAGGGCGTGTATTTATCGGAGTACAGATAAGGCATTCCTGAATACACTGTATAGCAGATGTTGTTAACTTTGGCCAAAAATATTTCTGTCTAAGATGGTATTCTAGGGCACTGTGACCAATGTGTACCAAAAGAGAGTGAGTTTGCTGTGTAATTTGCCTCTTTAAATGCTTTGGGACTTCAACAAGAAGTTTTGCCTGTGGCTCTGTAGGATTAGTATAACAAATTATCCCATCCTGAATAGAGTACCCACTAGGGAGAATTTGTTGGTTCTGTAACAAAAGAGAAATGTTGGGCCCATAGGTCAGGGAAATCCAGAACCAATTTCCTCAAATTAGAGTGGCTACCAGTGTCCGGCCACACTCTTTCTCAAGGAACTGATACAATGGTTGCCACTCAGGAAAGACTCATGTGACATAACAGGTTTCCTCCCACTAGTGTCCCTCCACAGTACATTGTTACGCAGATCAACTATCATCCCTTCTGCGCTAAAAACATCAGCACCCACTAAATAACCTTCTGCATTCCTATTCTGCCAAATTGGAATCTTTTTTGTCCACTTATGTCCTGATGTCAGTTACTGTTGGGATGGGAAAATCCTGGGACTAGGATCCCCAAGTCCCACAAGAAATGCTTGTTTTACCCCATATGGGTGGCAAATCTGTTAAAGTCACTGAAGCACCTGTGTCAATGAGGGATCTTGTGTCATGGCCTGAAATCACCCCATTAACACAGGTATGTCCAGAATGATCCCTAAATGTACTATAAATAGGAACCATGTCTCCCAGGGCAGGTGATAGTCAATCAGATAAGGATATCAGAGAGGAATTATTCTCATATTTCCTCTCATGATCCCTCTCCTAGGATTCCTCCCTACCATCATCATCCTTAAAGCTTCCTGTGCTGGCCCATACAGATTGTTCCCAGGCTTAGTCTTTGGGGAATATTCCTGTCCTGTTTTATCTGGAGATTTAGGCTTGTTCTGTCTGAAAGAACCCTTCTGGTCAAACCTATCTTTTGGAGGCCCTGATGTATGTTGGTGTACCTGCCATCCCTCATCTTGCTTATGCTCCCTCATCCATCACCTGCAATCTCTGAATCTGTGTCCAGGCTTATTACAATAATTACAAATCCCTCTGAAAGAAGTTTCCAAGGGATTATGTTTTCCTTCATTAGTAGTTGTAACGGATCTCCTGGCACCCCGACCGGGTACCTCCGTTGATGGACGCGTCCTAGTTTGCGTCGAGGCCTACAAGCACCGCACCAGACACCACAACCACCACAGACTCCACAACCGCCGTAGCTTAACTGGAGCCGCGCCGTCTTCCTTCCACCCTGTATGAATCTCCAGCATCCAGGATCATGTGGGGAAGACCTCTCCTCCAAGGAGAGTACATCAGGAACAAGGGTTCAGTAGTTTAAAGCTCAAGGGAGTATGCCAAAGCATAGCAATCCCCAGTGTGATATAGCAATCCCCTCCAAGAACGAGACGAGGCTACGTTTTGAAGGGTCAAGTAGAACTCTCTTGCTGGCACACCCAGCCTGGTTTTTATTACAGTCAGGTAAACAGAACACACCCAGGGGAAGGTATAAACAACCAATAACACAATAGTAATGCCCACAGTTCCCCTCCTGCTTGGGAGATAATTGAGTTTATTACTGTATCTACTCAATCTACTCAATTATCTCCCAGCTAAAACTTACACATTTGTATCCATTTTTATAACTTTATGATTTTACATAGTACATAAATAAATCTTACATTTTTATGAACAACATAAATTGTGGAACAACATATTAAAAAATGGCATGAATCAGACCAGGGGATCAAACGTTAGTAAAAGTATCTTTTACACATAACACACTGACATTTCACATATCCCCCATAGTTGGCCACACAATACACATAGAGGGACAATAGGTGGGTCACACCTCCCTGAGGCTACCTGGCAACTTTGATACAATCAGACATGGATTAGATCATCCTTCTTTGTTCTTATGTCTGAGAATGAAAACACTTTATACAATAGACTTCCTTATCTTATGAGGAGTCTCTGTAACAGGATTATCTCCCATGCCAAGGTCTGCACTAGTCTGGGCCAATATTCTGCAGAGCATAAACCAACATACATACAGTATAATAGTAGGATCATATTTTAACCATAATAATCATAAAACAGGGTAAAACAGTGATGGGTTCCGTTACACACCTCCCCCGTGACCATAAGCCGGCATACACGGTCTGATCCCAACGGATCGGCCTGGGGATGTCCGGACAAACGTATTTGTTGGTCCATTCTCTAGTTTGACAACCCATCAGCATTACTGCAATTCACATTTACTCACATTTCACATATCCCCAGATAGCTGGGATCTGAGCGCACAAAACTACTGAATAGTGCTCAGATCCTATTCACACAGTTCAATTGCCATGTAGCTAAAGTCTTTCCCATAGTCTTTCATTATATGAATGGGCTCCATGGCATAGCTATTTGTGGTATCATGGGTCACACAGGGCTAGTACCGAATGACCCCCCTGTATGTAAAGGGCCAGAATGAGTGACATACACTCTGGTATGGCCGAATACTGTGTTTAAAGGGCAATCTGTCCCAGGGCCATAGTCGCAGGGCAGGAGGCTGGCAAACAGTCCTCTCCAAGACAAAGTGGCGAAGGGCACTTCGTCACACATCTCCCCTTTGGGGGGAGTCTAACCAGGCACCTGACCTTCTGCCGGTCAGTGCCTCCGTTAGACGATCCACCAACCCACAATAAACCAGTGCTAGAGCAGCCCCCCCACAACAACAAAGTGCAAGAGCAGCCCACCCACAACAAACAGTTACTGCACCTGGATATTTCGCTGTGGTGATGGGGCAACACACTGAGGGAACTTGAGGGGCAGAGGCCAGCGGCACTCTGCCCTGATGCCAGCTCTTCTGCTGGTATAACCTGCAGGACATCCTGCTCTGTACAAGGGACAAAGGGAGGGCAGAGGCCGACTGCACTCTGCCCCGCTGTCAGCTCTTCTGCTGGGGTACTTGGGACATATTCTGGCTCAGTAGCCAGGGAAACGTGGGGGTCAGTGGGGGTTAACATTTCCTCTGTTAACCCTGGGGCCACATTAGAAGTTAGCTGGGGAGGGGAATTTGTACTTACCCCCTCCTCCGGTTGTCCCAGTGAGGGTAGTTGGGGATCTGGACAGGCTGTGGGCGCAGAGACCACGGTCCCATCTGCGCCGTCTGGGAGATTGGTGTCTCCCCTTGTCAGGATAAACTGTCGCTGGGGCGGAAGGACAACACCTTCTGCCCCCTGTGGTTCACACTGCCACTAGGGGGAAAGGACGACACCTTCTGCCCCCTGGGGTTCACACTGCCGCTGGGGGGGAAGGACGACACCTTCTGCCCCCTGGGGTTCACACTGCCGCTGGGGGGGGAAGGACGACACCTTCTGCCCCCTGTGGTTCACACTGCCGCTGGGGGAGAAGGACGACACCTTCTGCCCCCTGGAGTTCACACTGCCGCTGGGGGGGGGGAGGACGACACCTTCTGCCCCCTGGGGTTCACACTGCCGCTGGTGGGGAAGGACGACACCTTCTGCCCCCTGTGGTTCACACTGCCGCTGGGGGGGGGAAGGACGACACCTTCTGCCCCCTGTAGGGCCGGTAGAGAGACCTCGGTCCCATCTCTTCCTTATCTTAGGAGGAGTCTCTGTAACAGGATTATCTCCCATGCCAAGGTCTGCACTAGTCTGGGCCAATATTCTGCAGAGCATAAACCAACATACATACAGTATAATAGTAGGATCATATTTTAACCATAATAATCATAAAACAGGGTAAAACAGTGATGGGTTCCGTTACACACCTCCCCCGTGACCATAAGCCGGCATACACGGTCTGATCCCAACGGATCGGCCTGGGGATGTCCGGACAAACGTATTTGTTGGTCAATTCTCTAGTTTGACAACCCATTAGCATTACTGCAATTCACATTTACTCACATTTCACATATCCCCAGATAGCTGGGATCTGAGCGCACAAAACTACTGAATAGTGCTCAGATCCTATTCACACAGTTCAATTGCCATGTAGCTAAAGTCTTTCCCATAGTCTTTCATTATATGAATGGGCTCCATGGCATAGCTATTTGTGGTATCATGGGTCACACAGGGCTAGTACCGAATGACCCCCCTGTATGTAAAGGGCCAGAATGAGTGACATACACTCTGGTATGGCCGAATACTGTGTTTAAAGGGCAATCTGTCCCAGGGCCATAGTCGCAGGGCAGGAGGCTGGCAAACAGTCCTCTCCAAGACAAAGTGGCGAAGGGCACTTTGTCACAGTAGTCACAACTGCAATTTTACATGGCCCTGTGACTCCTTTCCTTAAAACGTTTTGTTGTGCTTTACCAATTATACATAGCACAGCCTCCATGGTGTCCTTTTCCTCTGCCATCATTTGTAGGCTAGGATCCAAATAAGAAAACTTCCTTACTAGATACTATAACATATCTGATGGGGTCTGATCTGGGGGCACTCTATGTAAGAGTCTGTACAATTGCTCAAATTTCGAAGCAAACACCCATGGGTCATCCTGTACAGTTACTCTCATTTCATCTCAGCAAGGGAATGGCTATCTGTCTCTGTTCCCTGTGCCTAACCTAGATACAGCTCTCAGCCTGTCCCCTTCTGTACCCCATTTATCTTCTTTAAACCAATCTTTATTGATATCATTTGGACCACTAACTGGGGCTTCTAATCTAGTTGCTAGACTTCCTGGAAGCCACAATTTTACTATTACACATGCCTCTTTAGGAGAGAGCATGCACTGTTTCACAGATGACTCAACATTCGACATAATGGGCAACACATTTACCTTTGCATCATTTTGTGGAAATAATTGTTTCAACGTTATCAATTGTTTCACTATTTTATCTCTGTCCTGTTGTATAACTATTGTAGAGGCTTGTGATGTTATAGAATGTATATGTCTACTCCTGTCACCTTGTACTTGTCTTAAACTTTGTGTGTGAGATTTTACTATGTGAGGAGTTAAGTCTGGCATATTTCTACTAACGTCAGAACTGTCTCTTACATCATTTCTTTCTGTCACTTGTTGCTCTTAATCTAAAGATGTAATCTACCTTTCTCTTCTGATGTACAAGCTGGCTCATTGTTATCAATTACTGCAATTGGTTGTTGCTGATCAGCTACCAATTCTCCCCTAGTCTCATCATTATCTTCTACAGTATTCACATATTCTGCATTTATGCCACATTTTGGACAAACGTCTGTTTCTTGACTAGTTTCTGTAACAGTTGCCACTGGAATATTTCCCATTATAGCCATATTCATCTAATGTTTAATATACATTAACAACTTCATACAGGTCACAAAACAAAATGTGCGCGCCCCAATTTGATCCATCCATCTAGATATCCCTGAATCCCCAGAAATGAAGTCTGTCTTACTCCAATTGCGTCTCACTCTGGTTTGCCTCTTGATCCCAAAAACAAACGTCTTGTCCAACGACTTATTTGTAGAAAACTAATATCACCAATATCACAGGTTCAAATTTTTGTCCGCTAAATTCACTTTTAACTTCATTGGATTAAACCCCCCCCAAATGCAAGTGAATGTACACGGTAACAAAAATAAGCAGGCTCACCATTCAATGTTATAAGTCGGGTGTAATTAATTAATTACTATATTATTATTCATAATATTAATTATGATTATAATAATAATTACTCTAATCTCATGCTCTGAGATTCCCACTGTAAATTACAATTCACACTCTTGCTTTCTACGATAACACTTTATTCAATGAATGAGACTTACAACTAAGGTTACAAATGTTTTTTCATCATAATACAATAATCAATATACATAATAATGATAATACTATGAAACAACATCTCTTATATTAGTAGAAAAAGCGTTTTAAAGTTACCAAGTATAATATACTGTTTGTGATACTTTGTCCATGTGTGTGTATGAGTAGTAGTTACCAGTCCAAGAACAGAGGTTAATGTTTATAAAGAGAAGGATGTTCAATCAAGAGGCTGAGGGCTTGATCACTCTGCCTTTTATTGCCTTGTAGATAACTCCACCCCCATACTCATGTTCCTTCCTTCTTACTGGTCAGTTAGGTCACATGTCCTTAGAACAAAGGATTCCTTCTGCCACATGGCCAGCTAGCAGTCTCTATTTTGGTTTCTGCCATCTGGACAGTAACTTGATACCTTGTGCTCTCTATGGCTGGAGGTCAGACTGTGTTGACCAAAGATATTGCCATCATGTGGCCATACCACAAACTGCACTTAGGTATATCAGGCCTAACAGTGTATATAAGGCTCCTCCGTATATTAATGCTGGTAATTCTGCTATATTACTGTGCATAATTCTGATGCCAGGCAGGTTTAACAGAGCAATACCAATAGACAACCATATAATGTAGGCAGAATACGTTGAAGTCTTTTTCTTTACTCACAAAAGGCACGACAGTATGCAAGAACAAATACATACTCGTAAATCCCCCTTCAACTATGCTCACTCTCTCTGACATGAGACTAAAGGTAGAAAGGCCAAACATATAGACATTTATTGATGTTTGAGGATATTGAAGCCAGTTATTTTTGAGAAATACCGTGCTTTTATGTTTTAATACCAAAAGAAGAAAATATTTTGTTTCAATAAGATATTTTTTTGACTACCAATGCTTCACTAGTTTCCGAAGTTGATATGTCGGGGATATGATGTTCTGTTATAAAGTAAGATAATACACTAACTTTGACAGTCAGATCCTGCTGTGAATCCATGTAATGTATGGAGACCTCCTCACTGCACAATACAAGGATGGGCTCAGACAGCACTGGTGGCTTAACGTACAGTGACCTTTTCATGGCAAATTATCAGGAGATTCTCACACAGTGCTAGGTTTCTAATGCAGAGTGACTTACTGACAGCCAGCCATAAGAACATGCTCAGTCAAATGTATGGTTATCTTCTGGCTGCATAGTATCAGAGCATACTCAGAAAGTGTAGGATATCTAATGTAGAGTGACCTTCTGACTGCATCTAATGCATTTTACGAGAGCAGGTTCAGACAGTTTATCTAATGCACTTTATCATGGCAGGGGCATGCAAATCAGGATTTATATCTACTATAGGATTACCTAAGACCTTGACTTACTCATACCCTGGCACTCATACCCTTGCTTTCATTCAATGCCAACTGCAAATGATCATGTCAGCCTCAGCAAGCTATGCATTGTTTCTAATATAAGATGATCCTTTGCATGCAAACTATTTGGCCTGGCTTAGACAGTTCTGGTTGTCTAATGTATGGTGAACTCCAGATTGCACAATATCAGGATTGCTAGTGTCTGCCTAATGCACTAAATAAAGGCAGGTCCCTGACATCACTAGTAATAAGATACTCAAATACTGTCCAAGTGATATAGAAAATAACCTTAATATGTTGATCTTGTTGGGCAGTACATGTTTACGCATATTCCTGAGCAGCTTCAATGTACAGTGGAAGATTAGATCAGCCTTGGGTGGACCTCCATAGCATATGCATGCATATGATGCTAAAACATAATTTGATTTGATGGAATTAACCTTGGACCATGGACAGTGAACCAGGCTATTCTCTTTAACACCATCTGCCCCTTATCATGTATGCTCTTTGTTGTGAGTCCTGCCTTCTGAATCAAGGTGACCTGGACCCAGATACAAGGCACAATCTCAACTCTTGAAATCTGTCGCTTTGGTTTTAATCCTGTTTAGCAACCACCAGTTTAACAGATCTCATGAAATGCAAATAAATTACAGTAATGTTAATGCACACAACTACCCTAATGTGCCTGACAACCACTCTACAGGTAGTCAGCGACACGTTCTCTCCAGGAATGACATAGTAACATGAAATATACAAGAGATGTAAGTACAAAAAAACTAAAAAGAAAGAAAAGGTGCAAAAATGTATGATACAATATGTGGTTAACTTAGAAAATATCCAATTCAGATTTAAAAGGCAGTCTATATACAATCTTAACATTTGCTATTTAAAAGTGTCTCATATTTTTTCACTCTCTCAAACTGGAATGAACCTGAGCATAATTATGCAGGAATAAATTGATATAGTTTTTAATTAGAATAAAAAATGTTTATGCCTCTGCTGTGCTCTGGGGGAATCCATGATGCATAGGTGGAAGTTTTGTGTGTGTGAGTGGGTATTTACATTTTTGGAGATATATGGTTGCATTTCCTTAAGCAAGGAGTTTGCTTCTGGATCAATAAAAAGGGTGTGGTATCAATTTCAATCTTATCAAATTTATCTTAATAAAGGCTTTCTGTCCCCTCCTTCTGTAACCCTCCCTTTAGGCAATAAAAACAAAGCATGTTAAATAAACTGTAAATAAATACATACAGTATCTCACAAAAGTAAGTACACCCCTCACATTTTTGTAAATATTTTATTATATCTTTTCATGTGACAACACTGAAGACATGCCCCTCTGCTACAATGTGAAGTAGTAAGTGTACAGCCTGTATAACAGTGTAAATGTGCTGTCCCCTCAAAATAACTCAACCCACAGCCATTAATGTCTAAACCGCCAGCAACAAAAGTGAGTACACCCCTAAGTGGAAATGTCCAAATTGGGCCCAAAGTGTCAATATTTTGTGTGGCCCCATTATTTTCCAGCACTGCCTTAACCCTCATGGGCATGGAGTTCACCAGAGCTTCACAGGTTGCCACTGGAACCCTCTTTTCACTCCTCCATGATGACATCATGGAGATGGTGGATGTAAGAGACCTTCCATTTAAGTATGCCCCACAGTTGCTCAATAGGGTTTAGATCTTGTAACATGCTTGGCCAGGCCATCACCTTTACCTTCAGCTTCTTTAGCAAGGCAGTGGTTGTCTTGGAGGTGTGTTTGGGGTCGTTATCATGTTGGAATACTGCCCTGTGGCCCAGTCTCCAAAGGGAGGGGATCATGCTCTGCTTCAGTATGTCACAGTACATGTCGGCATTCATGGTTCCCTCAATGAACTCTAGCTCCCCAGTTGAAATAATCCCTAAATGACAGATAAAAGAATAAGGCACAAAGAGCACAAAAACACTGATATGAGATGAAACCCTCAGTTTAAACATAAACAGCGATGCAGAGAGAGTGGAGGCAGCATCTGACATCATCAGGTAAATGCATATAGGAGGAATCAACACAACATATTATAGAAAACATATATACACATATAGACATATAATCAGGTGTATATCTGGAATTGTGGGAGGGTCCCTCTTCCCACGCCATCCTATATAAACCCCACTCACTCGCTATCACTCAAGCATGCCGCAATCAAGTCGAAGACAAAACTCCACCACTCTCCAGACTTGATCTCCTCGCTGATCACTGTCGCCGACCTCGGGGCTGTCCTCAGGATTCATGAGTGCGCTTCCTCCCTGCCTTACACACGGCCTTCCCTTCTTAGCCTCATCTGTTCCCTTGCGCTCCCTACCCTTATCCCGCTTCCCACACTAATTCGCCACCAACATTCTGCGTCTTTGAATTTCCATCCCACTCTCTAGCAGCACGCCTGCCGCTACCATCCTTCTCTCACTCTCCGCGGCTCACTATTAAGGCTTTTTCTCCTATCTCCTGTGCTGTAGCTCCGCCATTCTGTCCGCACCCCGCAGTGTCTTCCATCACCTCCACAGCTTGTGCACCCGCCGCCTCCATCTTTCACTCCACTTCCCTCCGTCCCTCATCTCTGCTGCATCCTGCCCCTTCCTGCCGCCCATTCTGTCTCCTCTCTGCTCTGACCCCTTGTGCATTCGTGCATTCCACCCTCCCTCCTTGCTCCCCCCTATGCTCGTCTACCATGCCATTCCCTTATCTCCTTGCCTCCCCTGATGTCTTTATCTCCCATGCCACCAACTTTGCCTCCACGCTCTCTAGCCTTCCCCTGGCCCATGCACTAGCCCTGCTTTTCCTGCTCTTTTCTTCAAAGTTGTGGGCATGTTCTGTAAATTAAATGATGCAAATCCTCAAACAATCCATGTTAATACCAGGCTGTGCGGCAACAAAACACGAAAAATGCCAAAGGGGTGAATACTTTTGCAAGGCACTGTAGATCCCTATTGGACTGAGGGGGTTAATTTTAGACTCATGGGGTCTATATTGACCCCCAAGATTGATGGGGTTAATTTTAGGTGCTGGAGTGGTAATATAGTACCCCCGCGGCTTGAGGGTAGCCATTAGTGTGCTGCAGGCCCTTTAAGGCCCCACAGCGGGAAATTCAAACCCCGCAATTCTCCGGGCTTCAATTTTGAATTCAAGCCAGTGGCTGGAAATTTGAAATCCCGTAGATGCTGCGAGGGTCGCGATCGGTGACAATCGGGACCCTCTGCAGCAAGGAAAGGGGGTAATACGGGGAGCCTTCAGGGGTCCCTATTGGGACTCCTGCAGCAAGGGTTTTTTTTTGTGAACATTGCAGGGGTTTCAATGGGGACCCCTGCATTATAGGGTTAATGTGTGCACCCTGCAGGGGTCTCTATCGGACCCTGCAGGGGTCATGATCGGGTCACGATCGGGCCCTTTGCAGCCAGCGGGGGGCTTAATTGAATTAGCCGCAAGGGCTTCACAGCCCTTGCGATGGCACCAGGGTGGAAGTAAGCTGCAGTGTTTTGGGGTCATTTTGCAGGCTTGTCGGAGGGCTGGCCGAAGCATTTGAATAGGCATAGGTGGTTACACGGGGCCGAATCTCTTGCGGCCCTGTGTGATCAAAGGCTTTGCCTGCTGCGGGGGTGTCCGCAAGGGATAACAGGGCGCCGGAGCCCTCGGCCGCAAGGGAATAGAATAGGGATGTATCTTGCAGCCATCCCTTGTGGCCACGCAGCTCCTACAGCCATTAATAGAATGAGGCCCCTACAGTTTTGTTTGTGCCTGGACTGATGGTAAGACTGATGCCCTAATGTTAAGGGCTTCTCTCTTAGATACAATATATAGTGTGGAATGAAAGAGACAAGCATCTCAATACAGGTCTATAATGACCCTGAGGTTAAATGACTAGCAGTATAACAGCACAATTGATCTACTGCTGAGATATACGCTTACCATGGGCCTCATTCAATTGTGATTTGGTCAATTGAATAGGGCTCTGTATGAGCACATAGCTTATTTATTTTTTTACAGAAGTTTTTAGTTAGTGAACATCTATCCAAAAGGAAGGTCTTCACTAACTAAAAACCTCTGTAAAAAATATGCTGTGTGCTTATATAGAGCCCTATCCAATTGGCCAAATCCCAATTGAATAAGGCCATATGTACCTGGAAATAGGTTATCATGGATTAGGGCTATTGATAGCATTAGATGCCCAATAATTGGATTCACACTGAGATTGAATTTTGAATATACCTTAATACAAACTGGTATTGAAATATATGGAATGAGAGAGAGGTATACTCCCTAATAGACACCGATAGAGAAAGTTGGAGCAAGACAATTAGCACCAGAGTAACAGAACTTACTTACCTGGTTGAATAAGCTAATCATCGATAGAGAGCCAAACAAGCTGTCAATACCAATCTGTCTCTGTATTAAACTACACTGGGATAATATTAATGGAGCCAGAATCCGAATAACCTATCACAGGTTAGAAAAGGAAACCTGTCAGTAAAGTGCAAATTTTTATAGCATATTATAAGTGCTTATATCAATTTGTGATCTGTCCTCCTTTATGAAATACAATAATTTTTGTATACCATCTATAGAGACAATTAAAAGATAAACTTAATACTTATCGAAGATTTTTTTCTCATTGCATCTAGTCTCCAATACCCATACCATTACATTGATATAAAGTGTTAGACAGCAGTGATTCAAAGTGTAATAATGAATTGTTAAACACATCATAGGGATCTATTTGTATTAGTTGGTTTTAATATTATGTTTTTCATCTGCGCTGTCTAAATAATACAAGATAATTCACCCAGTTCATTTTTTATAAGCATATCACCTTCAGCCCTAATTTACACAATATATTGTACCTCACCTTCCTATACCTGTAAGTTTACGAGTGTTCAATCTTATTGGGTGCTTTAGAGAAAGCATTTTGTATGTTTGATTTTAAACTCAATAACAAAACCCTCCATTCTTTTGTAATTTGTTATAATTTCACTTGTACCTACTGGATCACTGGACTGCTGCTGCTGACATCATCACTGTGAAAGTGGGTGGACCATCCAGTCTCACAGTGATGATGTCAGCGGCAGCAGTCCAGTGATCCGGTATTGGAAACCCAGATGTGTTCCTAGGATCAACACGCCGACAACTTAAAACAGAATGCAGACAATTGAAGACTACTATATGGTTATGTCCGGAAGGTACTGAGGGATGTAGTCTTAGACCAGTAAGGTTAGCTTTTCTCACGTTAATTCAGAGGCACACCTCTTAGGGGAAAGGTAGTGGGTCCAGGTATTTTTCATTACATACTAGATAAACTAGGGCACCAGTTTAATCTGCCTGTTATTATATTTTTTCTTTCCCTCATATGGTGCCTATGCTCTGTTATATAACACTTGAACTACATGTATAGTATTTGAGGTTGAATAAAGACTATTAGTCCATCAAGTTCAACCATTTTAGATCTCTTCTGATCCTTTTAATATGTGGAATACTTGTTAATAATTGTTAATTGATCCAGAGGAAGGCAAACGGGAAAAAAAAAACATAGAAACTTTGCCAATTCTCTCATAAGGTCAAAAAGAAAGCAAAATTCCTTCCTGACCCCAGAGACTGGCGATCAAATTTCTCCCTGGATCAATATTCCTTCGCTAGTTATCTAGGATAAACTTGAATGCCCTCTTTATTAAAACATATATCTAACCCCTTTTTAAAGTTATCGATCAAATTTGTTGTCACCACCTCCTCTGGTAGAGAATTCCACAGATTAACCTCCCTAACTGTGAAGAACCCTTTTCTTTCTTTAAGGTGAAATCTTTTTTCCTCTAACCTCAAGGGATGTCCTCTTGTCAGTTGAAAATATCTTGGTACAAAAAGTTCACTTGACAAAGCCTTATATTGACGCTGGATGTATTTAAATAAAGTAACCACAAGTTTAATTTGGTTAGTCTTTCTTCATAACTTAGCCCCTCCATTCCCCTTATTAGTTTTGTTGCCCTTCTCTGTACTTTTTCCAGCTCTAAAATATATTTTTTATGAAATAATGCCCAAAATTGTCCTCCACATTCCAAATGAGGGCGTACTAGAGATTTGTATAGTGGCAGAATTATATTTGCTTCCCTTGCTTCTATACCCTTCTTAATACCTGCTAATATTTTACTTGCCTTTGCAGCTGCTGCTTGGCTTTGAGCACTGTTACCTAGGTGGTTGTCCACAAGCACTCCCAAATTGCTTTCAATATCTGATACCCCTAGATTTGCTCTATTAAGATTATAAATTGCATGGCTATTTTTCATTCCCAAATGCTTAACCTTACATTTATTTGTATTAAATCTCACTGTTGAACACTGTAGCTATGAACACTGTAGGCCATCAACTCCCCCTATATATAGGCTAAATGCTAATAAGTGGGGAGCAACTAAACAGGGAGACTCACAGTGAAACTGTCATTAACAAGGGTATCAGGAGAAAAGCAAAGTCCCTAAGATATAAGCCTGACAGCATTTCTTCATGTAATGCCGGCTTTGTCAAAGGCAAGATAATAAGTGACCACTTTTTTTTACCACTTATTATCACTTATTATCTACTTATTAAGAATGGGTCGTAGTGTTAAACTATATAACCAAGACTAGATTAATACAGGAACACTCTCCAAGCAATCTTTTTTTAACTAAACAAAAATAAGAATATATTTTTCTCAATATTTTGCGAGAGAAAGGCAACTAATATATTTTAATTAGGTGATGTAATTAATTTGACCCTTTTACACATAAATGTGATTTGTGAATTCCACTTCTAAGAAGCTCCTGAGTAAATGTTTCTAATCATCTGGAACCTCCTCCTTTCTTCCTGATCTCTCTCATGTAGGGGGCCCTGTTTCACAGCTGATTTAAAGCCACACCCTCTCACGATGCTCAAACATACATACTGCTCTGCTGCAAGCTGTGACACGAAGAGTCAGTAGTGTGAAGCTACTCCCTGTTGGCAGGGGCTTAGACCATAGCTGTGCAACATGGCAGGGGCTTGGCTCCCGAACCTCTGGGGACTTATTCGATTACCATATTACCTGGAGCATGCTCATTTGTGGGGCTTATAGGATTGCAGATATTTCTGTGGAGGGCTTCTGTCGCTCTATGGCCCGCCATAATTGATTGTTGAAATAAACTACCTCCTCATAAAATCTACTACACAGGTTAGGAACCGGCTTGTGTATAATCCATCCCTAGCTTTGCATAAAGCTGTGTAATATGGTAAGCAGATGCTTAAAGGGAGCCATGTTTAAAATGGTGATGGATTACAAGAGAAAAGCCTTTGTGGGCACATTTGCATATCCCTGCTCATGTTCCCAGAATGCAGAGTAATAACTGTATTTCTCAGAATTCTGAGCAGGAAGTAAGTTTTTTTAACTTGTTTTAGATTTTCAAATGTGAACACAAATGTACTATTTATTTACTGTGCAGGATGAAGAAGACAAGCTTGGGTATAGGGAGAGATAAAAGGAGGAGGTGAGGACTGAACAGTCTTGAAGCAGGGGAGGAGAGTGTTATAGACAATTCTTGACTTGATTAGAAGCCGGTTGAGGAATTTCACCATGGGAGAAGGGGTCATTTTTTAGAAGAAATGGAGATGAGCAGCCACATTAAGTACTGATTGAAGAGAAAAGAGATAGAAACAGGAAGTCCAGAGTGTAAAATGTAGTATAATATAAGAGCCTAGGAGATTGTCCTGGCAGACGAGGGGTTAGAGAATGGTTTTATATATGTACTATATTACTAATAAAAAATGGCATGTGTTTGAAGTGCTTAGCTTTAGTGGATATAATTCTTTGTTAATCTTTACCTAATGCTGGTTTTCAAACCCTGGTTCTTGTTTCCATTGGCTTGACTTAAACATACGTGACTAGATACGCATAACTAAAACCAAACCCCATAACCTCAATAAAATACACAGACTACAGTTTGGGTATTACCATGACTCCAGCAGGATCCATTCTGCGCATTCCTACAATAACTGACACTGAGAAAGAACAGTATGGCTAAACCAATGGGCCACGGACAATTTATTAAACAAACATATATATGAACCAACGTGGTATAACAAGTGGGAGGAGCCCGACCGGGGGCAGCAACCTCTTGACCCTGGGTGCGCGCCGATGGGTCCACCTACTTTTGCGCTGCACCGGCCCAAGAGGTAGGGGCAAGCCCCTTTTTAATTATACCCCTGGCCCAGGCAACTCCCCATCCCGCCTCCAGGCCACAGCTTTATTATCATAAACATATGTTAAAACCATTGACAAATAACAAGAGGAAGCTGAACAACCGCCCGCGGAAGGAGCTCACCCTCGCCAGAGGCCCAATGGAACCCTGTGTCCACTAGACCTCCAGGACCAACCAGGACTGGATACTTTTCCAACCAATGAGCTCCAACCTAAGGTGATGCGACACCCCCACCAACTCTGTGACATCTTCATGAAAATTAGGGAGGGAGGGCGGGAAGGTGTTTTCCTAACTGCTCTGGAACAAGGGCGGGAAACCTCCCCTATATATAACCTCCTTTACTCCTCCCTAACTCCACCTAATACACTCCCCCAGCACATAGCCCGGTCAAATGCCCCTCCCCCTATTCTGTCTCCAGGGGCAAATTGGAGGTAAGAAGACAATCTTGTGGACAAATAAGGTATGGCACCTAAGCAACAAGCTTTATCTGCTACATTGGTGGTTGTGTCAATTACCTTGATAGAACTAATAATATTTCTGTAACGGCTACCCCGGTAGTGAGAGGGTACCAGCCGTTGGAGACGTCCTTTTCCCTGGCAAGCTGCTGTGTAAAAGTGAAGTTGGTATAATCCCATCCAAGAGTTCCAGAGGGAAAGTCAGGTTTAGCATTAAATATCCATATAGAAGCACTGCGCAGTCTCAGAAGCCCAGACCACCCATATTGGACGACACTTTCTTGGGAGTCAAAGAATACTGTCTTTATTTTGTTATATGCAGAAATATATATACCCATCTCTTTCCACAGGTAATACACATGCCCATATTTGGCCACACAATACACATAGAGAGACAATAGGTGGGGTCACACCTCCCAGGGACTAGCCGGCTACTTTGATTCAATAACAGACATTGATAAGATAATGCTTCTCTTTGTTCCATCTTTCACAATGTGAACACTTTACACAATAGGGCTCTCCTGCCTCTAGGAGACCCTAATAGGATTATGTATTCTGCTAGATTTCTGCTATAGTCTGAGCTAATATCCTGCAGAGCATAAACCAACATATCTACAGTACAGCAATGTGATCATATTTTAACCATAATAATTAAATAACCATAACACAGGGTAAAACAGTGATGGGTTCCGTTACACACCTCCCCCGTGACCATAAGCCGGCATACACGGTCTGATCCCAACGGATCGGCCTGGGGATGTCCGGACAAAACGATTTGATGGTCACTTCTACAGTTTGACAACCCATCAGCATTACTGCAATTCACATTTCCTCACATTTCAAGAACAAAACAAAGGCACACTTCATACAGCATTCACAGCAATAAACATTTCAAGGAGAGGGAAAATACATTTTACAAACAGGTTTCAGACAATTAAATAATGAGGCAGAAAAGCATCAGCCTTCCAAATGAACTGAAGTCCTTTAGCAAAACCGTCCCAAGTTGCAGAGTACATTCCTCCCCCAGCTCGTGGTCGGGCCCCTATTGTACAGGGCCCACTGTTCTCCCCCTGTACACCCACCCAAAAAAATCCAGGATCCCATCCCAACAGTCCAGGATCCCAGTGTCCAAAAGGTGGGCCACAATCTCTGTCCCATAGAAACCCCTTTCCAAATAAAACGTTCCCGCTCATCCCCTCTATCGTCGGCTAATGCTCGGTGCTTTTGGAGGGTGGGGTCCTGTCTAGTTTCCCTCACAAGCTCTTCGGGGGTGTCCCACGCTATGGGTCTCTCTGTGGCGGTAGTGCTAAGTGTCTGCTTGTGGCTTACCTGGGTCTCCCGACCTGTTGTAGGAACGTCCTCGGTACGGGTCTGTGAGCGGGTGGTCACGGGACAAGCAGCAACAGTCGTGGGTAAAAAGGCTGAGGCTAGAGGGCCAATATCGTTGCCCAGCACAACCTCAGCAGGTAAATTGTCCATGATGCCTACTGTGGTCTTTCCCGACCCGACTCCCCAATCCAAGTGTACCCGGGCGGTGGGTAAGCGAAAAACAGCCCCCCCTGCGACACGAACAGCAACGGTACGATTAGATACATGTTCTGGTTTCACGAGATGTTTCTGCACCAAAGTGATGGTAGCGCCAGTGTCTCTTAAGCCTTGTGCTATCTGTCCATTCACACGCACCTCTTGGCGGTGATGCTGGCGGTTATCCGGGGAGGCAGCCTGTACGGGGTTGGCCTCATACAAGATTCCCAAACACTTCTCAGGGCTCCCTTTGATTTTCAGGCAGTGAGCAGCAGAGGGACGTGATGGCGGGGTCTCTGTGTGGGGTGTTGTGCGCCTCCATTTGTTATTGGCTGATCTCAAAGGGCAATAGCGGGCAATATGCCCTGTGTTGCTGCAGCGATGGCACGTCATTTTGTAAGAATCCCGGGGTTGGTGGTTAGACCCCTGAGGCCGTGGCGGTCCTGGGGGTACTGGGGCCCGAAATTCTGTGCGTGCAGCGGGTATTGAAGTGCGTGGCTCTGCTCTAGAGGTTGGTCGTGTGGACCCTTGGCTCACCTTTCTGGACTCTGCGTATTCGTCCGCTAGCCGTGCTGCCTCGATTAAGTTAGCAGGGCGACGATCTCTCACCCAATCCTGTATGTCTGCTGCCAGATCTTGGAAGAAATGTTCCATCAGGAATAGCTGTAGTACTTCCTCTCCTGTGTTGGCATTGCACCCTCGCACCCAATGTGATGCCACCCTTTGTATCTTGCTGGCCCATTCCATGTGGGAGTCTGCAACCTTCTTTTTAGACTCCCTGAAGCGACGGCGATATGTTTCCGGGGTGACGGCATATCTGGTGAGCAGTGCAGCCTTCACCCGGCGATACTGCGCAATATCTTCCTCAGTAAGCGCCCGAAAAGCCTCATTTGCTTTTCCTGATAGCTTTCCAGCCAAAATAGTGACCCATTGGTCTGGTGGTATTTGGTGTAGTGAGCACTGCCTCTCGAAGTCAGCCAAATATCCATCAATTTCTTCCTCACTTTCCACAAACGCTTTGAAGGCAGTGAAGGGTATTTTCTGCCCTGTAGCAGCGGGTGGGGGAGTATGAACTGTATGTGCCAGGGATTGTCTAGCTCTTGCCAGTTCAAGTTCGTGCCCCCTCCTATTTTGGATCTCCGTTCTCGCTTCCCGGAACAGCTGATCTATTAGCTCCACGTATGTTGCTGGGTACATGGATAATCTCCGCTGAACCAGGTTTGTAATTTCCTCCTCCTCGCTGACAGGGGTAGGTTGGTCCACGACCTCCATGGATCGATCCATCTCGTCCAGCTCCAGTAGGTCAGCTATCAGCTCTCTCCGTGGTCGGTTGTTGGCACTCCTTCCTCTGGTTTCCAAGAGATCCTTTAGTGTGGGTCTTTTCAGTTTAGCGTACTGGGATTCCATTCAGCACTTGCGTTGGGGATGAAAAGGACCATCCCACCACTGCCAACCAATGTAACGGCTACCCCGGTAGTGAGAGGGTACCAGCCGTTGGAGACGTCCTTTTCCCTGGCAAGCTGCTGTGTAAAAGTGAAGTTGGTATAATCCCATCCAAGAGTTCCAGAGGGAAAGTCAGGTTTAGCATTAAATATCCATATAGAAGCACTGCGCAGTCTCAGAAGCCCAGACCACCCATATTGGGAGTCAAAGAATACTGTCTTTATTTTGTTATATGCAGAAATATATATACCCATCTCTTTCCACAGGTAATACACATGCCCATATTTGGCCACACAATACACATAGAGAGACAATAGGTGGGGTCACACCTCCCAGGGACTAGCCGGCTACTTTGATTCAATAACAGACATTGATAAGATAATGCTTCTCTTTGTTCCATCTTTCACAATGTGAACACTTTACACAATAGGGCTCTCCTGCCTCTAGGAGACCCTAATAGGATTATGTATTCTGCTAGATTTCTGCTATAGTCTGTGCTAATATCCTGCAGAGCATAAACCAACATATCTACAGTACAGCAATGTGATCATATTTTAACCATAATAATTAAATAACCATAAAACAGGGTAAAACAGTGATGGGTTCCGTTACAATTTCCCTATAAACCTAGCCCTGTTTTTCGTCGCATTAAGTTTAAAACAGCAGAGGACCCGGCAGGTGCCACTTTCTTTTGAACTGCAAAAGTAAGGTCAAAACATGGAAGTAGGAATGTTTTTTTTCTTTCAGATGAAATTCAAGTCTGAAAATAGTTAGGAAGATTGTGAGGGGTATTAGGAGACAAGGTAATGCTAGCGGTAGGAGGAGAGAGTCCAAAAAAGAAAACAGGTGACATGGGTTACATTTTCATGATTTAATATTACATAAAATAGGTTTGTTTAGCTTGGTAAAGAAAGTTGAACCAAAACAGTAGAAGCTTCTAATGGAGTAAAATTGCAAGTGAAAAGTGGGAACGCGTCGAGAAATAGGGCTCCCCCCTTTTTGGGGGGTTCCTGTTTTTACTTTTTTGCTCTAGCTCTTATGAAATAACTATAATAACAACTGAAATGTTTATCTATATTCTGAAATACCATAACGATTTACTTTGAACTACCACAAACAATTCAAGACACGCTGCTTATCAGGAAAATATTAGTTTTAAATACAAGTAAAAAATATTAAAAGATCAGACTATGAGAATCAGTTTAGAAATATACTAATCTAGTGAAATAGAGGAGTTTCTTTACAAAATTAATATATATGAGAACTAGAGTATTATATTCCTAAGAAATTTATTAGGAATATTAAACCAATCAATAAAATATTAATTGGAATTTGTATATTATTTTTTTTAGTATATGAGGTTAAAAGGAGATTTGGTACTAGTGATATAAAAGTGTATGCCCCTTTCTTTGGGAATTTAACCTTCATTTTTTTTTATCAAAAAAGTATTGCTTATGTGAGTTTTTCTACAAGTAATTTTAATTAAACTAATAAAAGTTCAATTTTAAGAATCACAAGTGAAGGAACATAACTGTGATTCTGTTTAAAAATGTCTCTTCTGTTTGATAATATATTAAACTAGAGAATTGCCCGTCAAAAAATGACGGCAATGAAACGTAAAGACGTAAAGTTTGCGAGGGTCGCAGTTGCTGGCAAGGAGCGCCTTCGGCCCTCCATGCCAGCAACTGAGGCCCTCGCCCGTGGCCCTCGCTACGTGAGGGCCGCGGCTCGCTTTGCGAGCCCGCAAGTGTGAGCAACGGCTCTGGCTGGCTCGCCTGCTCACAACTATATATGTGATAATCACAGGTTATTAGCACCAGCATTCATAAAATTATGAAAGCCAGTTGGGATCTATCCAGCTATGTTGTCGGAACAGGTCTGTCTCTGCAGTGCGGCTACCAACCGCTTAATGGCGCTGCATATATTTTGTGATATGTGAGAGAAGTTCTAAGCTTATAATGTTAGCCTAACCTTTGAACTAACCCTAACCCTCACCCTAACCCTAATAGTTTACCTAAGCCTTGACTCTATGACATAGCACCGGAATATCGTCAGCGCCATCTAGCAGATGCTCACCGCCACTACTCCTGCCTTATGCTGCCCTACCATAAAAGGATAGGACCGCCAGTTGATTCCTAACACATAATGGTTACACGGTAATTTCTGTGTAAATTTGTAAATAATGATAAATACTTCCAGAAGCAAATAGGACAATTATAGCGAAAAAAAATATGCTAAGGTTTTGAGTAAGCATTATAGTGGGTAAATAGACCTAACGATCATTGTTGCAGATTGATGGAGATGAAAGGAGAGAGTCTGTGGTATAAGTGGATTCAGGTGTGTACAGACCAGAAGAATGGAGAGAAATGTCGCTGAATGCATGTTTAGCAGGCGTGTTGTACCTTTGTAGATCCTACAAGAAGTATGTCTGAGTCAACTGTGTCTTAGCATGTCTGAACATTTCAATTCACATACTGGGAAAATCATACACTTAAGGGGACATAAAACACAATTGTTTTTGTCATGCAAAATAGTATAGACATTACCAAAGTTCAGTTTTGCATGAAAAAATATTAGGTTCTCCTCTACGGTTTTGGTTATACTTATAACTAAAAATGTAAAAAGAAAAGACATAGTCAGTAGTTAAAATGAAAAGCTTTATTGAAGAAGACAATATAACTTATCTGACGCTTATATTGTAAAGTACCATGTTGTATTACCTTATTTTTTGAATAAAAATCAATGTTAAATATATATATATATATATTAGGTAAACTCTGCTTAAACTTTATTGAAACTAACAGCAGATGCACAGAATACATCTGTAAAATTGGCAGACAAGTATGGCTAATATATCTATACTAACGACTTGCCCGTCAAAAATGACAGCAATAAAATTGTAAGTCAGGTAATGCTGTTTGCCACCCAATGTAAGGCTTTTGGTCCTCTGAGTACCTTCGTGCTCATTGCAAGCCCTGCGCTGAGCGCCTTCCGTACTCATTGCGAGTCTCTCCCCTGCTGTTTTTGCGCGCCTCTCCCCTCGTGTACTTTTGCTCCACTAACCACTCTCGGCGCTGATTGCGAGCCTCTCCTCTGCTCTTTTTTTATATATATATATTTTAATAATAATTAATTAATTAAATATTAAAGTAATATACTTTACCTATTTCTAATTAATATATGCAGCAATCAATATGCTGAAGAGCTAACAATCTGTTTCGATTTTCCTGCAGCATACAATATACATTTGGACTGTTGCTGACCTGAGGTGTAAGTGTCAGCAATGTGGCAAGTGTGCAGTATTAATAGGCTGCGTGCGCGAGGGCAAACCGTTTGTGTAGGTGTGTAAAGCGCCATTTTAGAATGGTAATGTTATTAGTGTTAGTGTTGTAAAATGCCAGCAATTGTCTATGTGTTACGCAGGTGTGGTACATTTTCCGTCCATCCTGTGTAAAAGTCTTATGTGCCTGGTGGTGTTTTGCGTGGTCAGGGGTCGTGTAGCCTAATTTTCGTTTTTTACGGCCGCCATTTTTTCTCTCGCTTAGTCGATTTTCAAGTGCCAAAAATGCTTTAAATCGACTTAAATTCGTGGAACCTCACTCCCAGACGTTTCTTTTTAAGTCCTGCGAATGGTATTTTTTTTCCAAAGTCCGCTTTTGTGTGGGGGTTACCGAGAGTGAGGCGCCGTAGAGCCTCCACCTCCACAAATGAGGACACTTGCTTCGCGAGGTCCGCGTTTGCTGCCTGCAATGAGCCTTCGGTGGAGGGAGTGTCATGATCAGGGCCTGCATGAGTGCTGCCGGCACTGGGGAGCTACAGTTCATTGAGGGAACCATGATGCCAACATGTACTGTGACATACTGAAGCAGAGCATGATCCCCTCCCTTCTGAGACTGGGCCGCAGGGCAGTATTCCAACATGATAACGACCCCAAACACACCTGCCTTGATAAAGAAGCTGAAAGTAAAGGTGATGGACTGGCCAAGCATGTCACCAGACCTAAACCCTATTGAGCATCTGTGAGGCATCCTCCAATGGAAGGTGGGGGAGTGCAAGGTCTCTAACATCCACCAGCTCATCATGGAGGAGTGGAAGAGGACTCCAGTGGCAACCTGTGAAGCTCTGGTGAACTCCATGCCCAAGAGGGTTAAGGCAGTGCTGGGAAATAATGGTGGCCACACAAAATATTGACACTTTGGGCCCAATTTAGACATTTCCACTTAGGGTGTACTCACTTTTGTTGCCAATGGTTTAGACATTAATGGCTGTGTTGAGTTATTTTGAGGGGACAGCACATTTACACTGTTATACAGGATGTACACTTACTACTTTACATTGTAGCAGAGGGGCATGTCTTCAGTGTTGTCACATGAAAAGATATAATAAAATATTTACAAAAATGTGAGTGGTGTACTCACTTTTGTGAGATACTGTATATATATATGGATTGCTACCTTGTTGTGGTGAAGAGGCTTGTGTGCCTTAGTAAAGTTGTGAGCTACAGTATATCATGTAGTGTCACCCAAGATGGGCAGGTCATAGCAGAGAGGTCGTAAAAATTGTGGTCCACTGGAAAAGGAACTGGCAACCCACTTCAGTATATTTGCCAAGGAAACCATATGGATATGAACAAACAGAGACATAACAGAAGCGCTTGGCTTGCTGAAGTCCATAGGGTCATGAAGAGTCGGACACAATTGAATGGCTAAATAACATATTTATATCGGCAGTGACCATGAAACAGTGCTGTATGTGGTTAAGTGACCTGGTTTGTGAATAATCCATCCATTGTTATGCCTAAAACTGTGAAATACAGTAAGCATATGCTTAAAAGGAGCCATGTATAAAATGGTATGGATTTACAGAGTGAGCGTGCATTGTGGTCTCATTTGCATGTCCCTTCCCTTCGGAGGCTGGGCCTCAGGGCAGTATTCCAACATGATAATGACCCCAAACACACCCCCAAGAGGATCACTGCCTTGCTCAAGAAGCTGAAGGTAAAGGTAATGGACCGGCCAAGCATGTCACCAGACCTAAACCCTATTGAGCATTTGTGGGGCATCCTCAAAAGGAAAGTGGGGGAGATCTCTAACATCCACCAGCTCCGTGATGTCATCATGGAGGAGTGGAAGAGGACTCCAGTTGCAACCTATGAAGCTCTGGTGAACTCCATGCCCATGAGGGTTAAGGCAGTCCTGTAAAATAATGGTGGCCACACAAAATATTGAAACTTTGTGCCCAATTTGGAAATTTCCCCTTAGGGGTGAACTCACTTTTGTTGCCAGCGGGTAAGACATTAATGGCTGTGTGTGTTGAGTTATTTTGAGGGGACAGCAAATTTACACTGTTATACAGACTGTACACTTAATACTTTACATTGTAGCAGAGTGTAATTTCTTCAGTGTTGTCACATGGAAAGATATAATAAATAAATAAACATATATATATGGCGACGGCCATATCATTTCATGGACAACCAGGCACAAGTATAAGGACCTAGAGGCTTCTTGCATCCTAGTGCAGTAAGTAACAGCCTTTTGGCTTTTACAATTGTTTTTTCTCATTTAGATTTCTGATATATATATCTATGTATATGAGTATTACATTTGTATCTTTTTGGTCCCCTTATTAGGGTAAACCCCCAGTTCATTTTTTATCACTATTCAAGTGTGAACTAAGGGGTATATCAAGACCTTCAGATATCTACAGATCTATATACTGACAATAATAGTAGCACCCCTTATTTGCACAGGAGCATTTATAAGCCCTCTACAATATTGGTCTCCTTTACAGACTATATACAACCTTAGCCTTGGTTGTTATTATTTTAATTTTAAAAAGTTTTTTAAGCAACCTTGAGTGATTTACACTTATTTTTGTTTATCCTATGATTTACAATTTTTTGTGCATATGAGGATAAACTCCTTTTTCTACTACCTGTTCAACCATAGCTTTAGCCTTACAGCTTAGTATCATTCCCCATTATTTTTCACTTGTTACACTGCCATTCACTTCCACACCATTATAAGTGTTCGCACATATATTGCATCTTTTTTGTTCTAGTAACACATTTGGAGTTGTCTCTCATTTTTCACCGTTTTATTTACGGTCCATGCACGTCACAACATACTCCATTCGCTACTTCTATTCCCCATTTACTGACAAGGGGTTATTCCCCCTGTATATATATATATATATATATTTTTTTTTTTTTGCACTCTCTATAGTATCCCTTTTCAATTGGTAGCATAGTTAGGTAGTCCTGCCATCATAGCAACCACCAGGGTTTCTTTCAAATACTTTTTATTTTTTAACTTCTTTTTAATCTACATGAGAAAGCCATGTTAGGCAACTCATAATAAAGTTTTTGTTTGAACTTTTACATTTAATAAGTTCATGAATATATATATATATATATATATATATAAATATAATCACATTATTTCAGTCTGCATTGATACCTTTTCTTTGGACAAACATATTAATTTACAGTAATGAGCTTGAGCTTTCCAGAGATAACCTCCCTTTATCAAGTCTGAGGCTATTCTAATAAAATGTACCAAAACAGCAAAATATGACAAGCACAATAAATAATGTCCTGTGAGTCTGGAGCTCAGGTTAAGATAAGAAAATATCAGAGCCATACTTTAGGTCGCTCATCACAAGGCCAGTAAAGTAGAGGGGAAGAGGCTTACATTGTGTGGCAAACAGCATTGCCAGGCTTCAGTTTTTATTGCCGTCATTTTTGACGGGCAAGTCGCTAGTATATATATATATATATATATATATATATATATATATATATATATAAAAATAAATACATAAATATATATATATATATATATATATATATATATATATATATGAAAAATCTGAGTATTGCAGTATATAGTGATACCTTTTTATTGGACAAACATATTCATAAATATTATGAATAGCATTCAAGAGCTTCCTCTCTTTCTCAAGTCCTGTTATTAGATTCCCATTGAAATAAAAAAATAGCAGTGTATTTAAAAAAAAAAAGAAAGGTAAAAGGAATGTTATATTCTGTCAGCTGTGAACAAGACTGCATAAGGTTAGGTCAGAGTAAATAAACAGGGTCGTAAATATTTGTACATCTCAGAAGGTTTAGGTACCATAAAACTGTAATGAGACAGATAAACATACAAGAAAGAAGGCAGAGATTTAAAAAAAATCATATCAGGAATATTGAAGGTCATAAGAAGTTAGATACTGCAACAAAAATTCCATATTTACATTAAGGCCTGTAATTTTCATATTATGTTATTTTAATTGCAAAGATCTTTCTTTCTCGTGTGTTTTTGAATTTATACTCTTTTATTAGAAGGTTTGCAAATTCCATACGTAAATAAACATCTTTAACAGTCACAAATGTCACATTTATCGAGCTATATATTCACAGTGTTATCATTTTGCCACATTTAATTGACTAAACCTTCTTATTTTTCAATTTTTAGTGAGTACATTTTCTAGTGTCTAAACTGATATTCCAACTTTAAAAGAAACATAAGGCATAATAAACTAAGAAAACTCAAAAGTGCAAAGTTGATAAGAGCATACAATATATTAATCAGTACCTATCTATCTTTACTAGGCTATCGTGTACTATATCATAATGAGTAATCAAGAGCACCTCTAGACAGACTCGGGGCAATCCGCGGCTGGTTAATTCACCTTACCTCGGGTAATACTTGCCATCTATTACCTCTGAAAGATCTCCAGGGCTCCCCCACTCCAGTCTTTTCCTCAAAATCGCTTCAGTTAATTGCAGGCATTATATTAGGGGCACACTAAAGGAGGATGTTATCCAAGGGTCCCAGACTGTCTGGAATTGGGGCATCCTATCTAAGACAATATGGGTTAATCTCTCCTTAATAAGTAAGTAGTTGATCCTCCTAGTCTCCTCCTGAAAGTTTAGAGTCATGTCTTTCCATCTACTGGCTATATGTATCTTTGAAGCTAACGCCATTAATTGAAATAGCCTGTTCTGGGAATGCGACAAGTTTTTAATATGAACCCCCAGTAAGCAGGATTCTATCGAAGGTAAGACTTCTTTTTGAAAAATTGTGTAGGCTAAACGGGTCAATTGTTCCCAGAGATTCTGGGCACATGGACAGGACCACCATACATGAATATGATCCCCCACAAGATGGCATCCCCTAAAACATTTATTGCTCTCTTGTGGCTTAAACTTCTGCATTTTATCGGGGGTGCAATAAGCCCTGTGGAAAACTTTGATTGATGTTTCTAATAAGGCCGAATTGAGTGATCCTTTTGAAAGATTGGAGCAGGATTCAGTCCATTTGTCCCAGTCCCATTCTACCCCCAGGTCCTTTTCCCAATGCAACAGGAACTTGGGTTTCTGGCTACTGGTGGAGCTAAGGAAGGTGTTGTACAGAGAGCTCAGAGTGCCTTTGGTAAGCGGGAAATTTTGACAGATAACGGTTAGCCAGGAGGCTCTGGGGGGCGCGGGATCTCTAACCATCTTGGTAACCCAACTTCTAATTTTTAAGTAATTGTAAAGTTCCGTAGCTGGCAAGTCGTGAGTCATACAAAATTGGTCATAGGTCAGTAGTTTGTCATTGGCGAACCAATTTCCTATGCGGTCAAGGTGTCTGGATATACACCAGAATTTAGACATGGAGCTTGAGTCTGCTAAAATTTGTGGAAAGGACATAACTGACAGAAGAGGTGATAATTCCGAGCTAAGTCGATGCCTAGAGTTCACCCATCTCCAGGACTGGAGCGTTAAGGAGATCATAGGGTTTTTATGAGTTGTGAAGGGGGCAGAATCTATGGGGATCCAAATCAGCTTATCCCAACTATGTGGGAACATTTGGTAGTTTTCCATGAAGACCCAGGCTGCATGGTGTTTTGTAGAATGGGTTCTAGGTAGAGGGGCTAATTGAGCGGCCTTAAGATAAAGTCTCAAGTTTGGGGACGCGAGGCCCCCTCTATTCTTGGAACGAAACATCACCTGCCTGGAAATACGGGGGCGTTTATTATTCCATATGAACCGGGAAATACTATTCTGGAATTTATCTAGATCTTTAAGGGAGAGTGGGATAGGAAGGGATCTAAATAAATACAGTAGTTTAGGTAAAATATTCATTTTTACAGCCGCAATGCGGCCTGTCCATGAGATTCTAAAGCTCCTCCATTTCTGCATATCCAATGTCAGAGATCTATACAAGGGGGGAAAGTTTGCCCCGGACAGATCCCTGAACTTGGAAGTTAGTCGTACGCCTAAGTATTTTATAGACTGTGCGGGCCAAATAAACTGATGATTAGCTTTAAGGGTGTCAATCTCACTTTGCGGCAATCCCATCCCCAGCGCCTCAGTCTTCTCAACGTTCAGTTTAAGACCCGAAATACTGCTAAAATCCTTTATAGTGGACACGAGTGCTGGTATAGATGAGAGGAGATTGGTCAGGGTACAAAGCATGTCATCCACAAAGAGAGAGCATTTGAAATGCTGGAGGCCTACTTGTACCCCCTGGATAACAGGGTTGGCTCTGATCGCTTGCCCAAGGGGTTCTATGGCAAGAGCAAATAACAATGGGGAGAGTGGGCACCCCTGTCTAGTTCCTCTTCGGATTTGGATATTGGCTCTGTGATCCCCTGGGAGTTTTAGATTGGCTGCTGGGGAGTCATAATATCTCCTAAGTAGATTTATAAAGCGTCCCTTGAATCCAAATTTATCTAGAATCTTATATAAGTATGGCCATTCTACCGTGTCAAAAACCTTCTCTATATCTAAAGCTAAAAGGCAAGCTGGTATATTAGACTTCTGAGCCAAGAACTGGGCGTTCAGTACCCTCCTTACATTATCCCCGGCCTCTCTAAAGGGGACAAACCCAGTTTGGTCCTTGTGGATTAGGTCTGGCAGGAATTTAGAGATGCGGGTGGCCATAATTTTAGCCAAGATCTTAACATTCCCGTTAATTAGGGAGATGGGGTGATAATTTTTCACCTCCAAAGGGTCCCTGCCTTCTTTTGGGAACACCACTAGGTCCGCCCAGTTTAGCTTAGGGGGCATAGATTCTCCATTTAATATGGCGTTAAAGAGAAATGTCAAGTGGGGGGTAAGAAGGGGTTAAAAAAATTTATAATACAAATTAGTGAAACCATCCGGCCCTGGGGATTTGCCCAACTTAAGGTTCTGGATGGTAAATTTAACTTCCTCCTGGGTTATTTCTAAATTCAAATTGTCCAGTTGATAGTCCGGTATCTTGGGGAGATCGCATAAATTTAGAAAGGAGTCTATATCTGATCCGCTACAGTGAGATTGTGAGGAATATATTTCTTGGTAATAATTTTGAAACGTTTTTTGAATATCATTGGGACTATAGGAGATTTGGCCGCCCGGTAGCCTAATTTGGGTGGTTCTGGGTTGGGAGAATTTATTATTTAGTCTTTTAGCTAAAAGGGAATCAGGTTTATTTGCCTTCCAGTAATAAAGGTGCTTCATTTTTCTCATTGCTCGTTCAGTTCGGTGGGACAATATGGCGTCCAGCTCTAACCTAGTTTTGTCAATTAACTTACGTCCCTTAAGAGAGGGGCACTGTTGATACATCTCCTCTAACCTCTTCAATGAGCTTGTAAGATCTATCTCCTTTTGCCTAAGCAGTTTCTTGTGTATAGAGAACAGTTTAATACAAGTTCCTCTAATAAAGGCTTTGTGGGCAGCCCAGAGCCAGCCAGCCCCAGTTTAAGGGGAGACATTAGTCTCGAAAAACAACCGTATGTCTTTGGATATAGATTCTATGCTGCTCGGATTAGACAGTAGGAATTCGTTCAGTGCCCAGGTATAGGGAAGCCGTGGGTTAGGACCCAGGTCTAGCTCAAGAAGTACCAGAGCATGGTCTGACCAGGGGCAGGGGACAATCTCAGAGTGTATGGTAGAGTCATACAGTGAGGAAGAGAGAAGAAGAGTATCAATCCTAGAGTATGTCAGGTGAGTCGAGGAGTAGAAGGTATATTCTCTCCTATCTGGGTGCTTTCCCCTCCAGGCATCGACTAGCCCCAGTCCATTTAGTAGGGATTTAATCTGATTAGTTTTGTTGGGTAGTCTATTGGTCGGTTTTCCAGACCTATCTAGGGTCGGGTCTAAAGTCAGGTTAAAATCCCCCCCAATTATCAGTTTCCCCAAGTCCTGAGTCTCTAGTTTTTTCATCAGGTCTATGAGGACCGTGTAGGGAGAGTTCGTAGGAGAGTATAGGGAGACTAGCGTTATTCTTTCCCCTCTTATAGTCCCAGTTGCCATAACATAATTGCCGTCCTCATCCACCCGAGTGGTCTCTACCTGGAAAGGGAAGGTTTTATGCAATAAGATTGCACAGCCAGCTCTCTTGGAGGGGAGAGAGGCCAGATAATAGGTGGGGTAATCCTTATGTAAAAATGTAGGTTTGTTGTCAATGGAGAAATGGGTCTCTTGCATAAAAATGACAGAGGGAGCGTGTTTTTTGTAGAATGCAAAGGCTTTCCTCCTTTTAAAGGGGGAATTAAAGCCCTTCACATTGTGGGTTATTAGGGTGTATGTAGAGGAAGCCATAGAAAGCTGGGTGTGGAGTCCTAGATGTATGCGACCTTACCTGACAGTTGAGCTTGTGAGGAACAAGGAGTGGAGGAGCCCGGAGAACCGACAAAAGTCCCAACAAATAAGCTGTTGGCGGCAAAATAGTCTTCCTTTTCTCAAGAGGGCTGAGATCAACGAGAAGGGAGAAAGGCAGTTTAATATAAGATAAGTAGGTAGATCTGAGACCAGAAGAGAGGGAGAGAATAAATAAAAAGAACAGGGCAGCAAAACAACAAGTTTACAGTAAATCTAATCTTTGTGCTATAATTACGAAAATCAAATAGATTAAGCATAAAACAGTCATTTACACATAAACCTTCTGTCTCTCTTTCTAGAAAAAAAAAGAGAAAACAAACCCACATAGTGTGGGGAAATTATCTGGCAAACTATAGTTATTCTAAATGATAATAGTTAAAAGTATTCTAGAAACATTATATCTGAACTTTAAATAACAAGAAATGAACATCAGGCAATCAGCAAAAATGTTGTCAAAGTCCAGCTAAGTAGAAGGTCTCTCAGGTCGCGGGCCCAGCATTGGAGTGGCAGAGAGGCCAGATTCAGCAGTGTATACCAAGCGTTTATCTTGTAGACCGCCCGCATTGTCCCGCAAGTTGCTGGGACCCTCCAGGGCAGGAGCTTGTTTGCCATGAACTTGTGCTGGCTTTGGGGTCTGCTGCCTCTGCGGAGTAGGCGAAGCAGGATGCTCTCGGTATGCTTCTGTCGTGGACTCCGGGCATAGGTGCAACCGCTGTAACACATCTAAGCAGTCCTCCAGGAAACGGGTGGTATAAGTCTTGCCTTGGAAAGTGAAAGACAGAGCAAACGGAAAGTTCCAGCGGTACTGGATCCTGTGCTGAAGGAGGATAGCAATAGCCGGTTTCATAAGTCTTCGCTTATGTAGGGTGTCCGGACATAGATCCGCGTAGAACTGCAGGTTTGAATCGTCCGGTCCTTTGATGGTGTGCAGCTTCCTGGTTGCTGATAGTAGAAGGTCCCTGGCATGCTGCCGTAAGAATCTGACAATAACATCCTTGGGTGCATCCGAACTTCTCGTGCCTCCCAAGGCTCTGTGGGCACGCTCAATCTCCCACACATTTTCTGGTTGATTAGGCAGGATTATCGGGATTGTATCCCTCAGGTAGCCGGACAGATCTTGTATCGCTCTTGGGATACCACGGATGCGGACGTTGTGTCGGCGGGACCTATTTTCTAGGTCCTCCACCTTATCCGTGATGTCAGAGATGTGAATGGTGTTTTGAGCAATAGAGGCTCGATCACTTTCTTGTGCTTCGGCTATCCGATCCGTTGTTTCCTCCAATAGTTGGGTACGTTGCCCCAGTTCCTTCAGGTCATGTGCCTCAGAGGTTCAATAGCTTTTGCCAGAAGCCGCTCAATTGTAACCACTGACCTGGCCGATAGGTCCACATATTTGCTAGGGATGTTAGAGTTCCCTTCCCTGTCTGAGTAATCCGACTGTTCTGAGGCGGATTCCGCAGGGGGGGAGAATCGGGCAGTTTTAGGTGTGAAGTGCTCCCGTATGCCCTTCACTGAAGCTGTTCTTTTGGGTTTCGGCATTTTGGAGAGCGGCCTGCCGAAATCAGCAGAGAATCCGTTGTGGAATCAGTTAGATATAATATAGGGAAGGGCTGTGCCCCAATTGTTCAGTGTGGTAGTCCACAGATACAGTTAGTAGAGTTTGTTCAGTTCATAGAATTTAGTTAAGGCAGCTGATGGCTGTGTTGCCAGGCTAAATCCCCATTCGGCTCTTTATTCCATGATGTAAGTGTAGACCCCAACTGGGGCTCTGGGGCAGCCTTTGAAACTCAGGTCAGGCAGTAAGTAGTGCTTTAGTAGAGGAGTGACCCACAAGGTCGTACCTTCTTCGGGTAACCTGTCTATTTTTGCTGATAGGAGCTTGTTAGGTAGAGCGCAGCTGTAGAATAGATCCGTGCAAGTAGTGAGCAGTGATGAATGGCAGGGAGGCTTCTAATCTTATGTTATTCGTATGAAGCCAGTGATGATCTGCAGTATTGCAAAAGTCCACAGGGTGGCAGTATTGTAGTAAATTAACACAGTCCATGTATCTGCCTGTGGAGGCCCTTGTTTCAAGCATAGATAGACACAATATTTTTGTTTGGTGTAAATATATTGCAGAGAAGTGCCTCTAAAGATGTTAGTTCCTGAGATTAAGGACAACTATATGTCCCCCTGATAAAGTGCAATTCAGCCTCAGGCAATCCTGTGAAGCAAAGTCTCTGTATCAAAGGCTCAGTGTGCTTAGGGAGTAATCCACTCTTTGTTTTTGCACTATGGCTGTCTCAGCCCTGCACTAGTGGGGTGTGCTCTGCTCCTTGTGCCCCTCTTTTACTCTAACCCCCATCCAGGGGCTCTGCCTCCACAATTAGGGGTATCTGTGGCTCTCCTGGGGTCCCCCCCCCCCCCGTGGATCAGCACCCCTCCAGGTAAGCTCTGCCCTACCTCCAGCCGCCGGGCGCCCTTCAAGATGGCGGCCGCGCTTTTCGTGGGCTTTCTGCCCTGTCCCTGTTCCTCCTCACCTCTGGCCAGAGGGATCACCCTGGGACCCCGGCCGGATCCTGCCGCCACCGGGGTGTGCGCCAGCTCCTTCCCAGGTGCCGGGAGAGATAGCCCAAAGGTCTCCTGTGGCCTCCGGTATCCGGAGACCCCCTGTGGTGCTGTGCCGCCGGAGCAGCCCGAATTCAGCCCCCGGGGGAAAGGAGCAGCCTCCGGTAGAACCCCTGAAGTCCCCAAGGGGTCCAAAAAACTTCTCCTGGGCAGCCCAGAAGCCCAATTCGGAGCTTTTCACGGAGCTCTTCTATAGCACCAAATAGTGGCATTTTAAGATGCCAACATTTTTTCAGTGTGTTACAGTGGTGAACAAGCTGTGTGCAAAACAGGTACACTGTACACCATGATTTTTTAGCCTTTTTTATTAATAACTTTAATGAAGGTCAACCATAAAAATTTGATATTATGACATGGGAACAATAGGATAGGCGGTTGAGTGTGGGGAAGATTTCTCGTGTGTTTTCAAAGTGACCTCTGAGTATTTTGATTTTCAGGTTTCGTATACAGTGTTATTTTGTGAAAAGTGGTGTCCAACTGAAGTATAGTTTCTGTCTTAATTGTGATTTTTGAGATTTTTGAGTCTGTGTAGATTTATCCTTAAATGTAATTTCTGGCTGGTTTCCCCAATGTAGCATCCCTTTCACATATAGTACATTGATTATGTAGACTACATTAAGTTATGAAGAAAGACTAACCAAATTAAACTTATTTTCTCTAGAAAAAAGGTGTCTAAGAGGAGATATGATTACCTTATATAAATACATCCAAGGTCAGTATAAAGATTTGTCAAGGGAGCTTTTTGTGCCAAGAGGTTTTCAACTGACAAGAGGACATCCCTTGAGGTAAAAAGATTCCACCTTAAAGAAAGAAAAGGGTTCTTCCCAGTAAGGGTGGTTAATCTGTGGAATTCTCTACCAGAGGAGGTGGTGACAGCCGATTCGATAGATAACTTTAAAAGGGGAAAAGGGGACTGGATAATTAGAGAGGCAGTATTGATCCAGGGAGAAGTCTGGTCGCCAGTGTCTTATATATATTTTTTTATATATATTTTTTTATACAACTAATTAATTAATAGTTAATCCGCATATTGCAGATCGGAGGAGATCTTGAAAGGTTGAACTTGATGGACTGAAGGTCTTTTTTCAACCTTAAATACTATGTAACTATGTAACATTGAATGGTGTGCATGAATATGAGCCTTTGATGCTAAAACTCTTGATGTTGTGCATGGCTGTGTCCTCTTTGCAGATGTGTTGGCATAATTTGCAGTCATTTTTTTGCAAGGTTTGGTGCCATTCTCTCTGGGGTGCTGTTCATTGGCTAATCTTCTGTTCATCAATGTTTGTCTCAGATTTGGTGTTTGTCTAAATTCCAAAATTGGAGGTTTGGGAAATATATGGTTTAATTATGCATCCTCTGTTATTTGTGGTTGTAGATCCTAAAATATTTTGCATATTCCTTCTAGGGATGGTGGATGGTATGTGGTTACCAGAGATGTAAGTGAAGTACTTTCTTTAGTTTTGTGTTGTAACAGTTGTTCCTGGGGTTAATTTCTCTGAGTTTTTTTTCTCCCTCTGTCCACATGATGAACATGTAATCTATGTAACAGTAGTATCTGCTAGGTTTGTGGACATATGTGGAGAAGAATCTCTGTTCCAGGTCAGCCACAATTAGATTAGCATATTGTGGTGCCATTTTGGTACCCATTGCAGTCACCATTATTTGCAGGTAAACCAGTTAATTGAAGGTCCTGGGTGTGTGTTGAGAGAAACATCATGTGTGACTCAGTGCCATCTTTGTGTGGGATGTTGCTATAAAGAGATTCAACATCCATGGTTATGAGTAGTATGTTAGTTATGTTAGTAAGTTGGTGGTGTTTTGTATATAGCTGCTGGCGTTTGTAACAAGTGGCTTAAGAATATTTTCAATAAGACCAGACGTCTGTTCAGTCCGTGTGTCCATACCTGTAACAATTGGTTTCCCTGGGTTGCCTTGTTTGGGGATCTTTGGCAGCATGTAAAAATTCCCATTTGTGTGATCAGTGGGTATGAGCTGCTCCAATTTGTACTGCACATTCATGGGGAAGGTTTGGATGAGTTTCCTGATTTGGATAGTATATTCCTTTGTAGAGTCTGGGTCCAATTTCTTGTAGAAGGTACTGTCTGTCAGTTGTATATTTATGTATTTAATTTTTTTTAAATGATAAGTTCTGTAGTGTTGTGGCCCCCCACAGCCTCTTCAGTTGGACCAGTACCCTACCTTAATGTGAACTTTTTATGGGGAATCATTTGTGGTTCAATAGGTAGTGCTATCCCTCCCCTGATGGACCTTCTTCTCTCCGGGTTCAGGGAAGCCTGAATAAAGTTAGTAGAGTGTGATGTTGTTTGGGGTTCCCTCCCCTGCCAAGAAGTAGCACCAGCAGGGGAGCAATAGCAATACCTGCTGAACTACCATTCTTTTAAACATTCATTGATTAATTCTCTATTTTCTACAAATTTAAAAAAATGTTCAATCAATATAGTTTGTACAGTGCCTTGCAAAAGTATTCACCTCTTGACTTTTTATCTATTTTGTTACATTACAGCTTTAAGTTCAATGTTTTGTTAATCTGAATTGTATGTGATGGATCAGAACACAATAGTCTAAGTTGGTGAAGTGAAATGAGGAAAATATATACATAAAACTATTTTTAATTGGCATGTGCGTATGTATCCCTTTGTTATGAAGCTAATAAAAAGCTCTGGGGCAACCAATTACCTTCAGAAGTCACATAATTAGTGAAATGATGTCCACCTGTGTGCAATCTAAGTGTCACATGATCTATCATTACATATACACACCTTTTTTGAAAGGCCCCGGGGGCTGCAATACCTAAGTAAGAGGCACTACTAACCAAACACTGCCATGAAGACCAAGAAACTCTCCAAACAAGGGACAATGTTGTTGAGAAGTACAAGTCAGGGTTAGGGTTAGGTTATAAAAAAATATCAAAATCTTTGATGATCCCCAGGAACACCATCAAATCTATCATAACCAAATGGAAAGAACATGGCACAACAGCAAACCTGCCAAGAGACGGCTGCCCATCAAGGAGGGCATTAATCAGAGAGGCAGCACAGAGACCTAAGGTAACCCTGGAGGAACTACAGAGTTCCACAGCAGAGACTGGAGTATCTGTACATAGGACAAGAATAAGCCGAAAGCTTCATAGAGTTGGGCTTCATGGCAGAGGGGCCAGAAGAAAGCCATTACTTTCAGCAAAAACCAAATGGCACGTTTTGAGTTTTGGAAAAGGCATGTTGGAGACTCCCAAAATGTATGGAGGAAGGTGCTCTGGTCTGATGAGACTAAAATTGAACTTTCCGTCCGTCAAAGAAAACGCTATGTCTGGTGCAAACCCAACACATCACATCACCCAAAGAACACCATCCCCACAGTGAAACATGGTGGTGGCAGCATCATGCTGTGGGGATGGTTTTCAGCAGCCGGGACTGGGAAACTGGTCAGAGTTGAGGGAAAAGACAAACACATAAAAAGGTTACTCACATCAAGGGGGGGCACCCAGGACCTCTGCAAGTGAAGTTACACCTCCATTTAAGCACATATTTCGCAGTTTAGAGACCCGAAAATCACCTAAGCGAGAGAAAAAATGGCCGCCGAACAAAACGAAAACGAGGCTAAAGGTCCCTAAACACACAAAACACCACCAAACAGCTACGGATATTCCGAAAAAGTCGCACGACATAGAAAATGAAGGACGCTAAATCAGCCACATTATATACACCAAACACCATTAGCTCACTTACAATTTCATTGCTGTCATTTTTTGACGGGCAATTCGCTAGTATCACATAAAAGTGAATAATTAAAGTGCTTGTGCATACATACATATAAAGATAAACAAAAGAAAGAAGGAAGAAAAAAAAAAAGGGAGGGAAGACAGGGTCAGTCCCTAATCTGTCTGGTGTGACAGAGCTGGGGACCCTCCACTTATCCCCTGCTGTAAGTACTGCTAACTATCCTAAACTGTGAAATGAACTACCAATGTGAAGGAGCTGGGGGCCTATCACTTACCCCATAAATAAACTAAAAAAGCTAACTATCTACACTATATATCTCAATATCTGACCCCACATAGATTTCAAAAGTGCTTATATAAGTCAATATACACTTCTGGGAGATAATATCAGTGTCTACAATATATTGGTAATATTTCTTATCTTATATATAGTCCTATAGAACAGGATGGCTTTGGATTGAATCTCCCGCAGTTAGCTGCTCCGTGTGGTTCCGTGTTGTTCCGTGTTGTGCCGCACTGAAAGATGATGTCATCTGAGGTGGACGGACAGGAAGAAAATGGCCGATGTGCGCGTTTTGCTAAGGTTTCCTCCTGCTTTAAAAATATAAATGTTTTAACACTTTTTCTTACAGTCAACTATTTATATTTAATAGCAGCCATCACTTATAATCTTTACCGCAATACATATAAACTTATATTGCATATTTATGTACTATTACTTGACAATATAATATCTACTGTGTCAATAATCTGAACAATGTTCAATCTACTTATAATTAATTAACAATCTAATCACTATGTTTTTTTAAGTTATTTTTCATTGTATACATCTGAGGTGGCGGCTGTACATACCTGTATTTTTAATAGTTTTTTCTTTTAACTATGTACCAAAAAAATTATGATTTTCTAATCATCTTTATGGTGTTTGAAGGTTACTATATTGATTACAACTACAAGTTATTATGCCTCTATGGGGTTACACATAGGGAGAGGGGGGAGAGACACTGAGGGAGAGGGGGGTGAGACACACAGAGAGAGGGGGGAGAGACACACAGAGAGAGGGGGGGAGACACAGAGGGAGGGGGGAAGAGACACAGAGGGAGAGGGGGGTGAGACACAGAGAGAGAGGGGGGAGAGACACAGAGAGAGAGGGGGGAAAGACACACAGAGAGAGGGGGGAGAGACACAGAGGGAGGGGAAAGAGACACAGAGGGAAAGGGGAAGAGACACAGAGGGAAAGGGGAAGAGACACAGAGGGAAAGGGGAAGAGACACAGAGGGAGAGGGGAAGAGACACAGAGGGGGAAGAGACACAGAGGGAGAGGGGGGAAAGAAACACAGGGAGAGAGGGGAAAGAAACACGGGGAGAGGGGGGAAAGAGACACAGGGGGGAGACAAGGGGGGAGAGGAGGGAAAGAGGCACAGGGGGGGAAGAGACACAGGGAGAGAGAGGGAGATGAGACACAGAGGGAGGGGGAGGGGAAGAGACAGAAGGAGGGGAAAAAAAGGGAGAGAGGGAGAGACACAAAGGGAGGGGGGCTGAGAGACACAAAGGGAGGGGGGAAGAGACACAGAGGGAGGGGGGAAGAGACACAGAGGGAGGGGGGAAGAGACACAGATGGGGGGAAGAGACACAGTGGGAGGGGGGAAAGAGACAGAGGGAGAGGGGGGAAGAGACATGGGGAGAGGGGGGAAAGAGACACAGAGGGGAGACAAGGGGGGAGAGGAGGGCAAGAAACCCAGGGGGGAAAGAGACACAGTGGGAGAGAGGGAGGAAGACACACAGAGGGAGAGGGGTGAGACACAGAGGTAGGGGGAAGAGACGCAGAGGGAGAGGGGAGTGGAAGAGACACAGAGGGAGAGGGGAGGGGAAGAGACACAGAGGGAGAGGGGGAGAGGAGAGAGACACAAAGGCAGGGGGAGACACAGAGGGGGAGAAAGAGACACAGGGGAGGGGGGAAAGAGACGCATGGGAGGGAGGGGAGGGAAGACACACAGGGGGGGAGAGACACAGAGGGAGAGGGGGGAGAGACACAGAGGGAGAGGGGGGAAGAGACACAGAGGGAGGGGGGTGAGACACAGAGGTAGGGGGAAGAGACGCAGAGGGAGAGGGGAGTGGAAGAGACACAGAGGGAGAGGGGAGGGGAAGAGACACAGAGGGAGAGGGGGAGAGGAGAGAGACACAAAGGGAGGGGGAGACACAGAGGGAGAGGGGGAGAGGAGAGAGACACAAAGGAAGGGGGAGACACAGAGGGAGAGGGGGAGAAAGAGACACAGGGCAGGGGGAAAGAGATGCATGGGAGGGAGGGGAGGGAAGACACACAGGGGGGGAGAGACACAGAGGGAGAGGGGGGAAAGACACAGGGAGAGGGGGGGAAGAGACACACAGAGGGAGAGGGGGGAAGAGACACAGAGGGAGAAAAGGGTGAGACACAGAGCGAGGGGGGAAGAGACAGAGGGAGAGGGGGGGAGAGAGACAGAGGGAGAGGGGGGAGAGAGACAGAGGGAGAGGGGGGAGAGACACAGAGGGAGAGGGGGAAGAGACACAGAGGGAGAAAAGGGTGAGACACAGAGCGAGGGGGGAAGAGACAGAGGGAGAGGGGGGAAAGAGACATGGGGAGAGGGGGGAAAAAGAAACGTGGGAGACAAGGGGGGGAGAGGAGGGAAAGAGACACAGGGGGGAAGAGACACAGAGGGAGAGAGGGGGGAGAGACACACAGAGGGAGAGAGGGGGAAGAGACACAGAGGGAGAGAAGGAGAAGAGACACAGAGGGAGGGGGAAGAGACGCAAAGGGAGAGGGGAGGGGAAGAGATGCAAAGGGAGAGGGGAGGGGAAGAGACGCAAAGGGAGAGGGGAGGGGAAGAGACAGGGAGGGAGGGGGGAAAGAGACACAGAGGGAGAGGGGGAGAGGGGAGAGACACAAAGGGAGGGGGGGAGACACAGGGGGAGAAAGAGACACAGGGGAGGGGGAAAGAGACGCATGGGAGGGAGGGGAGGGTAGACACACAGGGGGGGAGAGACATAGAGGGAGAGGGGGGAGAGAAACAGAGGGAGAGGGGGGAGAGAGACAGAGGGAGACACAGAGGGAGAGGGGGGAGACACAGAGGGAGAGGGGGGTAAGACACAGGGGGAGAGACACAGAGGGAGGGAGAGAAAAGAGACACAGAGGGAAAGGGGAAGAGACACAGGGAGAGGGGGAAGAGACACAGAGGGAGACAGGGGGAAAGAGACACAGGGGGAGACAAGGGGGGAGAGGAGGAAAAGAGGCACGGGGGGAAGAGACACAGGGGGAGAGAGGGAGATGAGACACAGAGGGAGAGGGGAGGGGAAGAGACACAGAAGGAGGGGAAAGGAGACACAGAGGGAGGGGAAAGAGACAGAGGGAGAGGGTGGAAAGAGACATGGGGGAGAGGGGGGGAAGAGACACATGGGGGAGACAAGGGGGGGAGAGGAGGGCAAGAGACCCAGGGGGAAAAGAGACACAGAGGGAGAGAGGGGGGAAGAGACACAGAGGGAGGGGGATGAGACACAGAGGGAGGGGGAAGAGACGCAGAGGGAGAGGGGAAGAGACGCAGAGGGGAAGGGAAGAGACGCAGAGGGGAGGGGAAGAGACACAGAAGGAGAGGGGAAGTGAAGAGACACAGAGGGAGAGGGGAGAGACACAAAGGGAGGGGGAGACACAGAGGGAGAGGGGGAGAAAGAGACACAGGGGAGGGGGAAAGAGACGCATGGGAGGGAGGGGAGTGAAAACACACGGGGGGAGAGACACAGAGGGAGAGACACAGAGGGAGAGGGGGGGAAGAGACACAGAGGGAGAGGGGGAAGAGACCCAGAGGGAGAGGGGGGAAGAGACAAAGAGGGAGAGGGGGGAGAGACACATAGGGAGGGGGAAAGAGACACAGAGGGGGGGGAAGAGACACATAGGGAGGGGGAAAGAGACACAGAGGGAGGGGGAAGAGACAGAGGGAGAGGGGGGAAGAGACATGGGGAGAGGGGGGAAAGAGACACAGGGGGAGACAAGGGGGGGAGGAGTGAAAGAGACACGGGGGGAAGAGACACAAAGGGAGAGAGGGGGAAGAGACACAGAGGGAGGGGGAAGAGACGCAAAGGGAGAGGGAAGGGGAAGAGACACAGAGGGAGGGGGGAAGAGACACAGGGGGAGAGGGGAGAGACACAAAGGGAGGGGGAGACACAGAGGGAGAGGGGGAGAAAGAGACACAGGGGAGGGGGAAAGAGACGCATGGGAGGGACGGAGAGAAGACACACGGGGGGGAGAGACACAGAGGGAGAGGGGGGAGACACAGAGGGAGAGGGGGGAGACACAGAGGGAGAGGGGGGAGAGACACAGAGGGAGAGGGGGGAGAGACACAGAGGGAGAGGGGGGAGAGACACAGAGGGAGAGGGGGGAGAGACACAGAGGGAGAGGGGGGAGAGACACATGGGGAGGGGGGGAGACACAGAGGGAAAGGGGAAGAGACACAGAGGGAGATGGGGGAAAGAGACACGGGGAGAGGGGGGAAAGAGACACAGGGGGGAGACAAGGGGGGAGAGGAGGGAAAGAGGCACGGGGGAAGAGACACAGGGGGAGGGAGGGAGATGAGACACAGAGGGAGGGGGAAGAGACACAGAAGGAGAGGGGGAGAGACACAAAGGGAGGGGGGAGAGACACAGAAGGAGAGGGGGAGAAAGACACACAGGGGAGGGGGAAAGAGACGCATGGGAGGGGGGGAAGACACACGGGGGGAGAGGGGGGAAAGAGACATGGGGAGAGGGGGAAAGAGAGAGGGCGGAGGGGGGTAAGAGACACGGGGGGAGGGGGTAAGAGACACGGGGGGAGAGGGGGGAAAGAGACACAGGGGGAGAGGGGGGAAAGAGACACAGGGGGGAGAGGGCGGAAAGAGACCCAGGGGGAGAGGGGGAAAGAGACACAGGGGAGGTGGAAAGAGACACAGGAGGGAGAGGTGGGGAAGAGACACAGGAGGGAAAGAGAAACAGGGGAGGGAGAGGAGAGGGGAAGAGACACAGGGGAGGGAGAGGAGGGGGGAAGAGACACAGGGGAGGGAGAGGAAGGGGGAAGAGACACAGGGGAGGGAGAGGAGGGGGGAAGAGACACAGGGGAGCGTGAGGAGGGGGAAGAGACACAGGGGAGTGTGAGGAGGGGGAAGAGACACAGAGGAGGGAAATGGGGGGGAAGAGACACATGGGGAGGGGGGACAGGGAGGAAAGAGACACAGGGGAGGGGGGAACAGACACAGAGGAGGGAGAGGGGGGAAGAGACACAGTGGAGGGGGAAAGAGACACGGGGGAGGGGGAAAGAGACACAGGGGAGGGGGAAAGAGACGCATGGGAGGGAGAGGGGGGGAAAGAGACACAGGAGGGAAAGAGACAAGGGAGGGAGAAGAGTGGTAAAGGAGACACAAGGGAGGGAGAGGAGGGGTAAGGGGGCCAAAGGGAGGGAGAGGAGGGGGAAAGGAGAAACAAGGGAGGGAGAGGAGGGGGAAAGGAGACACAAGGGATGAAGTAGACAGGGAGAGAGACTCGCAATGAGCTCCAAAGGCGCTCATTGCGAGGCCTGCGATGAGCGACAGAGGCGCTCATTGCAAGGCCAGTAAAGTAGAGGGAGAGAGGCTCCCATTGTGTGGCAAACAGCATTGCCAGGCTTCACTTTTTATTGTCGTCATTTTTGGCAGGCAAGTCGCTAGTATATATATATATATATATATATATATATATATATATATATATTGAGATAAAGATTATAAGCGATGGTTGCTATTAAATATAAATAGTTGACTGTAACAAAAAGTGCAAAAATATTTATATTATTAAAGCAGTATATAATAATGTAATTCTATCTATCATTTGTGATAATAGCATTACGAATAGATATCACATAAAAGTGAATAATTAAAGTGCTTGTGCATAAATAAATATAAAGAAAATCGAAAGAAGGAAGAAAGAAAAAAAGGGGGGAAGACGGGGTCAGTCCCTAATCTGTCTGGTGTGACAGAGCTGGGGACCCTCCACTTATCCCCTGCTGTAAGTGCTGCTAACTATACTAAACTGTGAAATGAACTACCAATGTGAAGGAACTGGGGGCCTATCACTTACCCCATAAATAAACTAAAAAAGCTAACTATCTACACTATATATCTCAATATCTGACCCCACATAGATTTCAAAAGAGCTTATATGAAGTTTATAATGAACTGGACAGATTGCATATAAACACACCAAAATAGCAGGTAAATAAGTCAATTTACACTTCTGTGTATATTGACTGTGTATATTGCTCCATGTGGTTCCGTGTTGTGCCGCACTGAGAGATGATGTCATCTGAGGTGGACGGACTGGAAGAAAATGGCCGATGTGCGCGTTTTGCTAAGGCTTCCTCCTGCTTTAAAAATATAAATGTTTTTACACTTTTTCTTACAGTCAACTATTTATATTTAATAGCAGCCATCACTTATAATCTTTACCTCAATATATATAAACTTATATTGCATATTTATGTACTATTAGTTGACAATATAATATGTACTGTGCCAATAATCTGAACGATGTTCAATCTACTTATAATTAATTAACAATCTAATCACTATGTTTTTTTAAGTTATTTTTCATTGTATACATGTGAGGTGGCGGCTGTACATACTTGTATTTTTAATCGTTGTTTTTTCTTTTAACTATGTACCAATAAAATTATGATTTTCTAATCGTCTTTATGGTGTTTGAAGGATACTATATTGATTACAACTACACGTTATTATGCCTCTATGGGGTTACCCAATAGTTTTTCAGGTGTCTTTTTTTAACCCAGACTAAATGATAAACCAGCCTTCCTGGTCTACATCTCTAAATTCCTCTAAAACTATTTTTTTTTTCTTTTAACTAGCATCAATAGTTTTGGTCCATTATTAGATTTCCAATGTGTTTCTTGCATAAGTTCAATATCTGCATTTTCCTTGTGAAAAAAATCCATTGCTGAAAATATTTTATATTTGATTTAAGATCTTTCACATTTTGGGAGATAAATGTTAAACCTATATAGATTAGTTATTTATTTACAGCCTTATTAAATTGCAATTCGGCCAATTGAATAGGGCTCTATATAATCACACAGCATATACATTTTTACAGAAGTGTTTAGTTAGTGAAGACCTTGCTTTTGGATAGAAGTTCACTAACTAAAAACTTCTGTTAAAAAAAATGCTATGTACTTATATAGAGCCCTATTCAATTGGCCGAATTGCAATTTAATAAGGCTGTTAATATATTGTGTCCCCTCTCTCCTCTCCCACCATCAACGATGGTCAATGTGACAGGCGCTCATTGCAGCCCCGTTGGTGTCGGGTGTTGGTAACGCCAACTGCTCGTCTAGCTTTGCGTGACCAACATCGCAAACATCACCAACATCGCAAGATCCACATATATAATTATTATTATTGTTGTTATCAATATAACCATTTAGACCATGGGTGTAGGGCAAATCCCCCCAGATTTTTCTATGTTTGTATGTATGTATATATAAGCTATTTTATAGTCTGTGTATACAATGAGCTGTATCCCCCCAGAATTATTCTGGCTCCCCCCCAGAATTATTCTGGCTCCTTCACCCCTGATTTAGACCTATCTGCCAGACAAAACCTCCATTATGCCATTAATGACCTTATCAGGGTGGAGTCAGACACTCAGCAGCAGGCAGATACTCACATTTTTGAAAATTTAAGAATTAATTATGAAGATTACTACTATAAATGAAATATGATTTTGTTGATGATCAATACATAATTAAGATGTATCTAGCTCCTATTGCTGGGACATTACAGTGGTTCTTTAAGCATCATCAATGTCAGTTGGAACTTCAAGTCTCATTGGGTACAATGTAATCAATCCCTATTCAAATGTATTTGGAAACCTCTAACGGGATAGTATTGAGGTCTGACATGCAACTTCATCAAATGTAAGTTTCTAATTTATTGTAAACTTGATTTGTATCAATAACACAATCTCTGACCTTAGATGAATGTTTTAGGGGCTTCTTATGTTCACTTTCATGTTCCTTTTGTAATAATTGGACATTTGATGTTTTTCCTCCAACCTCAAGGGATCACCTCTTGTTAATTGTAAACTTGGATCTTACACGTTGGCTAGCCGCATGCAGTGGGGGTCACCGGCCACTAAGTGGCGCAACCGACATTTCAGTGAATTTCTTGTCCATGTAAAGCTTATCCTCTGCCACTAGGCTTACCCTAACTCTAACCATAACCCCTAACCCTAATCCCTAACTCTAACCCCTAACTCTAAACCCTAACCCCATATGCATAGCCCCTAAACCTAGGAAATTCACTGACATGTCAACCACACCATCTAGTGATTGCTGGCCGCTACTGCATGCAGCCAGCCGAGAGGAAAGATCTGTAAACGTTTTGTTAAGAAAACTTGACTTGGACATTATATGTGTTTCCTCTAACCTTAATGGATCACCTATTATTAATTGTAAACTTGGATCTTTCATGTCGGTTAGTCACACGCAGTGGCAGCCACCGGCCACTAAGTGGCATGGCCAACATTTCAGTGTAAAACTTATCCTCTGCCACTACCCTAACCCCTAATTCCTAACCCAACCCCTGAACTCTAACCATGTGAAAAAAATCCATTGCTGAAAATATTTTATACGGTGAGTTAAGAGCTTTCACATTTAGGGAGATAAAGGTTAAACCTATATAGATTAGTTATTTAGTAAATATGCTGTGTCCCCTGTCTCCTCTCGGACCATCAACGATTGTCAATGTGACAGGCATCAAGGGCCTGTTTCAGCAAGTCCTTGTACCTCTTCTTCAGTCCGCCTCTGTCGTGATTACCAGTGGTGAGCTCACCATATAGCACAATCTTTTGTAGCCGATCATCCTCCATTCTAAAGATGTCCGCTGCCCAGCACAACTGTGTCTTCAACAGCATGGCCTCCATACTGGTGACTTCTGCTTGTTCAAGGACTTCAATGTTGGTAACATGGTCATTGCAGTGGATGTTGTGGATGATGCAGAGGCAGGTTGATGAAAGAGCTCAAGACGTTGTGGGTGATGGCGGTAAGTAATTCACAACTCGGAGCCATACAGTAGGATGGTCAACACAATAGCTCTGAACACACTGAACTTGGTATTCAGATGCTTGGTGTACCAAACCCTTTTATATAACCTGCCTAATGCACCATTTTTCTTTGCCAGTCTGTTCTGTCATTTTCCTTGACGACCTTGGTAGCTGAACCAGTGGACTGTCTTCTGCTCGGACTCGCCAATGGTTATACGAGGAGGACAGTAATCTTCCTGATTTACATTCACAAACAATACACACATGAGATTTAAAAAAAAAACTAAATTCTCCCCTTAGACAGATACATGATGGTACTTTCTGTCCTTCAAACCATACCAAATAATCTAATCAATATTGGGAGACAGTTGGTAAGACCTATTGACCAGCCATAAAATCAAAATAAATTCACTTTTTAATCATTACTCCTTACCGGATCAAAAGAATTAATAAGACTACTGTAAGAACTCAATTTCTTTTCATAACATTCAATTAAGAAAGTACTTCTGATTACCTATATTTATACGTTTTACCATATTTGCAACATCAGAGTATTCTCTGTATTCAAAAAATGCATACTAATTAAAAATTATATTAAAATGATTATACAGCCTGCAATTTGTTCACAGCATACATTTTCTGATTATACAATTTCCTACTGCATTGTAGGGCTGAAAATAAATATTTTCCTCTATAGTTATTTCAAAAACGACAAACCACCAATAAAAAGGTAAAACCATAAAAAACTGAAACATTAACAGATCACAATCTTAATTTCTAAATTATTTGCTTTAAAAATATGTTACACCCATGGCATACTATAGTATAGACAGATTACATTTTCTTGCATAAATTTTAAACTGACTACTATTTGTGGAATAACTACACATAAAGGGACTAAATGGTTTTTGAAAGCAAAAACCCCATATTCTTTACATTTTATTACTTTTAATAATTCCTTGCAATTTCTATCTCAGGAGTGTATGTGAATTCACCTTCCATTAGTTCAAATAAATAGTACTGGTAATTTTAGCTTCCACATTCCCATTGTTCCTATATATTCAGTCTCCCAGGAAGTTGATCAGCAGAAACTAGTATGGTAGATTCCGTCAAAGCCTAATTGCATATCAAAGATAATAAATTAGCCATTTTCTTCTCACATTCTTAAAACATTTGCACTATTTTTCAAGCACAGGACTGCACTGGACCTTTAAATTCTAACCTATTTGCTTTATAAAAACTCAAACAATAAATTACGCTCATGGCATATTTAACCTGGAAAAAAAAACATTTAAAGGGACACAAATTCATCAATACTTATCTAAAATATCAAACAGAACACTGACAAAATATTACATTTTAAAACCTGATGTATATTTCAATGTTTTGGAAGAATTTTTAGATATCCAAAATATTCCTTCAATCATCACACTGCAAATAACAAAAAAACTCTCATTGTGGTAACCGAAAAAATGGAAGTTTATTCCTTTTGAGTTATTTTGACATCTCAGAAGGAAAAAAATGTGGAATTTTTTTATGGCAGTAAAGATAAATTTAAGCAGTTGGATTGTGTAACTTGTTGGTCCGTTCAGGACCGTAATGAATGTGCCTATAAACCCTCACTCGAGACAACTGGCCGGCGCAGAGGCAGCCCCAGGCACTGGGTCTGAGGCAGCGTGACCCAGCGGAGCCTGGGGCGCTCCTGATTGGCTGAGAGAGTGGAGGATGGACTTCCGCCCGTTTCGCAGGCTTCCTCCTTCACTCTGCGCCGGCCATTGCCAGGATTTCCCTCCCTCCCTGCCCCAAGTTAGTTTGAAAAGTTGGGTTGGTCTTAAAAAAATAAAAATGAAAAAAAATATATGTATATATAGTTATATTTTCTCTGTGTTATAGGACAGGAATGGAGTAGGAAGTGTGTAATGTGGCACGTTGTATCAAATTTGCTTTCTTGTTTGTTTGATGTTGGTGTCTCGTGGCACGAGGTAAGTTGCCCGGCCCACTGGCTTAAGTGGGTTTTGCCGGCATCATGGGCGTGCTTGGAAAAGCGCTGGGTGGCCCTGGGCGCGGGCCCAGGGTGTGAGGTTACTGTCTTGGCCGGGCTCCTCCTCCATTATGTTAATTAAGGATTGTTATGTTAATTGCAGTAATTATGTTAATCCAGTTGGTTAATAAAGCAGTGCCCGTGTTACTCCCAATTTGGTGTCAGTTGTTATTTAACAAGCTAATTGATCACTATAAATAAACAGTTTAAGTGGCATAAAAGCTTTTATGGCACCATTTTTAGATGTTATTAATGGTGACATTAGGTTTCTACACATTTTCAGTTTGACTTTAACGGTTCTACATGATAGTTCAGAGCAGTGTTGATGACGTCAGTGTCCCCTAATGTTTTCTTCAACAAATTTAACACAAACTTGCTTGTAATTGTGTGAGGGGGTCTCCTTGAGGCTGAGTGTTGGAGACACAAATCAGCCTTATTAAATTGCAATTCAGTAAATTTAAAAGGGCTCTTTTTAAGCACACAGCATATTTTATTTACAGACATTTTTAGTAAGTGCAGACCTTGCTTTTGGATAGAAGTTCACTAACTAAAAACTTCTGTAAAAAAAATCTGCTGTGTGCTTATATAGAGCCCTATTCAATTTATCGAATCGCAATTTAATAAGGCTGAAAGTATTTTTCTTTGAGTGATAATCCAGCTTATGATCCATCACCAAAGTATAAATACACACACTGTGGTCCAGATAACTAAGGTGGAAGTCAGTTTAGTCCCTGATCCTCCATCAGGTTTCGGACCGGCTTCCTTCTTATATTTGGGGACAAAGGTCCGAAGGTTTAATCGGCAGGAGTAGTCCACTTCGTTTTCAGGAATCTCCACCTCGCTGGGTCTCTCCGACTTCTTCAGATCTCTCACCTGCCAGGAAGAGCAGAAATGTCCTTTCAAAGAAAATACAGGACTTAAAAGCATATCTATGTTTCCTGGATTATGAATGCATCTTATAAAGGAGAATCAGTAGTGTATGCAAACATTTATTTGCATGAAAAAATACCAAAATAAACATTATTATGCTTACCATAAGGTTTGCTAAATATCTTGTTTGCAAGCAGTTGATATAACACTCATAGAAATCCTTGCTAACATTAGCATAAAATTCATAATTTATTTTGGCCAATCACAGGCAGCTTATACATTGCATCAATCATGATGGCAGTTTGTGTAGCAATGAATCACGGGATGTGTAATCCCCTGCACAAAGAAGCAAGAGGAGCCAGACACTGCTCTGTAAATCTCTGCATTGTGCTATGGCTGGCTTGAAGATAAATCAAGTGTTAAAATATGTACCCCAATGCAGTGTTTCTATTGGTAGGTACAATGTGCCTATGTAAGCAACTCTGGGGGTGTGGAAAACAAGTTTTATTTTTAAATAAAATTAATTTGTATGTGTATAGAGTGACTCAATGTAATGTATGTTAGATTAGAAAAAGCAAAAACAGGGAAACTTAGATATACCTTTAAAAGGACCCAAGTGGTTTGGGAAAATATTCAAATTTGCGAACTATGTAACAAATAACAACATTAGTAGAAATATAAGCATAAACACATTTTAGAGAAAAATCTATGATTAACAGACTTGGGGCCCAAGTGGGTGCTCTCTGCTGTTTTTATTCAGTAGTGGGTGGGGATTTGTGGTGAGTGAGTTCACATTTTGGCATCTGATATCTCCACCACAAGCAGGAAGTTGCACTAAAAGAAGAGTAAACACTGCTTTTCCTCTTGAACTGAACCGTAAGGACTACAGACATGTTAAACTCCTCACGCTATTATTATTATTATTACTTGCGAATTGCCCGTCAAAAGACGGTCATAAAATCCTAAGGCAGGTAATGCTGTTTGCCACACAATGTAAGGCTTTTCGTCCTCTTTGCACCCTCGGCGCTCATTGTGATCCCCGCGCTGAGCGCCTTCTGTGCTCATTGCATATCTCGCAATGAGCGCCTTGGCTATCCCCCAGTGCTGTGTGTGAAGTACATTTTTTTGTTATTTTTATTATCTTTGTGGGGGGGGGGGGGGTTTGGGATGTGCGCGGTTCGGCCTTTAACTTTGTATATTCTTTTGACCTCGTATTTTTTTTTCTAAGTCCTGTGGCTCGTATTGTTTTTTTTCTAAGCCCCGCTTTCCAGTCTTATGTGCCTGTCTGTGTTTTGCGTGGTTAGGGTTCGTGTAGCCTTATTTTATTTTATTTTTGTCCGACAATTTTTTTTGTCGCTTAGGCAATTTTCAGGTGCCAAAACTCACCAAATTGTGTTTAAATTCTCGTGCCACCTCACTCCCAGACGTCCTGGCTGTCCCCCTGTGGTGTGTGTGATGTTTTTTTATGTTTTTTTTTTTTTATTTTTATTGTGTTTTTGTTGTTTTTGTATGTGCGCGGTTCGGCTGTTAACTTCGTATTTTTTTTTTCTAAGTGCGGCTTATCTTTTTGCAAAGTGTTACATGCCGTAATTTTTCCACTGTATTTTTTAAAAGTGCTACGGGTCTCGTATTGTGAATTGTGTAATTGAGATTTCTGTTGATGTGTAGTCCCGTGGGTCATAGGGATGAGCATCTACGGCTCTTATCTCAACAAGAACATTGAGTGCCTTTTAGTGAATTTCTTGTCAGTGTAAAGATTATCCTCTGCCACTAGCCTTACCCTAACCCCTAGCCCTTACCCCTAACTCTAAACATAAACCCTAACCCTACCTACTAACCCTAATCCCTAACTCTAACCCCTAACTCTAAACCCTAACCATAACCACCATCACCCTAACCCCATAAGCATAGCCCCTAACCCTAAGATATTCCCTGAAATGTCAGCCACACCACCGCTACTATATGCAGCCAGTCAACAGGAAAGATCTGTAAACCTTTTTTTCAAGAAAATTTGGCTTGGACTTGTGTTTCCTCTAACCTCAAGGGATCACCTATTGTTAAATTGTAAACCTGGATCTTTCATGTTGGTTATTCACACGCAGTGGCAGCCACCGGCCACTAAGTGGCATGGCTAACATTTCAGGGAATTTCTTGTCAGTGTAAAACTTATCCTCTGCCACTACCCTAACCCCTAATCCCTAACCCATCCCACTAACCCTACCCGCTAACCCTAACCTCTAACTCTAACCCCTAATTCTAAATCCTACCCCCTAACTCTAAATCTAACCCCTAAGCATAGCCCCTAGCCCTAACCCTAGGGAATTCACTGAAATTTTGGCTTCGCCACCTAGGCACCTAGTGCCCTAACCCCTTGCTCTAAGCATAACCCCTAACCCTGCCCCCTATCGCTAACCCTAACCCCTAACCTATTCCTAGGAAATTCACTGAAATATCAGCTGCACCACCTAGTGGCCAATGGCCGCCACTGCATGGGGCCAGCCAACGCGGGGGGGGGGGGGGGGGGCGAATTAAAACCTCACACACAGCACATGGGGAGAGGCAGGATGCCTGTAAGTGAGGTTGCAAGTTAATTTGATGTTTAATTGGTGTTCTTGGGAGGTCTGAAATCGGCGAGGAAAAAAAGCGAGGAAAAAAATGGTGGCAGGAAAGACGTATATAGTTAAAAATAGTGTCACAACAAGGCTGAAGCCCATAGAGAGACACAGGGAGACAGGGAAGGGAAATAAGGGGAAAAAAACAAAGGGCAGGGACAGGGGGCAAAGAGACAGTGGGAGGATGAGAGGGGGAAAAAAAAACATGGTAGGGAGAGGATGAAACAGACACAGGGGTCAGAGAGTGGGGAAAGGCTCGCAATGAGCACCAAAGCCGCTCAGCGCAAGGTGAGTGGGGAGAGGCTTGCAATGAGCACCGAAGGCGCTCATTGAGGTGCTCGCGATGAGTGCCGAAGGTGCTCATTGAGAGGCATGAAAGTGGCTGGTTGACCGAGACCTGCAATGAGCAGTGAAGCGAGGCGAGCCATTAAGGCACTAAAACTCCCAGCACATAGGCGATGAGCGCTAAAGGCGCTCACTGCCTCCAAGCCTCGCAAAGCGAGGCGAGCAGTGGAGGCAATGAAACATGCGGGACTTACCCTCCAAACACTTAGGAAACGCGGGATCGCATTAGCCTGCAAGCAGTTGACGAACGCAGGACTTAGAAAAAAAAATTACGAGATAGGAAAAATACGAATTTTTACGGCCGAACCGTGCAAAGCAAAAAACACGAAACACAAAAAAAATAAAAAAAATAATATAAAAAAAACATCACTCACAGCACAGGGGAACAGCCAGGATGTCTGGGAGTGAGGTGGAACGCAAATTTAAGTTGATTTTGGTGAATTTCGGCACTTGAAAACCGGCTAAGCGAGAAAAAAAATGGCTGCCCTAAGAAAATGAAAACAAGGCTACACGACCGTGGACCGCGCAAAACACCGCCAAACTCTTACCACTTTCACCCAGGAGCGTACGAGGTACAAAATACACTATTACAAAGGACGCAAACCACGTAGCACATACTGTAGACAAATTACGCTATTTTACAATCCTAACTTGCAACTAACAACATTACGCATCTAAAGTAGCGCTTTACACAAATAGACTAACGATTTGCCCTCGCGCACGCAGCCTACTACAAACGCACAGTTGGGACATTCATATAACTATCTCCTCAGGCCAGCAACAGTCCCACCGGACTTTATATGCTGCAGGACACTAAGAGGAGATTGTTACCTCTTCAGGCTATTGATTGTTACATATATTAATTAGAAAAAGGTAAACTATATTAATTTATTATTCAATTACTTCATTAATTAGTATTTAAAAAAATATAGAGAGGAGCCAAAGGACACACGAGGAGAGTCCTTAGAGGAGAGTCCCTTTCCTGTACCTTTTCCCCCCTCTCCCTCCCCTTTGTCTCCTTTCCCCCTCTCCCTCTGCTGTATCTCTTTCCCCCTCCCCTGTGTCTCCTTTCCCCATCTCTTTTCCCCCTCTCCTGTTTCTATTTCCCCCTCTCCCTCCCCTGTGTCTCCTTTCCCCATCTCTTTTCCCCCTCTCCTGTTTCTATTTCCCCCTCTCCCTCCCCTGTGTCTCCTTTTCCCCTCTCCCTTTCCCCTCTCTCCCTCCCCTGTTTAACTTTTCCCCCCTCTCCTGTACCTCCTTCCCCCTCTCCCTCCCCTGTGTCTCCGTTCCCCCCTCTCCCTCTCCTGTATCTCTTTCCCCTTCTCCCTCCCCTGTGTCTCCTTTCCCCATCTCCTTTCCCCCTCTCCTGTTCCTACTTTCCCCTCTCCCTTCCCCCTCGTGTCTCCTATCCGCCTCTCCCTTTCACCCTTGTGTCTCCTTTTCCCCCTCTCCCTCCCTTTTGTCTCCTTCCCCTCCTCTCCCTCCCTTGTGTCTCCATTCCCCCTCCTCTCTCTCCCTTATCTCCTGCCCCCCCTCCTCTGTGTGTCATACCTGGATGCAACCCTGCCAGCTGCGCCACACTCAACTCCTCTGCAGCTCCCGTCCTCACTGTGCCTTAGGGAGTACAGCTGCACCTCACTGACGAGGCCCATAAAGGCTGAAACGCGTCTGGAGTTTGCTGTTTCTCCTGTTCAGGGTAGAATTGCCTGGTATTTCGGGGCTGGGTCACTCATATAACTATCTCCTCAGGCCAGCAACAGTCCCACCGGACTTTATATGCTGCAGGACACTAAGAGGAGATTGTTACCTCTTCAGGCTATTGATTGTTACATATATTAATTAGAAAAAGGTAAACTATATTAATTTATTATTCAATTACTTCATTAATTAGTATTTAAAAAAATATAGAGAGGAGCCAAAGGACACACGAGGAGAGTCCTTAGAGGAGAGTCCCTTTCCTGTACCTTTTCCCCCCTCTCCCTCCCCTTTGTCTCCTTTCCCCCTCTCCCTCTGCTGTATCTCTTTCCCCCTCCCCTGTGTCTCCTTTCCCCATCTCTTTTCCCCCTCTCCTGTTTCTATTTCCCCCTCTCCCTCCCCTGTGTCTCCTTTCCCCATCTCTTTTCCCCCTCTCCTGTTTCTATTTCCCCCTCTCCCTCCCCTGTGTCTCCTTTTCCCCTCTCCCTTTCCCCTCTCTCCCTCCCCTGTTTAACTTTTCCCCCCTCTCCTGTACCTCCTTCCCCCTCTCCCTCCCCTGTGTCTCCGTTCCCCCCTCTCCCTCTCCTGTATCTCTTTCCCCTTCTCCCTCCCCTGTGTCTCCTTTCCCCATCTCCTTTCCCCCTCTCCTGTTCCTACTTTCCCCTCTCCCTTCCCCCTCGTGTCTCCTATCCGCCTCTCCCTTTCACCCTTGTGTCTCCTTTTCCCCCTCTCCCTCCCTTTTGTCTCCTTCCCCTCCTCTCCCTCCCTTGTGTCTCCATTCCCCCTCCTCTCTCTCCCTTATCTCCTGCCCCCCCCTCCTCTGTGTGTCATACCTGGATGCAACCCTGCCAGCTGCGCCACACTCAACTCCTCTGCAGCTCCCGTCCTCACTGTGCCTTAGGGAGTACAGCTGCACCTCACTGACGAGGCCCATAAAGGCTGAAACGCGTCTGGAGTTTGCTGTTTCTCCTGTTCAGGGTAGAATTGCCTGGTATTTCGGGGCTGGGTCACTCTTCTGAGTGGGACCAGACTGATACACTACAGGATATTTCTCCCTGTGAAGGGCACAAGTGAGCTAAAAAAAGTTGCTCTCAGAGTGGCTTATCATAGCCATAGAACTAATCTATTAAGGTTGGTTCGTTTTCTGATGAGCGCCTCTGACTTTTGTGTTTTTATTATTTTACTTATACACAACTTAAAACTTATACAACTTACAACTTCCTTTACAGGGAAAATGTTGGTCTAATTTAATTAACTTGCACAATGTGTAGTGTAATGTGATATTTACAGAAATCCTAAGTATGTTATGATTTGCATGATTCTGACATATCTCTCATTTCTCCTGTGTTTTTTCACATATTTTTTCACTTACCTTCTCTACCTCCCTGAAGACCCTCAGGAAGTTTCCTCTCAAAACTCCTTCCAGCTCCTGGGGATTCCATCCTCTCCTCAGCAGCTCCTCAATCACAGATGGGTATTTTGAGACGTCTTCCAAGCCAGTGGGGAAACTGCACAGAGGAGGAGAAGATTTGGAATATGATCGTAAAAATAGATTTCAAGGCAGAAAAAAACAAGCTAGAAAAAAAGCCTATCTAGACTATTCCACTTAGAAGCCCTTCCACTTATCTAATATCCTTTTACTTGGTACTTTCACACATTAAACTTGCACTGTTAAAAAATACTGAACATTGCCATTATCCACAGTCAGCACTGGGTCATTATCTGAAGTGCAGTTGGCTGCACAAAAAGAGACTAGGCATGCCCAAACCCAGGTAACTATGCAGAAAACAATTAAGGGCTTATTAATAATTACACTAAATGACATAACTACCAAGTTCATGTTCTCTCCTGTTGGACAAAACTTGCTATTCATTTAGTCCTAATGTTAAGTGACAGTTTTTCAACAGAAATGAATAGAGAGTTTATCTCATTCCAGGGATCACTATAATCTTCCATTGCATCTTATTAGGATTAATAGTCCTTTAAAGGCTTTGAGCTTAGACATTTTTCAGAACTGTGTCTTTTAGGCTGATGATGTCAATAAAAGTGATATGTTCATGTCCTTTGTCCAACTCACCTACTCACTCCCTCGTAATCTCCACCAATCCCGAGAGTCTCTGCTCCAGCTACGCTCCTTATGTAGTCGAAATGATCTGAGAAAGAGAACATGGCTCATTAGTCTCCTCTCCAGGGGTGTAGGAGCCAGAATAATTCTGGGTGGGGGTGGGGGCGATACAGCTCATTGTATACACAGACCGTAAAATAGCTTATGTATACATACATGCAAACTTAGAAAAATCTGAGGGAAATTCGTCCCCCCACCCTTCCCAGTTCCTAAACCCATGCTACTGTTACATTGTTTTTGCCTCAACGAGAATGACAGAGTTTTGGCTATTTTGAAAAATAAATATTTTAATAAAAAAATGCTGTTGGCCCCTTTCCCAGATCTTCCTCATGATGACATTAACATAGTTACATAGTAATTGAGGCTGAAAAAAAAAGACTTTCAGGCCATCAAGTTCAACCTATTAAGATCTCCTCCGATCTGCAATATGTGGATTAGTTGTTAATTAATTGATCCAGAGGAAGCAACACAAAAAGAAAAAAAAGAAAAAACAATTGAAACTTTACCAGTCGTCACCAAGGGAATTTTTTTTTTATTCCTTCCTGACCCCAGATACTGGCGATCGGATTCCTCCCTGGATCAATACTCTCTAATTATCCAGGATAACCCTGAATGTCCTTTTTAATTAGAAATAAATCCAGCACCCCTTTTAAAGTTATCTATCGAATCCGCTGTCACCACCTCCTCTGGTAGAGAATTCCACAGATTAACCACCCTTACTGTGAAGTCCCCCTTTGTTTCTTTAAGGTGGAATCTTTTTACTTCTAACCTCAAAGGATGTCCTCATGTCAGTTGAAAACCTCTTGGCACAAAAAGCTAACTTGGCAAATCTTTATACTGACCCTGGATGTATTTATATAAGGTAATCATATCTCCTCTTAGACGCCTTTTTTCTAGAGAAAATAAGCTTAACTTGGTTAGTCTTTCTTCATAACTAAGCCCCTCCATTCCCCTTATTAGTTTTGTTGCTCCTATGTACCTTTCTCAGCTCTGAAATGTTCTTTTTTATGAAGTGGTGCCCAAAATTGTACTCCATATTCCAAATGAGGGCGTACTAGGGATTTGTATAGTGGCAGAATTATATTTGCTCCCCTTGCTTCTATACCCTTCTTAATACATGCTAATATTTTACTTGCCTTTGCAGCTGCTGCTTGGCTTTGAGCACTATTACCTAGATGGTTGTCCACAAGTACTGCCAAATCCCTTTCAATATCTGATACACCTAGATTTGTATATAAATTGCATGGCTATTTTTTCTTCCTAACTTTAAATTTATTCATATTAAATCTCATCTGCTATTTAGATGCCCATTCCTCTATTTTATGTAAATCCCTTTGGAGGGAAAGTACATTATTATCTGATTTAATTACCTTGCACAACATTGTGTCATCAGCAAATATGGAGACACCACACTCCAATCCCACTTCTAAGTAATTAATAAATATGTTAAAAAGGAGAGGACCTAATACTGAACCCTGAGGGACCCCAATTACAACATTAGTCCAATCGGAGTATGTTCCATTTACCACAACCCTTTGCTTCCTGTCTTTTAGCCAGTTTTCGATCCATGAGCAGATATTTTCTGCAATTCCTGAATCTCTTAGTTTGCACAATAGTCTCCCATATGGCACTGTATCAAAAGCCTTTGCAAAATCCAAAAGACTACATACACTGAGTTGCCTTGATCCAGGTTCCTACTAACCTCCTCATAGAAACTAATTACTGTATATACTCAAGTATAAGACAAGTTTTTCAGCCCTTTTTTTAAGGCTGAAAAAGCCCCCCTCGGCTTATACTCGTTACCCTGCTCCTGCTGCTCTCTCTCTCCCCTGTGCCTCTCCCCCTCTCTGTGTCTCTCCCCCCTCCCCTGTGTCTCTTCCCCCTCTCCCTCCCAGGTGTCTCTTTCCCTCCCCCTCCCTCCCCTGTGTCTCTTCCTCCTCTCCCTCCCCTGTGTCTCATTCCCTCCCTCTCGTGTCTCTTTCCCTCCCCCTCCTATATCATCCTCCTCATCCCCCCTCCTCATACTCCTTCCTCAACCTCCTTCCTCATCACTTCCCCCTCTTCAATTACCCCCCCCCCCCTTTCCCCTCACTTACCTTCATCAGCTGCTCCTCTGCGCTTCTTCTGTCTGTGTCTGGACCCAGCATATGCTAATGACAGGACGTCCATGGACGTCCTGTCATTAGCATATGCCGGGTCCCGACACAGCCAGAAGTTTTGAGGTGCCTGCCATTGTACTTGAGTTACTTAGTAATACCTCTCTATTGACTATACTAACTAACGTAGTTAATTCATCCCTTATCGCCTCTACACTTCCTACCCCATTACATTAATCTAGTCCTCCCCCCACCTACTAGTTTAAAAACTCCATAAGCTCTTCTACCATTCTTTCCCCTTGCTAAGCAGTTTCCTCATCATTAAGGTGCAATCCATCCCTATAGAGATTGTACGGAAGTGAGAAGTCAGCCCAGTGCTCTAAAAACCCAAACCCCTCCTTAGTGCACCACATTGTTAGCCATGCATTAACCTCCCTAAGCTTCTTCTATATCCATGGTCTAGCACGCGGCACTGGTAGTATCTCAGAAAACACTACCTTGGAGGCCCTTGCTTTAGGCTCATTGCCTAGTTCTCTAAAATTATTCTTTAGGTCACTCCATCTTCCACTAATTTTTGTCATTGATACCAATATGTACCAAGACCACCGGTTAATTTCCAGCCCCTCACAATAATTTATCTACCTGATCCACAACATGTGGAACCCGAGCACCCGGGAGACAGCAAACTTTTTGATTGCTGGGATCTGGGAGACAAATCACCCTGTCTACCTTCCTAATTATTTAATAGAGTCCTCTACTACCAAAATCTGTCTGTTGCTCTGCCTATACTGTAACCCAGCTACCTCCCTTAACATCCTCACTAGCCCCATCTCCACCCTCCAGGCTAGGCCCATCTAAACTGTGCTCAGTGAGCACCAACTCCCTTTCCAGTGGAGCAATATTAGTAAGTGCTGCAATTCTCCTCTCCAGTTCTCCAAATTGAGCTTCAAGATAGGCAACATGCTCACACCTCTCACAGAGGTATTGACCCTGGATCATCTGTTCCAGTAGTGCATACATATGACAGGATGTACACTGAGTGAGGTTGCCACTGGACTGACTCATAATTATTGTCTACAAAATTTTGGTTGGAAAAATAAACAAACAATAATAAAAAAATATATATTTGTATAAAGCTTCAGAAAAAAAAGAAGAAAACAAATATTTTTTTTCTTACCTTTTTGAACTATAAGTCTGCCCCCTCCCCCTTTTCTTTAAACCCCCTCCTTTTATTTAAACTCCTACACTTTTACTAGAACTGCACTTATACTAGAAGTGTTTGCAAGCTCACAAGTTTTCAAACATCACTGTTTTGGATTCTTGTTTAGAGTCATTCAGTCGTTTCCGAATCTCCGTGACCTCATTTGCAGTAACACACGGCATATCTTTATGTCCACAGTCATGCTGAGCCACTTGGTTTTCATGGCAGAGATACTGGAGTGGGTCACCAGTTTCTTCGCCGTTGGGCCACACCTGGTATTCCTAGGTGGTCTCCCATCAAAGTACTAACCAGTCCCAACCCTGCTTGGCTTCAGGGTGGTGTGGCCTCTGGTTCCTAAACACTGGACCACTAGGGAACCCACATTTTGATTTAAGCTTGTGCCAAAAATGGACAAGAGAGAGGAAAGGGATATGTGAGTTGCAGGAAACCACAGAATGGGAGAAGCAAACAGACACTGCTTAGAATCCACGGCTGTATTCAAACAAACACAGTAAAGGAAACCAACCCTGTCTCGGATATATATATATATATATATATATATATATACATATATATATATATATAATCATTTATGAAATTATCAGTGAAGTCAGATATTGAAAATAGGCCATTGTTTTAAGGTTGAAAAAAAAAAAAACAGCCTTCAATTTATTACCAGTTTATGCAGTGTGGGAAGAGGCTTTAAGTGTATAAGAAGCTTCTAGCTGCACAATGGGAATGTGTCTGCCAAAAACTTTTTGTGCTTTCATTTGGAACTAATGGAAAGCTCATCTTACCGAGACAAAAACTGCAAGAGACAGCCTAGTAAATGGAACAGAACCCAGCAAGAAAATTATACATGCATAAAGATGTAAAAAAAAAAAAAAAAAATTAAAAGCTGTGTTATTTATTTATTTTTATTTTTAAAAACAGTTTGCCCAAAATTATTTTTTGTGATGACTACAATGGTCCTTTAGACCAAGCATTTCAGATAAATAAAATGACAGGCTAGATCGATTTTGTGGATCTTTCACACCATTAAATAAAATCTATATTTCTATGTATAAGATCTGGGGAAAGAAAGTTGCAGTGGGAGAACTAGAAAAGCGCCAATTTTTACCAAAAATATTTTGTTGTAGTTATATAAAAAGAAAATATCAGTCTGAACAATACACATATTGGCTTAGTTTAAAATGCTTTCCCGTGCCCTTTTAGCATGTTTCCTGTGTTAATTGTTTTGCTGTCAGTGGCAACAAAGCAGAGTTATTATTAGTATTATTATTATCTAGTATTTATAATACGCCAACATATTCCGCAGTATAGTTCACAGTATAATTGTAGATACTAATATCAGTCATTATTTGATCTTGTTTTTTAGTCATTCAGTCGCATCCAACTCTCTGTGACCCTATGCACAGAAGCACATCAGGTACATCTCTCAGTCACTGCCTCTCTGAGCTTCAGTGATCTCATCTCCGCTTCTTTCGTCTCCTACTTGTGCCTTCAATCTTTCCCAGCAGCAGCGTCTTTTCTAGGGAATCCTGTCTTCTCAAGGTATGGCCAAATTATCTGAGCTTCAACCTTATGATCAAATCCTCCAATGAGCAGTTTGTCTTTATTTCCTGAAGTACTGATTTATTGGATCCTTTTGCAGTCTAAGGGACTTTAAGTAGTTTTCGCCAACACCACAACTCAAAGGCGTCAATTCTACTATGTTCAGCATTCTTTATGGTCCAACTCTCACATCCCGTATGTTACTTATGGAAATACCATAGGTCTAACTATGCAGACCTTTGTTAATAGTTTAATATCTTTACTTGTTACTTGCTTGTCCAAGCTTGCCATTGCTTTTCTTCCAAGAAGCAATAGTCTTTTATCATTTCATGACTACATTCACCATCTGTAGAGATCTTGAATCCCAGAAAAATAAAAGCTGTCACTGCCTCCATTAACCAATTAACGTTTCTGAATATATATGAGAATCGTGACTATGCAGTAAAACTATTTACCTCTTGTTTAAGAGACTAAACTAGTCTATTTATTATAAATATTTATGCTAAGTCATTTAGCAAGTTAATTTAAACTACTACATTAGTCCAAAAATTCCTAAAAGATCACGTTTTAAATACCACAAATATTTTTTGCATGAGAAATAATGATCAACAGAGTAGAACAATCATATTAACTACAGACAGAGTGACTTTGCTTTCACCTCCTGTGTCCTGATATGTTACAGGAAACATGGGGTGGTGAGCCTTAGTGGTGTCTCAAATGCAACATATTATGCTTTTGTTTCCATTGATTTTAATGCAAGATAAGGAAATGTAAGATGACACCTTTTTATACTTTTTATTAGAGGGACATAGAAGTTTCCCTGTTTTTAATAGTTTCCTGGTCGTCCAGTGGTAAGGAGTCGGTGCTTTCACCGCTGCAACCTGGTTTTTACTCCAGTCAGGGAACCAAGCGGTCACCCCACCTTGAAGCCAAGCAAGGTTGGGCCTGGTCAGTACTTGGATGGGAAATTACCTAGGAATACAAGTAGTTGTATGCTGTGGCCCACTGTAGAAGGAACCGGCAACCCACTCCAGTGTCTCTGCCATGAATACCAAGTGGATCAGCATGGTGTGCTGCGGTCCATGAGGTCAGGGAGAGTCAGACATGACCAGGCAATGCAAAAACCCAGTATTTATTTTATATTTAAACAACATTTACTTAATAAGTGAATAAAAGCTCTGTTTTTCACTGAAACCTTCCAAACAGTCCCTGTAAGCCCCAGTAGCTCAGGCATAAAATATGTCTATAGTACTAATGTACTAGCCAGTGATAACTTGTGTCTCAGTAGCATGTTGCTGAATTGCTACTTAGACACAGTATTGGCTAGTACATCTAGTACTCTAGAGTCTAGACCCATTGTATGTATGAGTTACAGAGGGTGGACTTAATGAGTATTAGCTGTTTGAACTCAATGAGTTATAGCCTCTCTTCTATGTTAATTAGCACAATATATCAGATCCATGTATGCAGCCAGGGGAAGAAAGTGTTAAACCTCCTATATTCCCTCTATATTAATTAAAATATTCTTTTTATCTATTGCAATTTATACTGAGCAACTGAGTAGTGGTAAAATCAAGTGACTGAAATGAAATGACCTGAACTCACAACTACCTGATTGTGCACAACACTGTTGGCTACTTCTTGCCCCTTTCAAAGGGACACAGAAGGATTGAAGAGGGAAGGTCGTGCACCATCCTTGACTTGAGTTCTTAAAATTGATGGACAGTCTGCCAATTTCTTCTTCTGAACAATTTATTATGCTTTTATTGAAACATATTACTCTTATTGAGGAAGATAAGGAGTAAGGTTTCTGACCTGCCACTGTGGATATATTGGCAAAGGGACCACAGGCAATAGATTCTGTATGGAAGTTCACCATCACAAGGCCCCTGTTCTTTTTCTGAAAAAAAAGAAGATGGATGGTCTGTTAAGAATAATCATTATGTGGGGGTACAGATATAAGGTGGATGACCTGTAAGGAGTAATAACGTATGAGGAGGTGCAGGGAAAGGGTTGATAACTTATGAGTGGATAATCTGTAAGGGTTAATGATCCATAATTGGGTTCAAGTAGAGGTTGGATGATCCGGAAGAAGTCATGATATATGAGGGTTTGAATGGAGAGGGTGGGTAATCTGTAAAGTGTTTTGTGTTTTAGGGGATATAGTGAGAGGAGGGATGATCTGTAAGGGTAATTGTGATGATCCATGAGTAGGGGCTATACAAGCCCAGAGCCACCTGCTATAGACTACAGGTTATCTACCCACAAGGACTGTTGGGTTCTTTGAAATCTCGGCACCAGCACCCTGATATCTGGCTTCTGTATCAGTCAGAGTCTCTCCACCAGGAATCAGCATTTCCAGGAGTTCCAGTAACCTTCCTTTGGTAGTGACCAGGACAGGTTACTTAGAGGGTGGAGATAGGTTCAGTATAGCAGCCATCAGGAACATAATCAGAGATACATGATTTATATATATCTCCAAGTAAACTGATTTATTTTTGAAAATCACAGCAATATTTATAGTAGTTAGACACAGAGGGGGTGTACACAGCACAACAATGCGAGGGTGTGGAAGACAATCACCAGAGATAAACTCCACATGGGGTCGAACAGTAGTTTTCTGAGAGCAATAGGATTATTGATTACCTTCAATACACATCCTGCGGTCTCTAGGACATATCAGACGTTATTAACTTGGCAAATCTGGCAAACAATGGAACAAGTCAGGTTTTCAAATACAATAGAGGTGTCCATGCAGATAATCCAGTGACAGAGCCATGTAGTCTGTGCTTTGATGAGCTTAATGGACCAACACCCAGGCTGGGGAAAAGGGGTCTGTGACAGTAATGAACTAGTAGAGCATGTGTTTTGGGGTAATGTGTCATGTGGTGCAAGGACAAGTTGAGGTGAAGATAGAGGATGGTTATTATTATTATCCTGCATTTGTAAAGAGCCAACATATTCTGTAGCTTTATACAGGGGTTACATGCACAGCAAAGTACAATATTACACAAATGGCAAAAGAGAGGAGGGCCCTGTCTTTGAGCTTCCCAAAGCACATTACAAGATTGAAAACTTGCAGTCTTATAATATAAAGGTTGATTAGTAATTGGTGAAAATAGGGAGAGAGAACATGATCTGTAAGGAGTAAAGAACTATGGAAGGATGCAGCTTGGGTTCGGATGATTTCTGCAGTAATAATCTATGAGGGAGCAAAGAGAGCCTGGATTATCTGCAATGGTTATGATCTATGATCTTGGGAAAGGTTGAATAATTCACAAGGGGGATCTACAAGAGGATTCATGGAGAGGATGCATGGTCTGTAAAGTGTGACGATCAGGAATAGGGTGCATGATCTATCAGGAGATAATGATCTATGAGGAAGTTCAGGACAAAAGTTCATGGTCTCTAAGTAGCAATGAATAGTGCAGGGAGAGGGGGCGGTCTGTAAGAGATGCGGATTTTAAGGGATTCAGTGAGGTGTCAATTACCTGTAAGGGTAATGATCTGTGAGGAGGTGTAAAGAGAAGGTGGATGATCTGTAAACATAATGATCTCGGAGGAGGTACAGAAAAGGGTAATTGTCTATTATGTTGTGCAATTCTTCATAAGTTGATGATCTATGAGGAGCTGTTGAGAAAGGGTGTATAATCTCTAAGGAGTTACGATGGAAATGGTAGCTGGTCTGTAAGTGGTGATAATCTATAAAATAATGCCTGGGGAGAGTGAGTATCTGATCTATGAATATGTACAGGAAGATGATCTATGAGTGGAGATGATCTTTGAGGTTAACAGGAGAAGATACATACACTAATTAAAATACATACTATAATTGTAGTTATTTGAAGGCAGGTGCACACACATATGAAAACACACAATCCAAAACTAAGAGTAAGTGAGACACATCTAGGTCACACAGTCTCACACAAATCACAAGTTTGTTACTTACAATGCTCTGTAGAATATCGTCTGGAACATTTCTTAGTTTCTGGCACAGGGCGTAGGCCGCAGAGTGACTGAAGATTACAGGTGCTTCTGAAATTTTAAGGACGGCTTTGGACGTCTCAAAGGATGTATGAGAGAGGTCAATTATCATTCCCATCCTGTTCATCTCTTTAACCACTTCCTACAAAATAAAGGAGATCTGCTGACTCTTGCAGTGTACAGTTCACACACTGACCATTCTTACACAGTATAGACAATTGACCCACTGACTGTTCAAACCCCAGATGGACAATCTCAACCACTGATTGTTCATACTCTATATGGACAATTTGACCCACTGACTATTTATACATATTGTGGAAAATCTGACCCATTAACCATTCATACCAAGCCTGAACAATCAGACCCATTGACCATTAATGTGCAATGCAAACAGTCTCACTCACTGACCATTTATACCTAGTTTGGACAGTCTGACTAACTGGCCATTTATACTAATGTAGACAGGATGACCCAGCGGTCATTCATGTTGATTTGACAATCTAACCCATTGACAATTTACCAGGGTGACGATCTGCCCAGTATGTATAATCTGACACAATACCCATTTAAAACATTTAAAGATAGACTAACCAATTCACAATCGATGTCATGAGTGAACAATTCAACACATTGACTATTCATAGCCAGTGTGAATGATCATTGACATACAATTTAGTAAATGTCTATGGATGCCCACTTATTAAAAGTGTTCCCAATTTTTCTAACCTGTATACAAACAAAGTACTATCCAAGATCCTTTTATTGACAAAACAGTGTGGAAGACGCACAACTCAGAACATTCAACCTCAACAGACAGGTACTAGGTAAGAGCCCATGTAGAGTACACTATCTGGTGTTTTAACTAAAGAGAGCCATTACAGCCTGAGTCTGTCCAAAAGGAAAGGCCAGGACAGAAATTCCAGTAAAATCTGGGCCCCTTATATCTCAGGTATAATCAATGCATGCTCTAATTATCAAACAATTGCACTAATTTCACATGCCAGGAAGGTAATGCATAAGATTCTACAAGCTCATCTCCAACAATATATGGACCGGGATGTGCAAGCCAGGTTCCGCAGAGGAAGAGGCACATGAGAAAGCAGGAGACTTACAGAAAATCATTTACTTTTGCTTCATAGACTCATAGACTTCCTAGATAGTTCTCTAGACGGAAAGCTTTTAGAATGGTTAATAAGGGATAATATACAAGAATATGTCTATTAGAACAGGATTATAAGTAGGAGTCAAAATGGATTTATGAGGGATAGGTCATTTCAAACAAATTGGATTAGTTTCTTTTAGGAGGTTAGTAGGAACCTGGATCAAGGCAACTCAGTGGATGTAGTCTTTTTGGATTTTGCAAAGGTTTTTGATGCAGTGCCACATGGAAGACTGTTGTGTACACTAAGGGAGGCAGGAATTGCAGAACATATCTGCTCATGGATTGAGAGCTGGCTAAAAGACAGGAAGCAAAGGGTTGCTGTAAATAGAATATACTCGGATTGAACAAATGTGGTAAGTGGGGTTCCTCAGGGTTCAGTATTAGGTCCTCTTCTTTTTAACATATTTATTAATGACTTCGAAGTAGGAATGGAAAGTAGTGTCTCCATTTTTGTTGATGACACTAAGTTGTGCAAGGTAATTAAATCAGAAAAGGATATACTTTCCCTCCAAAGGGATTTGCATAAATTAGAGAAATGGGCGACTAAATGTCAGATGAGATTTAATACAAATAAATGTAAAGTTATGCATTTAGGAAAGAAAAATATGCAATTTATAATGTTAATGGAGTAAATCTTGGGGTATCGGATATTGAAAGGGATTTGGGAGTACTTGTGGACAACCACCTAGGAATCAGTGCTCAATGACAAGCAGCAGCTGCAAATGCAAATAAAATATTAGCATGAATTAAGAAGGGTATAGAAGCAAGAAAAGCAAATATAATCCTGCCACTATACAAATCCCTAGTACTCTTGGAATATGGAGTACAATTTGGGGCACCACTACATAAAAAGGACATTTTAGAGCTGAAAAATTACAGAGAAGGGCAACAAAACTAATAAGGAGAATGTTGGGACTAAGTTATGAAGAAAGACATCACATTAAACTTATTTTCTCTAGAAAAAAGCATCTATATGATTAATTTATAGAAATACATCCAGGGTCAATATAAGGCTCTGTCAAGTGAACTTTTTGTGCCAAGAGGACAGTAAGTAAGTTCTTCACAGTAAGGGTGGTTAAACTGTGGAATTCTCTCCCAAAGGAGGTGGTGACAGTGGATTTGATAGATAACGTTAAAAAGGAATTGGATATTTTTCTAAATGCAAAGGGCATTAAGGGTTACCCTAGTTAATTAGAGAGTATTGATCCAGGGAGAAGTCCAATCGCCAGTATCTGGGGTTAGGAAGGAATTATTGTTTTTCCCTTTTGAGACAATTGGCAAAGTTTAACTTGGGTTTAATTTTCTGTTTGCCTTCCTCTGGATCAATTAATAATTATACTGAATACTGCAGATCAGAGGAGATCTTAAATTTGTTGAACTTGATGTACTAAAAGTATTTTTTCAACCTCAATTATTATGTAACTATAGACTATTCTAAAGTCTTTGACTGTGTGGATTACAATAAAACAGGGCATGTGCTTAAAGAGATGGGAGTACCAGATCATCTCATCCTCCTCCCGAGGAATCTGTATGTGGACAAAGAAGCCACGGTCAGAACCAAACATGGAACAACAGAATGGTTCAAGATGAGCAATATGGTTGTACATTGTTACCTTATTTATTCAACTTATATGCAGAGTACATCATGCTTAAGTCCAGACTGGATGCATCCAAAGTCAGAATCAATATTGCTGGAAGAAATATCAGCAACCTCAGATACGCTGATGATACTACTCTGATTACTGAAAGTGAGGAGGAACTAAAGGATCTGCTGATGAGGGTAAAAGAAGAGAGAGCAAAAGGTGGCCTGCTGCTTAATGTTAAAAAGATGAAAATCATGGCAAACGCCAATCTCAGCTCCTGGCAAATAGAAGGGGAAGAAGTGGAGGTAGTGACATATTTTATTTGCCTGGGATCCAAGACCTCTTCAGATGGTGACTGTAGCTATGAAATTAAAAGACGTTTGCTTCCAGGAGGAAAGCTATGGCAAGCTTGGTCAATCTAGTAAAAAATAAAAATATTACACTATCAACAAAAGTCTGCATAGTTGTAACTATCGACTAAATGTAGATGCCGGAAAAATGTAGTTTCTTGTTGCTTGAGAGTTACTATTAAAAGAGGCCTAACTGATACTGTACCACATACTATACCATAAACTATATATTGAATTGATATTAATATTGGTATACAGTAATTAAACACAAATTGCAACAAATAAAGAAAAACTTTGCATAAATTAACACAGTTTTATTACACTGTAAAAAAGGCGTTTTTGAATGCAGTGTTCATGTTAGTTAAATGGCAGTCAATAAACTTTTCAGCTTAATGAACTTCACTAACATATATATTTTTTTCACTTCAAGTAACTTAGAAAAAATAGAGTTTACTGGGTAGTCAATCTAGTAAAAAGTAAAGCTATTGAACTATAAACAAAGGTCTGGATAGTTGGAACTATGGTATTCCCAGTAGTAACATACGGATGTGAGAATTGGACCATAAAGAAGGCTGAGCCCAGGAGAATTGATGCCTTTGAATTGTGGTGTTGGAGAAATTTGCTTAGAGTCCCTTGGACTGCAAGATGATAAAATAAATCAGTACTACAGGAAATAAAAAATAAAAAATAAACTTTAATTGGATACTGTAAATCCGAAAACTACGCCGCTTAAAGTATATAAAATACAGGAAATTAAGACAAACTGTTCACTAGAAGGTATGATCATGAGGCTGAAGCTCAAATATTTTGCCCATATCATGATGCTGGGAAAGGTTGAAGGCACAAGAAGAAGGGGAAGACAGAGGCGGAGATGGATAGATGAGGTCACTGAAGCGTACTGTGGTCCATAGGGTCACAGAGAGTCGGACACAACTGAACTACTAAACATCAACAACAACAAATAACCAGTGTGGTCTGTCTCATTTCCCTATAAATAATATCCAAAGGTAAGAACGTTTTACATTTCCTATATGGAGTAAATACTATTATTATATACTTTTCATCATTGCAACTTATACATGAGCAACTGATAAAATCAAGTGACTGATATGTAGGTTCCATATTCCAATTCTTTATGTACATTTTCTTTAGATTTTAAATTATAACTTTATAACAGAATATATATATATATATATATATATATATATATATACTGTGTATATATATATATATATATATATATATATATGTTCCAGATTAAACACCTGGGTTTGTGGGAGGGGCCCTCTCTCGATCCGCCTCTTCCATGGGTGGGGTTTTGGCCCCTCCCACATCTTCCGGTTGGAGGGGCCTCCGTCTTATAAGCACTTCCTGTCCACTTCCCTTTGCTCAGTTCGGTCCTGAGCCTGTGCCTGCAGCTTGTGTCTGCGCTCTCTCGTTTTTCAGCTTTCCTGGTCTCATATCGCAAGCTCCAGACCCTTTTTGGGCCTTTTCCTATCGTTATCCAAGGTACGTTGTCTACTCCTTCTAAGCTGTCCAAGGTTCAGCCTTCGCTTTGATCACGCTTCCGTGGCCTTCCTTCCTCTCCTCTCCTCACCATCACTCGGCCCTCTTCGTTGGCCAGATAGGAGGTAGCAATCGGCCACACTTTAGCTACACCAAGAGAGGGGCCCGACCACAGATTTATGTCCAGCTTGTTTGCCTGGGCCCAAATGTCCATGACGGCATTCCATCGCTGGAGAGCAATGGTTCGACCCACTCGATTGTTAGTAGAGGGACCCGACCACAAATGTTCCAGGTTAAACACCTGGGTTTGTGGGAGGGGACCTCTCTAGGTCCGCCTCTTCCATGGGTGAGGCTTTGGCAAGCCCCACCTCTTCCTGTAAGAGGGGCCTTCGCCTTATAAGCTCTTCTTGTCAACATTCCCTTGCTCAGTTCAGTCCTGAGCCTGTAGGTTGTGTCTCTGCCCTCTTTCATTTTTTAGCTTTCATGTCCTCATATAGCAAGCTCCAGTCACTTTTTGGGGCTTTTCCTATCGCTATCCAAGGTACGTTGTCTACACCTCCTAAGCTGTCCAAGGTTCAGCCTTCGTTTTTCATGCTCAGTTCTGGCCTAATCTACCAAGTCTCTCACCTTTCCTATACCTTCTTGGATGGGTTTGGACCTGAATTCACCAAGTTGCGTCCCTTGTCCATATCCAAGGCTACGCCTTTTAGGCTTTGTAATGTCTGCTTCGCAAATTTTGGTCCAAATCTACTACGTTTTTCAACTTTCCTGTACCTTTTCGGGTGGTTTTACCTAAATATGGGTGGGTTTTACCTGAATTGGCTAAGATTACAACCTTCATCTGCCATTCCATAAGTCCTAAACTAGCTTTACATCCTCACCTGGTTCACACTTTCCATACAAACCAGAACCAGCCCTTGCATTTCCACTTAGGGGTGTAAAATAATAGTGGCCACACAAAATATTGACACTTTGGGCCCAATTTGGACATTTCCCCTTAGGGGTGTACTCACTTTTGTTGTTAATGGCTGTGTTGAGTTATTTTGAGGGGACAGCACATTTACATTGTTATACAGGCTGTACACTTACTACTTTACATTGTAGCAGAGGGGCATGTCTTCAGTGTTGTCACATGAAAAAATATAATAAAATATTTACAAAAATGTGAGGGGTGTACTTACTTTTTATTTATGTAAAAGGCTCTTTAAAAGGAGCATTATATGATGAAAGAAAGATTGGTTTGAGAGTGACCAGGAGCATAACAAGGCAGGAAAATGTAATTAGTCTAGTATTAAAATAAAAAAATGTCAATGCCTCTGTTGGTCCCTAAAGATAGTGAATGTTGTGTGAGGGAGTTTGGCATCTCTAAAGGAGTAGGGCTTATAGTTATTCTTGTATTTTCCTGCTTCCGACCACAAATGTCCAGGTAATAATGTTACCTGGTAGTTGTGGGAGGGTCTCTCTCCTACGGTGGCGAGCGGCCAAAGGGTGTGCCTGGGAGCTAACCAGTGGTAGTGTCTAGCGTAGGCTGAATTATGGCATGTAGGAAGTATGAAATGGAAGTGTGTTTGGTGAATGAGCCCCCCTCACCTCATGTAGCTGAGATGTGGCCTTTAGCTACGACCTAAATGGCCTGCTTAGAGGGCCAATGGCCGAGTAAAGTAGGGGAGAGAGGGGAGATGTTTATGAAAACATAATAAATAAAGGCCTGCGGAGGCTGATTTGGAATGCATGAACGAGGTAGGCCTGCGAAGGCCGGTATAGGAGTTGTAGAGAGCAGGTCGATTTGGACTTATAGAAAGCTATTGAAAGGTCGATGGTTAGTACACTTGCCCTGAAATCCAAGAAATATGGCTTTGAAAGGCCAAAGAATGACCTCAGATACCGATAAATACAATTTACTGGATTTGGGGCAGGTGCATGATAAGAAAGCATAATGTAGAGTATGAATACTTACCAATAGGAAAGCCTAATGTAGCGCAGGAATACTTACCATGAGGAACCATAGCTCTACAGCAATGGGGATGCCCTTACAGACAAGGGAAATGAGACAGAAATAGCATAGGAGGAAATCTGATTTATTAACATTGCAAGGTTAAGGAAAGCAGAGACGTTTAAAAAGCAATGCCACTGCAGATAGGAAAGGGTCAAAAGCAGCAATAAGCAGAAAGCTTACCTTCTAACATTGAAATATAAGAAGAAAGCCAGTGATAATAACACCCTTGCAGATAGGAAAAGGGCCCCAAAGGCAGTAATAGGCTTGCAGATATGTAGCAAAGTAAACCAGAACCTGTAACAGTAAGGGAGCTGAAAAAGTGTACTGCATGCATGAACCCAGAAATGGACAAGATCCCTACAGGAAGTGCCTATAAGGCTGCAGAGCCCGCCCCAGGAAGAGGTGGGGCAAGCTGCAGAGCCCCACCTCCGAAGGGGCGGGCGAGAGAGGACCCCACTATATATATAAATATATATATATATATATGTAAAAGGCTCTTTAAAAGGAGCATTATATGATGAAAGAAGTATTGGTTTGAGTGTGACCAGGAGCATAACTAGGCAGGAAAATTTAATTAGTCTAGTATTAAAATAAAAAAATGTTAATGCCTCTGCTGGTCCCCAAAGATAGTGAATGTTGTGTGAGGGAGTTTTGCATCTCTGAAGGAGTAGGGCTTATATTTATTCTTGTATTTTCCTGCTTCCGACCAGGAGTGTGAGAAGGGAGAGGTCTCAGATATTAAAAACTCTAAATGATTAAAAAAAAAAAACTCCCTCACCCCTCCAATTAAGTGACAGACAAGAAAATCACCAAGGCCGCGAGAAGTGCTGAGGCCTGAGAAGATGACCTTTTTATACACAGCCAGTCCTCAAATATTAAGAATTTCTGTAAAAATTATATTTTGCTCATGGTAATCACAGCTGCTAATGTTGCTAGCTTCTTACATACATGACACGTGAAGTTTTTCTGAATTACATTTGTTCTTTAAATGTACGATGGTGCATTTGTGCCATTTATGTCCCTGTAATTATTCCCCCCTCTCAAATAGTACTAGTTACCCTGTTTTGGTTTATGTAAACCCATGCCACATCATCCATCATTCACTGATATTTTGCATTGATTTACATGAGCTCTGTGGGTGTTTTGTTATCATTTCCTCTTATTCTCCGGCACATCTTAGAATTGCGTTCACACATACTGCCCCTGGGTAACCTTGCAGATGTACTGTTACTGCCAGTAAACAACACTTTGGGTATATACAGAACCGCTCCCCCACCCCAGACACATAGACATTTATATAGCCAAATCTTACAATGCCAAAACTGGACAGAGGTTTGCTGTCTTGGTAATATTTGTGAATTCCAACTGAAGAGGTCTTCGCCCTGTGGAACAACAGATACAGAGGTCACCTAGCCACAAACAATTAAGGATTGAATCCCTGATTGATCTATTTATTCTCAAATAATATTGCCTTAAAATCTGGAATGATACCAGCAATTATTACCAAAGCCTGGATTATACCATGACTCTATCTAAACCACAATGTAAAAACATCCTGTCTGATTATTCGCATAACTGTCACTGTTAGTGGTCATTTTCTCCACTCAAATCCTCTTGAGAAGGAACCTCTCTTTACTCAAGTCTCTGCGATACTGCGTTGTGTCTCTAATTACCATGGAGTGTTGCAGCTGTGAGTAAGAGTCATGTATCGGACTCCCAGGTCATAAAACATCCTCAGGGCCCCCAGGCTACTGTCTATGGAGTGCCCACCTTCAATTCCAATGAGACAGGCCACCTTCGTAGTATCATTAATACCTGCAACACAAGAAATAAATATGAGACTCGGCCACAAAATACCGTATTTATCGGCATATAACACGCACTGGCGTATAACACGCAACTCATTTTAAGAAGGGAATTTCAGGGGGGAAAAAAAATTCAAATAAAGTACTTTGAAGCAAAATCCTCAACCTCAACCTCCCTCCTCATCCTCAACCCCCTTCTCAACCACCCTCCTCAAAAAAAAATCCTTCTAGGCCCCAGATACCGGCGATCAGATTCCTCCCTGGATAAATACTCCCTCTCTAATTAACCATGATAACCCTGAATGCCCTTTTTATTTAAAAATATATCCAATCCCTTTTTAAAGTTATCTACTGAATCTGCTGTCACCACCTCCCTTGGTGGAGAATACCACTGATTAACCACCCTTACTGTGAAGAACCCTTTTATTTCTTTAAGGTGGAACCTTTTTTGTGTTATTGATTTGTTTATTTTTCACTTTATTGTTTTTATATTTGTTTACTCAAACGTACATGCCCCCATGCTCCGCACCCCCACCACCTTGTGTGTCAGTGCTGCAACCACTGGCTGCACAGGAAGGGGCGTTTGTGCTTTAAGTCAATGGGGAAGTATCATCCAATCAGATACTTCCCCCAGAAGCTAATTTGCATATTCAGAACTTCTGAATGTTGAGAGCCAAGTTGCTTCATGACACTGCACTGACACAGAGTCGGCCTTTATGCCAGTGGGCTGTGTACCAGCTGCTCAGGGTTCATGGGGGCACACAGACAGAGCTGTCAGAACAAGTTGTTTTATTTAGAATTTGTGATGCAGGGAGCTGCAAGTTCCCCCTCCCTCACCCCTGCAGGTCTTGAAAGGACCATAAATTGCAAACTCTACATATGTCCACCATCTGCTTTCATGACAAAAATAAATGCCAAATGCTCACTTCCCTTTGGTTTCTCTTCACTTCAGTTCTACAGGTCCTCAAAGAACCATAAATCAGTAATAAAAAAACACATAAATTATACCTTCTGTACTTATCTATCTTTTCCATTCATATATGATGTATGTGTGTATACATGTGTGTCTGTGTGTGTATATATATATATAAATATATATATCACATAAATAGTTTTGAGCATACAAGTTGTTGCTAACGCTTGCGGGTTCGCATAGCGAGCCCGCGGCCCTCGCGAATCGAGGGTCGCAGTTGCTGGCAAGGAGCGCCTTTGGCGCTCCTTGCCAGCAACTGCGACCCTCGCAAAATTTACGTCGTAACGCAAACAAAATACGAGACACGTTACAACCCATTATGACCTCGCAAAAAACGGCTGCAACACGCGCACATCAAAACATGAAAAATACAACAAATACACACAAGAAATACATAAAAAGCCTACTTACAGGAAGAGGGAGCATCCAGGACCTCGAAAACTAAAGTTACACCTCAATTGAACTCAAATTAAAAGAGTTTAGATACTAAAAAATTCTCTAAGCGAGAGAAAAAATGGCCGACAAAAAAAAAAAAAAACGAGGCTACAGCAGTCTAAAGACGCAAAACACCACCAAACACCTACGTATTTGCCGAAAAACACCTACGAGATTAAAAAACAAGGACGCAACCCGCGCAACCCCAAAAACATTACAAACACAACAAATACAAACAACAAACACATAAAAAGGTTACTTACAGCAAGGGGGGGTACCGAGGACCTCTGCAAGTGAAGTAACACCTCCATTTAATCACAAATTTCAGAGTTTAGAGACCCGAAAATCACCTAAGCGAGAGAAAAAAAAAAAAAAACGAAAACGAGGCTAAAGGTCCCTAAACACGCAAAACACTACCATAAACACGCAAAACACCACCAAACAGCTACGGATATTCCGAAAAAGCCCACCAAACAGCTACGGATATTCCGAAAAACTCGCACGACATAGAAAACGAACAACGCTACATCAGCCACATTATATACACCAAACACCCTTAGCTCACTTACAATTTCATTGCTGTAATTTTTTGACGGGCAATTCGCTAGTATATATATAATGAGTGAGGTAGCCGTGAATTTCCAGTAATCCAGATGAATAATCAGAGTATTGCAGTATATAGTGATACCTTTTTTATTGGACAAACAGACAACTGACAGACAATACCTACTGCAAAAAATTTAACCAGGACCCTACCGAGGAATACACCATCCAACTAAGAAAACTCATTCAAACGTTCCCTAAGAATGTACAACAAGATTTGGAGCAGCTCATATCCACCCATCCTACAGCTGGGACTTACTACCTGCTGCCAAAGATCCACAAGCCAGGCAACCCAGGGAGACCTATTGTTACAGGTATGAATACACGGACTGAACAGTTATCTGGCTTGGTTGAAAACATCCTTAAGCCACTAGTTAAAAACACTGACAGCTATATACAGGACACCACTGACTTCCTTAACAAACTCAGGCCTACCTGCCAACACACTACTTTTAACCATGGATGTTGAATCCCTTTACAGCAACATCCCACATAAAGATGGCACTGAGGCATGCATGAAGTTTCTTTCTACACACAATCAGAATCACAAATATAACCCTGATATCATTGTCAAACTACTAGAATACATCTTGACCCACAACTACTTCACCTTCAACCAGCATGTTTACCTACAAATAATGGGAACTGCAATGGGCACGAAAATGGCACCACAATATGCCAACCTATTTATGGTCGACCTGGAAAAGAGATTCCTGTCCACATATGTCCACAAACCTTACAGATACTACCGTTACATAGATGACCTGTTCATCATATGGACAGAAGGGGAAGGAAAACTCAAAGACTACCAAAATTCGTTCAATATATTTCACCCATCCATTCAATTTAAAATGGATTATTCCACAGAACAGGTTAACTTTCTTGATACCACCATTTCCTTTACAAATGGCAAACGGAATTCATCTATCTATAGGAAACCTACAGACACATGTAGTTACCTCCACAACTCTAGCTTCCACCCCTCCCACACTAAACAAGAGATAATTCATAGTCAAGCCATCAGATACCACCGCATATGTTCAAACACAGAGGACCGTGATAAACACTTAAAAACACTGCCTCCTTCAGACAGAAGGGTTACAAACCCCTTTACAGAAAGTAACCTCTGCCGTCAGAACACTCCAGGAACACCTGCTGCAATACAAAACCAAAGAAAACAGCCAGAAACTACACATGCGAATGAACCTCCACCGACGCTCCATCAAAAAACACCAGGAGGACAGCTATTGTACTCCAGTGGGGGACCATTTCACCCAGGAGAATCACTCCATCCAGAACCTCAAAATAAAAGTGGGGGGGGCGGAGCCGGAGTCTGATGGTGTCGGACGCGCCTAGGCAGAGCTCCTGCTTTGAAAGGGGCATTTTAGCCCATTAATCGCCCTAAAAGCTTCAATATTCCCCTTCGAGGAGGCTGGGGGAGCAGGAGGGCATTAAACCAGTCCCCAGCAGCAATTCGGGGGTTCAATTTTGGGGCACAGAGACCCAGGCACGGAGCCAGAGGGACACCTGCAGCACAGGCGCTCATACCCGCGTCCCTGCTGAGAACCGCCGGGAGAAGAAGGTTGTGCAGAGCCTTGGCGGTTCGGCGCTTGGGGGTCCCAGTCGGGCAGAACGGAGAGGCCTGGCCAAAGTCCTCCGTCGCCGGGAGGTTCGGCAGGAGCCTGGGGACATCGGGCGGCGGCCATCTTGCCCACTCCGGAGCAGGGAGCTCCGATACAAGCCCAGGTAACGGGGATACCCCGAGGGAGCTATAAAGGCCACCCAGAGCCTTCCGGGGGTGGCTGGTGCCGGCCGGAGGGGTGCCTAAGGGCTAAGGCCAGCTGGTGCTGCAGCACAGAGAGTTTCAGGCCGCGGGAAAAAGCCCGCGAAACGGGTGGCGGCCATTTTAAAATCTAGGCCTAGCGAAGAAGCCTCAACCTCTTCACACCCCTACTCTTTTCTATAAACCCATAGCTACCACGGGCAGGCCACAGTACTGGATCAAGAAGGGGGCCCAGGACATAACCTCCCATCTAGACCCAAACAGGAGGGGACGACCAGTGTGAGCTTCAATGCAGTGGTAGTGGAACAGCACTATTCATCCTGGAAATGAAATGTGACCAGTGACCTTGACGCATTTGCATTGCTGAACATGTAAGCCCTGGATTGAGCTATGCTTAACCTCCCTGGCAAAGCTTTGGGTAAGCAAATACAGTGCCCTTTGATCTAACCTATGGGCTGGATAAATGCCGGCTAATCAAACACCACATGGCACATATACAGGACTGTCTTCACAAGTCTCCCTAGCCATGTCAAACTTTTAAAGAAGAGAGGGCCTTAACTAGGTCTGCATCTTACAGCTCTGCAGTATGTCAACATACTAATTTAACAAGCAGAGACAAGAAAACGGGAAACCCAGCTATAAACAAATAATCTTCATATTTCAAAAGCCGGATCAAATACAAGGCCTCAGTAAACCACAAATGAGATAAGGAGGGGAAGATGAAGGGTAAAACACGCAAGAGCATGGCAGCTAAAGGTATTCAAGAACACTTTCAATCGCTCCCTAAATCACAACCCACTCCCCAGAGCCCCGCTGCAGACCTATCTGACAATTCGGATATGGAAGGGGATCAGAGAGGCACACTACAAGACCCGGAGATGATCGACAAAATTATGACCAGATTTGAAACCTTACTGAAGACCCAACTCTCCCAAGCCGTGCAGGACTTTAAGAAAGAAATCCAAGAGCTGGGACAGAGAACTCACCAACTAGAAAACCTCACGGATCAACTGGCCTCATCCCAAGAGCAAGACAGAAAAGACATCTCGGCAAACTCTGCCAGAATCTCCCTTCTGGAAGACAAGCTAGAGGATGCTGAAAATCGCTCTCGCAGAAACAACATTCGTTTCAGAGGGATTGACAAAAGGGTAACAAATCTAGAACCCTACATCAAAGAGGTGGCCAGATCCTTGCTGCCGGGAGAAGAAGCTGATGTGATCGAAATTGAAAGGGCACATAGGGCCCTAGGTGCATCCTTAAATCAAAGCCTACCCAAAGACACAATAGTCCGCTTCCTCCGACAAAAAACAAGGGATAACATCCTCTCGGCCGCCAGAAATGTTCCACAAGTTGTTGGTCCAGATGGATCTCACCTGCAGGTTTTTGCTGATATTGCCCCAACCACCCTGAACAGACGCAGAGAAATGAAACCGGCTTTAAATGTTCTTATAAAAAACAAGATCCCTTATAAATGGGGATTCCCGTTTCGCTTGCTCTTCCAAGCTGGAGGTTCCACCTACTCCGCTTTCTCTCTGGAGGACTGTCAGAAACACTTGATTCATCTCAATCTTGCAACCAGGGAAGAGTTTCGTGAACAACAAGCAGCGAGGCCAAAGGACAGGCCCTCCAGGCAGTGGACGGATGTACCGATCCACAAAAAACAAAAAAGCACAGAGACGCTGTAGACTCGCCACAATCTGAGCAGGGGACCTCCGGCAAGTCCACCCAAGGCACCCCCTCTGTACCGGTGCAGGAAGGGTGAACTTTTACAAACCTCAGGACCTAGAGTCATTTTAAAATAATGCATAAAAGGTCTAACACTTGTTAGGAAACCAGGGGCTGTAATTTAAGGTTTTTACATTCTGTAAGTTGGAGAATACAGTACTAGTTCTAACACCAGAGAAAAGTGAACAATTCTTCAAAGAGACTATAGACCTGGATATGTTTTATTCTCATAGTCTATACGTTTCTCCAGGGACGGGCCTTCTCCAGGGTTGGTGTTCTGTAGTGTAAATGTGTTAATGTTCTAGTCAAGTACTATTCAGTTGTATTCTTTTTCCTCATACTAGGGTCAGGAGGAGGAGTTTCTTCTTTTACTCCCTATCCACCCTAGGCACTTAGGTGCTATTGGTAAATTACAATGAGGATCAATGCTCTTGAAATGTTTTTTGGTTATTGCCATCGTTTTAACTGTTATGTTTTAGTATTTTCTTACTGTTTTGTTAGCTTGCTGGCGGTCTCATTCTCTTCCTTCAGGATCGTAAGACTCCCCAGAGGTAACTCCATCAGGTTAGAAGGCAACCCTCATTCAGCCATTACTTGCTCAGATGGTAGGCCCACAGGGCTATGGAACTATCCACTCTCCCAGTCATTCACACCAGCCCACAAAACTATCAAGATTTCTTCGTGGGATTGGGGTAAGTCAGGACAACACCTCACCTCACCACAAACATGGCGGTAAATCAGAACAATCTAGACATAGTATTCCTGACACACAATGTCAAGGGTTTTAACTCCCCTTTTAAACGTCGCAAAGCCTTTCTCTCCTACAGGGATAGCAACCCCTCTGTCATATTCATGCAGGAGACTCACTTTGTACACAATAACCATCCAAACTTCCTACATAAGAATTACCCTACAGTATTCCTAGCCAACCAAAGAACTAAAAAAGGAGGTGCGGCCATACTCCTACACAGGAACTTCCCCTTTACATTAGAAAACAAACAGATAGACCCGGCAGGCAGTTTCATAATGTTAACTGGACTAATCCAGGGTATTAAGACAACCCTGGTCTCTATCTATGCCCCTACAACAAACCCTCATCAGACTGTCATAAAGGTGCTAAAAACTCTAGATAAACCGGGATTGGGAAAAATAATAATTGGGGGGGACCTGAACTTGGTGATGGACCCAACTCGAGATAGGTCTAGGGAAGGGGGACAAGAGAGGTTTTCCAGGAAACTGCAGACAATTAAGAGCCTTCTTTTTAAGCTAAACCTGACAGATGTGTGGAGGGAAACTAACCCCAAGGCTAAGGAATACTCCTTTTTCTCCCAGGTACATAATACCTATTCCAGGATAGACTACATTCTTGCAGATCTCTCCCTCTTAGACCAGGTAAAGAAATCCGAAATTGTCCCATGCACATGGTCAGACCATGCCGCGGTAAAGCTAAATTTGGAATGGGCCTCAGGGGGGAAGCCTACATTCTCGTGGAGGCTGAATGAAAGACTTCTAGCTAACCCAGATGTAAAGAAACAAATTTCTCAAGATCTGGATTTGTTCTTTCAAGTTAATCTCTCCCCAGAGATAAGATCAAGCATTATATGGGCCACACACAAGGCCTACATTAGGGGAACCCTTATCAAAATAGCATCCCAATACAAAAAACGAAAAAAAGCCAGAGAAATTGAACTACAAACAGAACTGACAAAACTTGAGAAATTAAACCAATCCAAGCCGGATATCAAAAATAGTCAGCTGATTGACAAGGTTAGGACAGACCTAGATGCTCTCCTCTCGGACCAAACTGAGAAAGCCCTAAGGTGGACTCAGCAAAAATTTTTCGATAAAGCTAACAAACCAGGCCCACTCCTAGCCAAAAAACTACAATCAAAAAACACGCAGAATAAAATCCAGCAAATAAGAACGCGGGAAGGTGAGCTAACAGCCAATCCAAGTAAAATTAAATCTACTTTTACCAAGTACTTTAACTCCCTTTATGAAGGCTCCACAGCTCTTATTGGTAATGAAATAAATTCATTTCTAAATTCAAAAGATCTCCCCATCGCCACGGGGGCAGAGCTGGGGGCCCTTAACGCCCCAATAACGCTAGACGAGGTCCGCAAAACGGTTCACAAACTTAAAGTAGCGAAATCTCCGGGGCCAGACGGATTCTCCAATAACTATTACAAAGCATTTATAGATACCCTTGGCCCACATCTAGTCACACTCTTTAACAACATTCTAGCCGGAGAAAAAATACCTGCTGAACTTAACGCTGCTGAAATTATTCTATTTCCCAAGGAAGGTAGGGACCCACTGGAAATGAAAAACTACAGGCCAATTTCACTTCTAAACTGTGATATGAAAATTCTCTCCAAAATTATGGCAGACAGATTGGCATCTTTCTTGCCAAGATTAATTCACAATGATCAAGTAGGCTTTGTGGCCCACAGACAGGCAGGAGATAATATTAGGAAAGTCCTTAACCTCATACACAAAGCCAAAACCACTAAAACACCAACGTGCCTTATGGCCTTCGATATAGAGAAGGCCTTTGATTCTCTAGAATGGCCTTATCTATTCGCGACCCTTAGTAAATTTGGTATCAATGGCCAGTTCATCAACTTGCTGAAGTCTTTCTATAGCTCCCCTTCGGCCAAATTGAAGCTCCCGGGGCCTGCAACTCCAAATATAAGAATAGGGCGGGGTACTAGGCAGGGATGCCCGCTATCCCCTTTGCTTTTCGCATTGGCAATGGAGCCGCTGGCCGGAGAGATCAGGGCAAACTCAGGGATTTCAGGGATAGAGGTGGGACATCATCACTTCAAAATCTGCCTGTTCGCAGATGATCTTCTTTGCGTGGTGTCCAATCCGAGTAAATCAGTCCCGGTACTCATTAAAACTCTAGAAAGGTTTGGCCAAATCTCGGGACTAAAACTAAACTTAGAAAAAACTGAAACCCTAGCCATCGACGTCCCGGCAGCAGAAAAAAACAGTTTACATGACAGGTATAAATTCAACTGGGACATTAAATATATAAATTATTTGGGGATAAGGCTAACGGCGAATCTGAGCGACCTATATAATGAGAATTATTCTAAACTACTAAAAACCATGATGGCCGATTTAGGTCGATGGACGAAATTCCGCCTGTCCTGGGTAGGGAGAATTAACACAATTAAAATGAACATTTTGCCCAGACTTCTTTACCTTTTTAGAACCCTCCCAATTCAAGTTAAACATAAAGAGTTATCTAAATTCCAAAGGCACATCTTTAGGTTCATCTGGAACCAAGGCCCATCACGAATCGCAAAAAAAATCATGTATCTACACAAGTTAGATGGAGGTCTATCCTGCCCTAACTTTAAATTGTATTACAAGGCCGCCCAACTATCCTTTCTACCAATTGCACACTCAACGACACATCAGCCGGCGTGGATTTACATAGAAAACCAATCAATGAAACCGTTGACCTGGGATTCTATTATGTGGTTGTCAGAAACTCCCCCAAAAATTAAAGACTTATCCAATCCCATGATAAAACATACTCTGACATGCTGGAAATGGGCCCGCGAACACACAAATTTATTCCCAAAACCATCCTGCATGATCTCACTTCTTAATCATCCCCAGATGCCAGTTAACCTAAATTTATCCTCCCAACACTGGTGGAAGAATAAAAATCTGGATAGGCTGGGAGAGTGGATGGAAAAGGGGCGAATTATCTCATTCGAAAAAATAAGGGATAAACATGATATGCCCCTGTCTGAACACTACAATTTTTGTAGATTAAAACACCTAACAATCTCCTTATTGGAAAAGCACACAGTCCCAGAAACGAACTGGCTGACTAAAATCTGTCAAGCGGCTCCTCTAACGAAGGGCACCCTAGGGATGCTATACAAAACATTCAATGCCAGGCCTGCCGGACTTAAGCCCAAACACATGGCCGATTGGGAAACTGACATGAATACGAGCTGGGACCTAAGTAAATGGAGGGCAGCTTGGTCTAACATCTATAGGGGCTCCCTTAACTATAGCATCCTAGAAACCGCCATCAAGGTGCTCCACAGGGTATACATAACCCCGGAGAAGCTCGCAAAATGGAAAAAATCAGAAAGCCAACTATGCTTTAGGGGGTGTCAGGCAACGGGGACATTCTCCCATATCTGGTGGTTCTGCCCCAAGGTAGTAAAGATTTGGGACTTAGTCTCAGTACTAGCCTCTGACTTATTCCATACCCCGGTAGAAAGGTCTATAGATAGCATGCTACTGGGGATCCCCAATAGTGCTCTGACTCCCTCCCAAAACAGACTGCTGCAATACATAGCATTGGCAGCTAAGAGTCATATTGCTAAAGCCTGGAAATCCAGTAACCTAAACTTCCAGATGATTAAAAAAAAAGATTAATTATATTGCCATCAATGAAAGAATCACCCATCTATTAGATGACTCTTTGGATAAGTACAGGAAAATTTGGGACCCATGGACAGTATACATAGGCCTAGCATTAGGGTGCTAGAACTAGTGGCGGGTTGTAAGCTTAGCCCATTTCCTCAGTGAAGTAGACCCGGGAGCCCGGGGAGGGGGTTAATGATGGGGCTGGGGGACAATCCTACTTAAAAAAAAAAAAAAAAAAAAAAAAATCCTGTATTTAGGGAGCCCATACGTGGGAAAAGGGACCGGCCAGCAAGCTGTTCAAGTGTTAGGTTTTGTTTTTTGTTTCTAAAAGGTTAATGTTATAAATAAAATTAAAAAAGTGATAGTCGCCATGCATACTCTAGCAATACTCGGCTTGACCTATAACAGGCTAACCAGCATCTGGACTTATCTTACAGGGTGGGTCCAAAACTCACTGTACTCTGATGTATGTAAATGCTTGTTTACTGGATGCTATGGACATATGTGAAATGGATAGGCCTGCGTGCCTAGATCCAGACTGTGAAATAATTATTATATGCGGTGACAATAAAACTCAGTGTTATAAAAAAAAATAAATAAAATAAAAGTACTCAGAGGAAATGTCAGAACTATCAAACAGCGGAAAACTTCTGAATTAAAAATGATTCAATGTTTTTAATACAAAGGATTTGGGCATTAACATCGACTTAGGCTTTCTGACTCACTATCTTAATGTCTTATAGCTAACACATTCCACTTACCCCCCCCCCTTTTCTATTGCTGCTTTTGTAAGCTACATTCTATGCTGAAATGTATCGCTCTTTATGTTTACTCTGCTGTGTTCTTATCTACAACCTGATCTATAGACTTACTGACCTATCAGGACATTATTCACAGTGCTGGTCTGTTTCTCACTTAACTCTGGCCAATTAATTTTGTCTTTCTTGCTTTTCCAATTTTTTCCCCCATCTCTTTCTGTTTACTGTTTTTAGTTCATACTTGTATCTGTATCGCTTTTTGACTTGATAACTGGAGGCATTATCTCTCATAAGCTCATTGCTTTATTATGAATACGTTTGTCCAATAAAAAAGGTATCACTATTCACTGCAATACTCTGATTATTCAACTGGATTACTGGACATTCACGGCTACCTCACTCTTCATACACATATGTATATATATATATATATATATATATATATATGTATACGTGCGTGTGTATGTGTATATATATATATATATATAAATATATGTGTATATATATATATACACATACACATGCACACACGCATACATATATATATATATATATATATATATATATATATATGTATACGTGTGTGTCTGTGTATATATATATATAGAGAGAGAGAGAGAGATGAATAATCAGAGTATTGCAGTATATAGTGATACCTTTTTTATTGGACAAACATATTCATAGGTTTCATGAATATGTTTGTCCAATAAAAAAAGGTATCACTATATACTGCAATACTCTGATTATTCATCTGGATTACTGGACATTCACGGCTACCTCACTATTTATATATATATATATATATATATATATATATATATATATATATATATATATATATAGACACACACATACTGTATATATATATATATATATATATATATATATATAAATATATTTATATATACACAGACAGACAGACATATACAAACAATAAATAATGAGGATAAGCTAATATATAGAAACATATCTTTTTATTTATGTTTTATTTATGTTCAAATACTTTGTAATAATGTTTTTATAAATGCTCCTTACTTAATTTAGACAAAGTTTGTCCCTTCAGAAAGAGAGAGGAAAATGGCTGCCAAGCAAGGCAGATCAGCCTCTATCCATGATGTCACTGTAGTGCTGAGCACCCCCCCCCTGTCAATCTAATTAATTCTCATAGAGTTTATTGGAGACACACCCCTGCGACCTGGATGGTTGGAGTAGTTTAGGAGGAGGAACAGAACTCTGTCTGAGCTGTGAACCGAGGGGGGACTGTCTCTACATTGTAAACAAACTGAAAATCATACATTTCTGTAAAACTGATTCCTCAATGAAAAATGGACATATTTCAAAAATTAAAAAAGTATTTCAACATGCCATTTGGAGACCTAGATTTTGGTGTGGTCCAGTATGTGCTAAATGTACTTTCCCTTTAATCATTCATGTGAATTGGCTCTACTCCATATCATGTAAGATAGGCGTAACCTGGAAGAAAAGGTCTTTGTCATACAAGTGGTCTCAGTGGTTAAATGGCTAATTGTCAAATGTTGGAAATCAGACTTGATTCCATTACTGAATGAAGTAATAATAGTTCTTGGGAAAAAAACTGAGAATTAGAAAGAGATTTTTTTTGGTTTGGGTATTAAATTATCTAAATTATCTAAAACAGCTGGGCGACTTGGGATAAATATCATTACCCATAGCCCAATAGGCACATCCCTATCCTCAAATATGGTATACAAGGTAATCATATACCCTCTTAGACGCTTTTTTTTCTAGATAAAAAAGGTTTAATTTGGTTAGTCTTTTTTTTTATAACCTAGCCCCTCCATCCCCCTTATTAGTTTATTATTATATTTGTAATATTATATTTGGAAAGTGCTGCAAATTCTTGTAGGAGCTAAGGGTTTAATAAGCACCTACAAAACAAAATGTATACATACTTGACAAAACTAAGTATTTGTACATTTGTATTGGTACAGGAGGAGAAGAGGGCTCTTCTCTCAAGACAGCTTATAATCAAAAACAGCACTTGAGTGGTACAGTCAAGAAGCGAGGAGACTTCTTGATGGGTAGATGTTATAATGTGATGGTAGGAGATGTTTGAGAGAATCAGAAGGTGGTCTTTCAGAGCTTCAATATCTAAAGACTAGGGAAGAGTCTAATGAACAGAGGTAAAGAATTTAAAACAGTGGGGAGGAGATAATGATTGGGGGTGAGACACTAGAAGATAATGGCCAAAGTTGAGAGGACGTCCTGCTGTGTATGTGTCTGGAGGTAAAGGAAAGTCTACAAGGAGCAATTCATCATAGGAACGTTAGAACTGGATGTTGTCAGACATGAAATGACAAGATTAAATATTGATGCCCTGAGAAATAGTGACGTAAAATGGACTGGAATGGGACATATCAAATCACACAACCACCAGATCTTCTACTGTGGTCAATAATCCAACATAAGAAATGGAGTAGCCCTCATAGTCAAACAAAGGGTGGCAAAGCAAACAACAGCTACAACCCAAAAATGACAGAATGATTTAAATTTGACTTCCATTGACTGCCATTTAACATTTCAGTGATCCAAGATATGCTCCAACCACAAATGCCGAAGAAGCTGAGGTTGTCTAATTATTTGAGGATATTCAACACCTCCTAGATACAACACCATGAAAATATGTTACTCTCATCATAGGAAATTGGAATGTTAAAATAGAGAACCAAACAAAATACCTGGAACAATTGGACATTTGGTCTTGGAGTACTGAAGCAAGTAAGATTAGTAGAATTATCTCAAGTTAATTCTCTGGTCATAGTAAATATACTCTTTAAACAACCTCGGAGACAACTCTAGACATGGACGTCACCAGATAGAAACTATAGAAATCAGATTGACAACATATATGTTTGAAGCCAAATATAGAGGAACTTCGTACAATGAGCAAAAACAAGACTGTGGCGAACATCATGAACTTCTTATTCAAGTTCAGAATTAAACTGAGGAAAAGGAAAATCATCAGACCAAGCACAAACAAAATAAATAAAATGCCCTATGAATGTGCAGTGGAGGTAAAGAATAGATTTAGGGCAAATAGACATGGTAGACAGAATTCATGAAGAACTTTGGGCAGAAATGTGTGACATTGTCCAGAAAACAGCAACAAACAATATCCCCAAAAGAAAGAAAACTTAGAAGGCAAACTGGATATCTGATGAGGCTTTGAAAGTAGCCCAGGAAATCAGAAAGATTAAAGGTAGTGGAGATAGGAAAAGATTTGTCAAACTAAATTCAGAATTCCAGATAATAGCAAGACGAGACAAGGAGACATTCTATAATGAGCAATGTAGAGACATAAAAGAATATAACAGAATGTGAAAGTTAATAGATTTCAACAAAATTGGGGATCTCAAAGGACCCTCTCATGCCAAAGTGAGTGTGGGTGCGTGCACTATGCTAACAAATTTGGAAAGCTCAACAGTGGCCAGTTAACTGAAAAAGGTCAGTCTACATCCCAGTCCCCCCAAAAAAACAATGAGAGCTCAAATTATCAACAATTAGACTAATTTCATATGCAAGCAAGATAATGTTTAAGTTACAGCATGCTCAGCTCCAGTAATATATGGACAGAGAACTACCAAATGTGCAAGGTGGGTTTAGCAGAGGCACAAGACATCAAATTGTCGATGTCTTCTGGATAGTAGAAAAATCAAGATTGTTGCGGAAAATATTTATTTCTGCTTCATAGACTATTCTAAAGCCCTTGACTGTGGATCACAACAAAATGTGGCAAGTTCTTCTACAGATGGGAATACCAGGCCATCTCATCCACCTCCTAAGGAATCTGTTAATCAAGAAGCCACAGTCAGAACTGAAAGTGGAAAAACCAAATGGTTCAAGATCAAGAAAGGAGTATGACAAGGTTGTATATTGTCACCTTATTTACTCACTTTATATACAGAGTACATCATGCATAAGGCTGCACCAATGCAATTAATATTGCTCAGAGAAATATCAACAACCTCCGATACGTGGATGATACTACTCATATGCCTGAAAGTGAGGAGGAACTAAAGGGCCTATCTATGTGGGTGTAATAAGTTAAAAAGAAGAAAATTATGGCAAAACGCAGTAAGTTACTGGCAAATAGATCCGGAAGACATCGAGGAAGTGACAGATTTTATTTATCTTGGCTCCAGGATCACTGCAGGTAGTGACTGCAGCTATTAAATTAATAGTTGTTTGTTTCTCGTAAGGAAATATATGGCAAATCTGGGCAAGGTATTAAAAAGTTAATATTTTATATTATCAACACAGGTCTACAAAGATAGAACTATAGTATGCCCAATAGTAACATACAGATGCAAGAGTTAGACGATAAAGAAGGCCGAGAACTGTAGCATTGACGCCTTTGAAATGTGGTGCTGGAGAAAACTGTTAAAAGTCCTTGAACTGTAAAAAGATCAAATCGACCAATACTACAGAAAATAAAGCCTAACTGTTCACTGGAAGGTTTACTCATGAGGCTAAAGCTCACATATTTTGGCCATATAATGAGAAAACAGGATTCTCTAGAGAAGACTCTGATGCTTGGAAAAATTTGAATATATCCATATTTCCACCTAATTATCATTAGTTTATCTATATATCCCCTTATTTATCCATCTCTCTACTTATCATTTATATATCTATGTATCCATCCATCCAGTGTATATTCATCTTTCCATATATAAATCCGCTTCCTTATTGATCTGCTACTCAACTACATATCTACTATACAGTGTAACATCTGTCTTTTGTTTATGTATCCACCCATCATTTATCCTTATTTCATATCTATCCATATATCATAATATTCTTTGAGACCCTATTTTTTATTATTATTAATATTATTATCTTTTATTTGTAAAGCGCCAACATATTCTGTAGCGCTGTACAGGGGATAAGAACAAGTTAAAATACAATATTAACAAACTGTAGAAGATGGAGGGCCCTGTTTTGAGATTAAAATCTTTGCAGAAAGTGTTTTTTCCCAAAGTACCCTACAAGATTAGAAACTCTCTACTTACAATCTAAAGGGAATGGAAGAGGCAAAAACCTGGACAAGAGCAGATAAGGAATAGCAAGGAAGGAAGTGAAAGCTGGCCAGTGTGGGAAGGAGTGCAAACATAGAATTTAAAAAAAAATTAAATGCGAGAAGGAAGGGGTCTAACAGAGTCATTTTTTGGGTGAAAGGCTTTAGTACGCAATATGCTATCTGTCCCTTCTGGCAGAAAAGCGCTATATTAATGTATAATAATAATAATAATAATAGTTATTATTATTATTATTATTATTTTATGTCTATCTATCTATCCATAAATCTAGGCATCGATCATCTACCCACTTATATATGGATTAATCAGTCTATGTATCCTTGTCTGTTCAGTCATGTCTACATTAGTCCATATTTAAATATATATTTATTTAAATATATATATATATATATATATATATATATTTATATATAATATATATATATATATAAGTGAAACTTAGCCAATCATCTCAAAAGGAAAAACAAATCTTTATACCGGCGATCAGATTCCTCCCTGGGTAAGAACTCTTTCTCTCTAATTATCCAGGATAAACCTGAATGCCCTTTTTTATTAAAAATATATCTATTCACCTTTTCAAGTTATCTATCGAATCCGCTGTCACCACCTCCTTTGGAAGAGAATTCCACAGATTAACCCCTCTTACTGTGAAGAATTATTTTCTTTCTTCTAACCTCAAAGGTTGTCCTCTTGTCAGTTGAAAACCACTTGGCCCAATACAAACTGAGGGTTACATCTCATGTAGTATTTCTTGAGACTTGATAAAGGGAGGTTAAGCCTCTCGAAAGCTTGTCATTATAAATAAGACGTTTGTCCAATACAAAAGGTATCAAATTATATTGCAATACTCATTATTAATCTATATATATATATGTGGATTAATAATTACTAAATTACTAGATTACTGGACATTCACGGCTGCTTCACTCTTCAATTATACATATATATAAATATATATATATATATATATACAAATAAATATATCTACTATCAACCTATCCGTCATGGTTATTAATCATTACTAATTAATATATCTAACCATCTACCTGCTTTCTGTCTACCTAGTATCTACTTATATATCCATAGGGTTCCATGCTCTTCACCCTTTTGGGGGTCTAAATAAGTCTTATTTTTCTCTGTAACCCCTAAGCTCTAAAATTAGTCCTTGTAGGCTCTAGAAAAAACCCTGTATGTTGAACATGCACTTTTCTACACTTTCTGCATTCTTGGCAGTAGAGTGGATGCTCTCACCTTGTGCTGAGGTCACCAACTCCAGTTCCTTATAATCTTTACACATCCTTTTGACAACATCGATCTGCTCCAGCGTCAGCCTCACAGCGTCCTTGTCCTGTGCGTTGCACAATACATACGCTGACCAAAACTGGAAGGCAACATGTGAGAGAAGTTACAGGAGGGAAAGTATATTGTTTTGGATGAACCATAGACATGTCATCTGCCAAGAGAAGCAAAAAAGAGAGCACCCTTTTGTGGTTAGTTTATGTTTTGTATACCACAAACTAATATATGTCTTATTCTAAAAAAAAATTAACATTATTTTTATGTTCTCTGTTCCTGATCACCTCAAGGCACCTAAGAGGCAAGTGATAACACTTTTTTAATATATATATATATATATATATATATATATATATATATATATATATATATATTTGAATTTATATAAATGAACACTTTCATATAAGAGCAATCTGGGTTTAGGTGAAACTTCCCCTTTAAAGAACCACAGTGGTCAGTTTTTTCTATATTGTATTTTAATTAGCCAATTACTATATTGTGTAACCTTTTACATGTTTTTTTTTTAACTTTTTATGTGCAATTATATCTTACACCAGAGTTTCTTCTACAAGGAAACACTGTCCTGATAAAGTAACAAACTATGAGCTTTCAATTATTCCTACTACAGTTTATTAGAATATAAAAGACAACAAAACAGTGGCTCAATTATACTTTTTCTACATTCTAAAAAGATATTGTCTGTTAAGTATAGCTTTAAATACTGGACCATAGTAATCCTTTGATAATTGGGATTTATTTTACTTTCTAAGTGATATTACCCACCAGCAGCCCCATTAAATTCCCACAAAGTGTAAGACCGTAGCCTGTGACGGAGCACGCAAGACCTTAAAGATACCCGCAATCGACCTGCAAGTTACAGTCGGAAAAACCCTACTGGATGTCAAAATCTGAACTCCATTGCGGCAAATCCTTTGATCTGTCAAGCCCGTAACTGTTAAGTTCTGAAATCCCTATTAAATTGCTCAGAATTTCCAAAGATGCCCTGGCGTTTTAAGCCCGTAACCCGCAAATTGAGGCAAAAATATTACGGCCTCACATGACCCGCAAAAGGGTTTACAGCATGGAAAGCATGGAAAGACAATACAATTACTTGCACAATAATCCCCAAATAAATAATAGGCATTAAAAAAAGATTTTATTTCATCATATGTTGGAATGGTCATACATATTCCAATATGAAAAACCATGCTGCAACATGCATAAAAGCAATTCAAGACAAACTACCTAATTAAATAGAAACACAAAAAACTGGAAACGGATGCCATATTAACCCTTCCACACACACAGAGGCAAAAAGTTTGTTTGTTTTCTGTGCCGGTTACGCCGGATAACGCTGGATAATCGAGAGTTTTTTGCAAACAGGGAATAAAGGCAGGTGCCGGTTGCTTGAGAGTCCCGGTTGGTTGATGGCCGGATAATCGAGAGTTTACTGTAGTGGCCAAATGACACCACCACATCACCACATCACACATATCAAGTACCAGGGGAAAATTTTATTATTTGTTGTTCAGTCCTTCAGTTGTGTCCGGCTCTCTGTGACCCTATGGACTGCACCACATTTAGCTAGGTCCTGCCTTTGCTAGTCCACAAGGTTTGCATGCCAAAGATACTGAAGTGGGTTGTCATTTCCTTCTCTAGTGGACTGTGATTTGTCTGACCTCTCTGCTATCACAAGGTATAGATTACAGCTTCATTGAAGTACACAAGCCCCTTCACCGCCACAAGGCAGTAAGCCACAAGGGGAACTGGGGAAAACACACCACACTAATCTACTCTAACCCATCAGGAAGGGCCGCAAACACACATGGAAGCTGTGAAGAGGCACGTGGATCAACAGGCAACTCACCTCCATCGGGGATTATCTCCGCTACGGCTATCCTGGAAAGTCCCACTCCATTGCTGGTGGCCAAGATGTATACCCATTATCATTGGCTGACCTCCCATTAAGTGTTTTGCTATTAATCAATTAACAATATCACCTGTCATATTCCAATCAGGCCTTCAGGGGAATGTTGATACTCCACACTATCACAAATTGGAACTGTCGTGTATTAACCCTTTATTATCATACTAGTAACTTGCCAGTCAAAAATGATGGCAAATATATCATATTATGATATTTTATCATCTTATTATTATCATTATTATATTTGTGGATCTATTGCATAGTAACTAGGGCTCCCTAGTTTACAGATATAGGTATGTGACACAAATGGGAAACCACACTGACACGGTGAGAACGGTATAACAAAGCTTTATTTCATACATAGAGCACAATCAGCAATGGACAAGACTGTGCATTAATATCATGGGTGTGGTGTGGGCGCATACCGGAAGGGCAAGAAGCTGTGGGCAATCAAAGGACACTTAAAGGGTTAACTGTTAGACAACATCATATGGATAAAGGGTCACATGTGGTCAGGACACCTCAGTAACCATAATCGGATGTGACATAGGAACATCATATAACAATCCATTTCATAGAAATAACCATTAATGTGCATACAGCAACCATATGGTCTCCATCTGCTATATTAAACAGATGCTAGAAATCATGGATCATGTGATACCAATCAATTCCAAACACAGTGTGTTTTCATACATTACTGCTGATTCACAAACATATGGTAGGAATCTGCAAAACATAAAGAGGAGGCGTTAGAACAATCATAAGCTGTTATTATAGTATTACATTGTTTATGGTATTACATTGTTTTTTGCTCTGGACACTTCAATAAACCAATTAACATGACCATCATCTATGAGCAGTGATAACCATATTGACTCTTTCCTGTTCAATCAGCGTCTCCAGAATATGTTGAGGATGTGTAATGCAACAAGTCATGCTTCACTGTGAACACAATCTTTCATCAACAAGTACTATCACTATCTACATGGAATAGTTGTGCCATGCTGATATCAGATCTCACTGGTATGTGGGTGGTACCAAGACAGACATATATATGCTAGCCACTTGCCCGTCAAAAATGACGGGACAATACAATTTGATGCCATGGGAATGCTGTTAGAGACATAATTGAAACCGTTTTGTATTGTGAGGACCTTCTGCGCTCATTGAGAGGCTTGCGCTGAGCGCCAAAGGTGCTCATCGAATGCCTCGCAATGAGCACCATTGGCGCTCATTGTGAGCCTCAAGCCCTTTGGCGTTCATTGCGAGCCTTTCCTGTCGTGTACTTTTGGTCCTCTAAGAGAGATATATATTTTTATGTATATGTAGTTAAGTAATAATTAATGAGTTATTCAATAAATTAATATACTTTCATTATTTATAATTGATATATGCAGCGAGCAATAGGCTGAAGAGCTAACAATCTATTTGTATTTTGCGTCTGCATAGAATATACATTTTGAGTGTTAGTGCCCTGCTTATATAGTGTAATGAATGTTCCAAGTGTGCACTGTAAATAGGCTACGTGCGCGAGGTAAAGTCGTTGGTTTATTGTGTAAAGTGGCATTGTATAGTCGTAATGTTATTAATGTGGTACGCGTCTCGTGAGCATTTTCCGGCTTTTGTAATAGTGTATCTTGTAGGTCGTAGTGTGATGTGCAAAGTACTACGCGTTTAGCAGTGTTTTGAACGGTCCGGGGTCGTGTAGCCTCGTTTTTATTTTTTTCGGCTGCCATTTTTTTCCTTGTTTAGGCGATTTTCGAGTGGCGAAAATCATCTAAATTCGCAATACACCTCACTCACAGACGTCATGGCTGTTGCCCCATGCTGTCTGTGCTGTTTTTGTAATTTTTTTTTGGTGTATTGAGTGTGTTTTTCAGGTTTTTTTGTTCGGCCGCTAATCTCGTAAATTTCTGCGTCTCGTATCTTTTTTTTTCTAAGTCCTGCGTCTCGTATTTTAACGGCTTGCCTCGCTTTGCGAGCATTGGCTAAGTGCTAAGGTTTAACAGCTTGCCTCGCTTTGCTGCGCTCATCGGCTAAGTGCTACGGTTTAGTGGCTCCGCTTTCTTGGTGAGGTTCGCAGCGATAAGCGCCTTTGGCGCTTATCAGCTAAGTCCTACGTGTTAACCGGTCACCTCGCTTCGCAAGGCTAGCAAGCGATAAGCGCCTGCGCCACCCATCGCCTAAGTCATACTCACCTCGCAAAGAGCGACGACATCTCACAGTTTGACAACTATTATATGTGATTCACATTACCCCTAAACACATGCACATTAATCCTGATGTCAAACCATGGAAATGATATGACATACATTAATCCCCTTTCATACTGTTAAGGGGATGAAATGCAACAAAAACGCATGTATAACTATTGGTTTGGATTAGCAGATCCTAATGGGACCGTGCAACTCTAAAGCCGGGACACTATTCATTGTAATTGAAACTCACACTAGTCATGTTCATTAGTGAAGAGATATGTAGTCATATATTGCATTTCAGATCCATCCTCAGTGATGAATGGCACTGATCAAATGCATGTTGGAAACTGGGTTGAATGTTCACTCACACAATGGTATTGTGCTGCTCGAAGATGAAGAACATGCCTTCATGGTCATGAGATTTGGCTATTAACACCTACAGAGAAAAAAACAAGATATCAATCATACGAATATTCTGATTAATTACAACACCTCATCTCAAGGTCAATCCATATTGAACATCAATTGTTGAAATGTTAAACATAACCAGACATGTACACACTCTGTAGCCACACAATAGTATGTCAACATCTATACCAATCAGTATTCATTGAGGAGTGATCAAAAGGAGGACTTCCTGGATGGTCCTAAGACCTTCTCTTCTGCAGCAGAGGGCCCCAACCTTCAGTGCCTGTTCCCCGTCTCACTCTTCCACGTCTTGTTGGTGTTTAAATACGTGGGGTGCCACTACGTTGGGTAGCTGGGGATCAGGCTGAGATGGTGGTGAGGTCTGAGATGAGGAGGCCAAAGTCTCGGGTTGCAGTTGTGCAACCGAAGGCTGGAGAGGAATGAGCTGGCGTTAGGCTAATTCGATGAGTTGCTGTCTGTCCCGAATCACCTGTTCCTCATATCACTCCATCCTTCAGTTGTGCCTCCTCACCTCAGAATGGAGCAATTTGGTGCTCGCAAGGAGGGTGTGTGTGAGCCTACATTGCCTTCTGAGCAACCAGAGTCTCTCATTCTGTTGTTTTTTATGTGCCATGTCCTCCCTGGTGAAACGGGCCACGATTTCCATAAATGTCAGGGGTAACGGCATTGGGGCCAGAGGTGACGACATTGGGTCCGGAGGTGACGGCATTGGGGCCAAAGATGACGGAATTCGGGCCAAAGATGAAAGCAGGGCGGAGATGTCGGCAGCAGGGCCTGAGGTGACAGAAGCAGGGCCTGAGGTGTCAGCAGAAGGGCTGAGGTGTTGGGCAATGTTGGGGGAGAACATTGTGTTGGCGGCCATGTTGGGGGACCCCATTGTGTGGGAGTGGTCGTGGCCTGCCATGGCTGCTATGTTGTTGTAGCAGGTGGCAGCTGTGATGATGGCTGGGGCCAAGACATGGCCAGTGGGAGGGACTGGATTCCCATGCCTGATATGATGGTGATCGGGAATGGCCAGCTTGTGTGGATGTTCCCAGGCCCTTTGGAATGTCCTGGGCTTCTTTGGCAACCACTCCCACCTCCAGTGGAGCCTCGCCCTGAAAATTATATGATTGCTACCAGGATGTATTGTATTGTGGTGTTGGAGAAGGCTGCCTAGAGTCCTTTGGACTGCAAGAAGATCCAATAAATCAATACTTCAGGAAATCAAGACAAACTGTTCACTAGAAGGTATGATCATGAGGCTGAAGCTCAATATTTTTGGTCATATTATGAGACGGTAGGATTCCCTAGAAAAGACTCTGAAGCTGGTAAAGATTGAAGATTGAAGAAGGGGACAACAGTGGCCGGAGATGGATAGATTAGGTCACTGAAGCAATGAACATGAACTTGATGGAGCTCAGAGGGGTAGTGACTGAGAGATGCACCTGGTGTGCTGTGGCCCATAGAGTCACTAAGAGTCTGATGCGACTAAGAGACTAAACAACAACAACCAGTATTTACATGGTTATATACAGTATATATTCAGTTATAACCAAAGGGCTTACAGTGCTATTGTATGTCAGTTATCTATGTGTTTGTGGGCAGAGGTGCCGGAGCTAGAATAATTCTAGGTGGATACAGCTCATTGTATACACCAGCCAGAGTAAAAGCTTATTTATTCGTACATACAACCATCATGATATCTGCAGGGTATTTGTCCACCACACCCCCGCAAGTTCATACACCAATGTGCGTAGTGTGATATGATACTCACTCTGCATGGTTCTTGGCACACCCGTGTCCACCTGTCCTGGTAGGCCCACTACTGCTGCTGGCTCAATCCACTCCTTCAGGGTCTTCTCCCATCTACAATTAGTGATATTGGCTGGTGGACCACCACTGGTTGTACATGCAAATCTTGCCTCCTCTGCCATCTTCCCCTTCACCTTCAGCTGGCTGTCGTCATATCTGTGTTTTACAGACCTTACGTCCCTATTTGCAACCCCTTATATGATCTGATATCATGGATTTCCCTGAGGAGGACGTCCATCTCCTCTGGTATATAATTTGGGGCCCTGTACTTTGCCACAGCCTCTTGCCCTCTCAACTGTGCCTGGGGTTCCTGGCCTCCCTGTCCTCTGCCAGGGGCCGGTCCCTCATCCCCACTACCTCCCCAACTGGGATCAGGCCCCTGACGCTCTGGCCCTACACCTTGTGTGCATACATATGGGGGCACATCCCTCCCTCCCCCTGCTGCTCTTCTCCACCTGACCTCCCTGACCTGGTTCTCCCTTTCTCCATACCTCTAGCTCTCCTCACTCTCCTCCTCTCGTCACTCTCCTCCTCTCCACGCTCTCCTCACTCTCCCTCTCCGATGTTCCCCTCTCTCTCCTCTTCTCTTCTCTCTCCTCACCTTCCTCCTCCCCTCCTCTACCGTCTTATGATTTAGGAAATGAAAATAAGGATAAATAGATATAATGTATACATGGATGTGTATGTGGTAAATCAAGAATGTGATTATTATGTGTAGTATAGTAATTATATGGGGTGGTAGATGGAGGTATTGGGGGGGGGGGGTATGGGGAGGTGTAGATGTGTTGTGGTCTACCGCTATGTATAGCTATGTGTACGTATAAATCAATGTGTGTGAATTATGTGATATCAGTAATTATGTGTGTTGTAAATTAAGGCTTAATATATATTAGATGTCAAAAAATCAAACAGTCAAAGATTTACAGTTTTCGCGCCCTTTAAAATCCCTTCCTGTGGCATTAATTGTGGTCCTCTGTCTTCTATTGGCTGTAAGGCCTGCGTCAAACTACGTGATTACGGGTTTGGATAGTAACTGCCGATCGTGTCTCAGCCCGCCTCTTAATAGCTTGCGTGTGCGGAAAGGGTATATGACACGTAACTCACGGCATGGTTCAATGTAATAGCTCCACAACGCAGCAGAATTTCAAGCCTGCAGGCTTTGCGCGTGTGCCGTTGACGCTACGGGCTTGGAATTTAATGGGGCTGCTAGATTATCACACCAGAGAGCGATCCTGTAAATAAGGGACATGGTAATTATTGGTTGTAATGCTGCTTTTTAAAGGTCACAGCATGTGAACTCCATCCGCTTTGTGATTTATTGAGGCTGAATCATGTTCCTGTGGTTTGCTGGTAATGGATCACTGAAATGTCATATTAATATTTTTATTTTCTTGATAATGGCTTTTATATAATTTTAGAAGTCCCATCTAATTGTATTTGACAGTGTGCAGACATTTGCTTTTTTCCTAATATCAGTGATTACATTGCACGAACCTTTGTTGATCTCTATTTAGTTATATTGAAAGTCCACTACAATGTTGAAGAACTTTACAAAATAAATAAAATAAAGACAATAATGCAGCTGGCATGACATATATATTAATATTTTATCCTGAAAATGCCTTGTATCACACTTTGTAACCACCCCCCTCTCTTCTCTTACCCCTCTCTTCTCTTACCCTTCTTTTACAGCCCAAAACCATACAAACCACATTAAAGGGCCACTAATTCATGCTAGGACAAAATTATTTATTTGCCAAAGTTTAAGAATGAGAAAGATGTGTATTTTAATACAAAATTAACCTGAATTTAATTTGTAAGAAACCGAGTAACAATGGAAAGTATTCACCTAATGGTACATGGAAATCATCAACACTGCTCCACATCATTTAACAGAGCTTTGAAATTTTAGTGAAAAGAACATTTTGGTTTTTGACACCTACTTTGCTGGTTTTATACAACCAAGTTATTCCTTCAACAATAAAACCTATTGCTGCAACCAAAAAAAGAAAAATATGAAAGCAGAAAAAAAATGTAGAATTTATTATATCAGTAAAGATTGGAATATGAAGTACAATTTTAGGCACCGCTTCATAAAAATACAATTTTAGAGCTTGAAAGGATACAGAGAAGGTCAACAATAATGAGAATGGAGGGACTGAGCTATGAAAAAAGACTGTGATTACCTTATATAAATACACCCAGGGTCAAAATAAGGCTTTCTCAAGTAAACTTTTTGTGTTAAGAGATTTTCAGCTGACAAGAGGCTGCTCCTTGGGGCTAGAAGAAAAAAGATTCCACCTTAAAGAAGAAAAGGGTTCTTCACAGTAAGTCTGTGAGTTTTCAATCTTATGTACTTTTGTGAAAGCACTGTGTACACTCTATTTTACGTTCAAAGACAGGGCCCTCCATTCTTTTGTCTTTTTTCATCCTTGTGTGAATATTGTTTTGACTTGAACTTACTCCTGTATAGCGCTACGGAATATGTTGGCACATTCAAAATAAAGGAAATAATAATATTAAAAATGTGAGCCTTTAGATGAAGTTTGTAATTTATGGTCCCTTCAGGACTGAGCCGCTAGACAACCAGGTACGCTATACTGGGGATATCACAGTGAAGTATGGGAGAAGATTGCTCTTATTATGGTGTTATACACAAGATATTACAAAATGTATAATACACTCACTCATCTTGACTCTTCATGAATACTTTTCTAATAATGGGAGATTTTAATTACTGTATATACTCGAGTATAAGCCGAGTTTTTCAGCCCTTTTTTTAAGGCAAAAAAGGGCCCCCTCGGCTTATACTTGAGTCACTCTCCCCCGTGTCTCTCTAACCCCCCCGTGTCTCTCGAACCCCCCCGTGTCTCTAACCCCCCGTGTCTCTAACCCCCCGCTGTGTGTCTCTATCCCCCCATGTGTCTCTAACCCCCCCGTGTGTCTCTAACCCCCCTGTGTGTCTCTCTACCCCCGTGTCTCTTTCCCTCCCCCCTCCTCAACCTAAACCCCCCTCAACCCCCCTCCTCCACCTAAACCCCCCTAAATACCTTCCCCCTCTCCCCTCACTTACCTGCTCTTATTAATAATAATAATAATAATATTAATAATAATAATAACAACAAGAGAAAGAAAAGAAGGGGCGGGAGAGAGAAATGGAGAGGGATTACAGGCCCTTGGTAGCAGGCCTATAACATTTGGTAAATGATCCTTAGAGATGAAGGACAAACTGCTCTCAAGCACTCTACCTTACTGGACGATACACATTTACAGTATCAGTAATATATTCCCATACTCTCCCCAGATAACAATCAGGAGGCCCCCATGTAGATTTGGCACAAGCGCTGCAGCCTTAGTTCAGATGAAGTCCGGTGCTGTGATGGTGACTAAGACTCTATCTTACCGGCCACTTTCCTCCCACAAAGCCACAGGACATATACTAGCCTAATATTAACCAATAATATATTGTACTAGGAAATTGCCCATCAAAAATGATGGGATAAAAATTGTAAGGCTGGCAATGCTGTTTGCCACACAATGTGAGGCTTTTGCTCTTCTGAGCATCTTTGGCGCTCATCGCGAGCCTCTCCGCCCGTGTACTTCAACTTTCCTGCTTTGCACTGACCACCTTCGGCGCTCATCGCGAGCCCCACCCTGACCGCTTTTGGTGCTTATTGCGAGGCTCTCAATGAGTGCCTTCGGCGATCATTGCAAGCCTCTCCCGCTCGCAGTGCTCATCGTGAGCACCAGCGAACATCACGTGGCCCCTGCCTTTCCTCCCGCCTACTGTACTGGCCGCTCATTGCAGGTTTTGTTAACCTGCACGTTTTGTGCTTGGGAATGCCAAATGTCTCTTTCCACCATCTCCACCCTGTCCCTTCCCTGTGTCTTTATCCTCTGTGTTGCTGCTGAATGTTTGCGAGTTACATGCTGACTGGCGTTGGTTTTCTTTTCAAAGTCCCACGTGCCTGGCGTTGATGGTGTATGTGTTTATCCAGTTTAAGAATTTTTTACGTTTTTTGTCCGCCATTTTTTTTCTTGCTGAACTGATTTTGTATTGTGGAAAACCCCCGAATATGGCTCAAATTCGCTTGCAACCTCACTCCCAGGCTTCCTGGCTCTCCCCCTGTGCTGTGTGTGAGTGTGTTATTATTTTTGTTAAATTATTTTGTTTGTTCTTTGGGTTTTTAGAGTTACTCAATTGGTTCACAGTTGCGACTCTCGCATTCGCATGAAACCGATTGCCGCATAAGTCCAGCGTACCTCAACTGCTTGCCTCGCTTCGAGCAATCAGCCTAAGTCCCGCGTGGTTGACGGCTTGCAATGAGCAATTAGCCTAAATCCCACGTGGTCGACGGCTCTCATAAGCATTCCCAACACTGACAACTATATATGTGATTTACACCATACTGAAAACAGATAGAAAATTCCACAACTAATCAGCAATTGGTTAAGGAAGGTCTTACATCCATCACAGGTGATATCAAAAGAAACATTCCAATATAGCAAATGATTTATAAAAATTCAGGAAGTATCTTTAAAAAAAACACATAAATATATCCATTCTGTAATAGAGCTATTATACACATAGGCCAAGGTAGTGTACAATATTATATATATATATATATATATATATATATATATATATATATATGGGGGCTAGGGTGGAGGAGATAGGAGCTGAGTTAGTGCAGGATAGGACCATAGTGGGCTTTGGGCAGACAGCTACCCAGAAAGTAAAGGGTTCTACTGGGGAGGATTAATGAGGGGACCAGGGGTTATTTTACTGGGTTAATCCTGGCCAGATGAGGGGATCCCGGGGAAGTGAAGAAACAGCTAGTCGTCAGAAGTTTAGAGGCCGTCTAGTAGAGCTGGTAGTCAATGTCCTCTTCGTGGGGGGTGGGGGGGGGGAGTTGTTACACTGTCCTGGGTGAACAAGGTACGTGGGTCTTTATGCAACTCTTGCCCGTTAGGAAGACTCCGTTCCACAGGGTCACTATTAACATTGGAGGGCCCATAGGTATACAAGTAAGGAATGTATCTAGGGGATCATCTGACAGGATCATCCTCTAAACTCCACTGACTGGAAGGAGGGAGTAGTTATCACAAACCCCAGCACACATGGACTTTTGAGTCAGACCACCGGACCCTGATGGATATTAGCTACTTAGCCAGTGGAATCAAGATAGTATTATAATGGCCATAAGAACCATAAGGACCTTGAGAAAGACTTTACCACTTGTTGATTTGTTTTGTTGTGTGATTAATTCCCAAAGCTCTGGTCGTATGCCCTGGACCCCTAAAACTCCTTTCCACCAGGTCATTTGAGCCCAGAGTGTTCAATTTTTAGGGGCATTATCTTGTGTAGAGTGCTGCAACTATTGAATTAAGCTAATAAAAATGTTCTCCTACTCGGGTTGGACCCCAACCTCGCGCCCAGGGCTCACACAGTATGTCATCAACTCCTGCTGTACCTAGATCCTGACGGGAGGTAGCTGATAGCTGGGGTCATAGACTCCTCTGAGCCTAGCTTGGAAAATAGAGAGGCTTGCACCGGGTCGTTGAAGCCACTTCTTACCCACATGGGGATAATTGAACCGCTTTAGCAGTAATCCCAAGTATGGCTAGGGGTTAATTTTCTGTTCCTAAACCGGTAACCCAGAGCCACGCTCGGGATTACACACTTCCTCCCTCCTCCCCCTTCCTCTTACAGTGTAAGCTGCTCATCCTTTCCCTGCTCATCCTTCCCCTAGCAGTGGAGGAGAAGGGAAAGGGGGTAGGGGAGGAGAAGGGAGAGGGGGAAGGGAAGGGTGAGGGGAAGCAGGGGGAGGAAGGAGGAGGCAGGGGAGGAGAAGGTTGAGGGGGAAGGGGAGGAGAAGGGAGAGGGGGAAGGGAAGGAGAAGGGTGAGGGGTAAGGGGAGGAGAGGAGGAATAGTCTGCTGCAGGGGCTGGGGGGAGGGAAGGGGTCACTACACTACATAAAAAATGTAAATGTAGGAGCAGGGGGTTGGAACAGGCGGTCAAGTCATGTCAGTACCCCCGAGTGTACGTCTTTAAAACTCGGGGGTACTGACACGGGCAGACCGCCTGGAGGGTTAAAGGGGCAGAAGGTGTGAAACTTGTGTTTGTCTAAGTCAGTTGGCCACTGCTGATTGGGACAAAACGTGCATAAAATGATGATATGAAAAAATAAATCTTGTGCTCTGTTTTTGGCACATCTGCATGGTGTGTTTCATTTACAGGGAAGGCATTTATTATTTTTTTATCAAAAATTAATTTCTGCAACTTGTCCTGAAATCTAGTAAATTAATAAATGTATGCAGTGGAATACAGACCAGAGATTCAAAAGTGACAGACATCATAAATAATGCTCTGTCTGCACAAGCATTAAGATAAGAGAAAACCAGAGTGATACGTTAGGGCTGTAAAAATCCCCACATATTAAAAAGTACAAAAACAAGAAAAAAAAGAAAAAAAATTTGAGAAGGAAATTTGGCATGGTCACAATAATTTTTTGACGATATGATAAATATATATAAATATATATATAGATAAAAAGAGTGAGGTAGCCGTGATTGCCCAGTAATTTAGTTGAATAATCAGAGTATTGCAGTATATGGTGATACCTTTTTTATTGGACAAAAATATTCATTTATTCTGACAAGCTTTCGAAATTTGAACACTACATTATTTATGGGGCATATCTTTGTCCCATCCTAAACTCTGAACAGTAGTGTGTGTGTGTATGATTGCGTACCTGAGCCCCAACATGTCCTTCTTTCAGTTTATTGATGTTAGTTCTGGTGCTGTCCAATGATGCCAGATCGATGGTCTGTAGTTTGTTCTGATAGATTTTCCTGAGCTGTAGTGGTAGATCATTGTGCCTGAGAATAAAATACAGAGAGTTATCCGAATAAGGCTATTTTTACTTATATAACATACCCCAGGGGGCACCATTGTGCTTTTAAAGGTTACATACCAAAAGCATCAGTTACTGCAGAAATACATTTAATTAGAATTATTGTTTTTTAAACAATTTAACTTTATTTTAAAAAGTCCTCCAATCACCTACAGCCTTATTTAATTGCGATTCGGCCAATTGAATAGGTCTCTATTTAAGCACATAGCATTTTTTTTTTACAGAACTTTTTAGTTAGTGAAGACCTTGCTTTTGGATAGAAGATCACAAACTAAAAACTTCTGTAAAAAAAAAAAATGCTATGTGCGTAAATAGTGCCCTATTCAATTGGCCGAATTGCAATTTAATAAGGCTGTAAATCTTGCACCCTCTAATATAAACAAATTACCTCTTTATCTAGTTTCCTCCTTGCTCCTTCCTTCTCTTATAAATATTTAAAAATTAGTGTTTTTCTTTCCAGTGTGAAATTCCATGTAAAAATAGACTCACAGAGAAAAGAAGCACTTGCGTAGATTTATATTCTATTTTATGTGTCTAACACATTGAGGGCCTCATTCAAATGCGATTTGGCCAATTGAATAGGGCTCTATATAAGCACATAACATATATTTTTTAAAGTTTTTAGTTAGTGAACGTCTATCCAAAAGCAAGGTCTTCACTAACTAAAAACCTCTGTAAAAAAATATGCTCTGTGCTTATATAGAGCCCTATTCAATTGGCCAAATCTCAATTTAATAAGGCTGTATAAGTGCCATAATTAAAGGCACATCGTTAATTGACAATTAACATGTAATATTTATACTTTCATTTTCTAAGTACTTGGTTTGATAATGGACACAATGAGCCTCATTCAACTTCAAGCCTGCAAATCGCGGGATGTAGGGCGTAAGTCTTCGGGCCCGCAGTGTCCGTGACTTACGGTGATATTCAATTGGCCAAGCCCGCAATTCCCGTCCTAATAGCGCACATCGTAAACCATGCTATCGTATGTAGCCTTTTGGGGGCTTGAACATGATTATTATTATTATTATTATTATTATTATTATTAACTTTTATTCGTAACGCGCCAACATATTTCATAGCGCAATACAGGGGATAAAAAACAAGGAAAAATACAGCATTAACAACCTTCCAAAAATGGAGGAGGATGGAGGATCAATTAAGCAAGCCCGTAAATCCTGGGTTAGAAACAGCCAATAGAAACAGAGCCCGTCAACATTACGTCAGTAAACATGCAGCCCTATTAAATTCCCATAACGTGTAAAACCGTAGGATAAAACGTATTTAGTAAACAAAATAAATAAGCATAACCTTTATAGTTCTTACCCTTACATGCATTCATTCTCTATCTGTAGGCTTACTAAGCAGCTTCTGTCTCAACATAGCATGTCCTATGAGATTTCCATTAGCAATATTAAGAGCACTGGCAGCTATAAAGCTTCCTGCCTACGTTCAAAGTCTTCTCCATCCTCAGGAAGTAGATCATTTGCAACTAAAATGGTAAATACCTCAGCAACTGACAAGGAAATCTACTGGGAGCTATTATTTCAGATCATATATAGCTCAGCAAACAATGCAACAAAGTGGAAGAAAAGCCAGTAGGATGTTGCGTTAAACATGAAAACGAATTAGCAGCAGAACAGAGAGCTATTAATATCACTCTACTATCTGAGCGCACCTACCGTGTCCAGTTCTGGAGGCCGTATCTCCAAAAGCACGTAAAAAAATGAAACACTGAAAAGATGTTGACTAAATAGTGCATTGTTTAAAATGCTAAACATATAAGAAAAGTCTTGAAAATGTATAGTTTAGATGAGAGAATGAGGGGGGAGGATACCTTCAAATATATGAAAGGGTTTATTGCAGTTCAGTAGGGATATATCTATTCAATAATAGAGCTGCTCTTTTGTTTGCACTTGCAAATATATGGTTAGAAATATTTCCATATCTTGCAAATCGCCTTATTGTGGATGATCTGAGAAGTATCCAACTGTAACCTTTAGGAATATTGAAAAGGGATATTACAAAAGTGGTGTAACTCTTATGTGGTGTAACTAATGTAACGCATTATTAGTGCTTATGAGCTTTGCATTAGCACTAATAACTGAATGCTATTAAAAAAAAATCTTATAGTAAACTTACATTGGAAATTGCCATTTTTACCTCTGAATCAGCCTTTCCAATGTAGTTGTTATTGCATCTAATTGCTGATTGTCCCCTCGTGTATATGTCTATTTTTTTTTTTTATGAAAAGCTATAGGAAAGGAAAATACAACATAGAATAACTAGCAATAGCCAGCATTTTCATTTTCCTATTGCTGAACACAATAGATTCAAGCTCCATGGATAAATAGCAATTACTGGCAGTAATCATCCCATTAGTGCTTCCGATTTGAATTAAAAAATCAGATAAAGATTGCAAATTTCAGTATATTTTTACTTTGATAGCATTCAGTTGATAAAGTACTTGTTATTAACTATAGTTTTAAATTACACTATTTTGGGACCTGTGCTGTGTCCCTTTACATTGCAATATTTTCATCTCAGTACATTAAATATTTTGCCGTCTAAGGGAATATTTTCTGGATATTGTCTCACTTCATACTTACCCATCAATCAAAGGGAAACGAGTCATGAGATCAATAGCTCGCTGTCTCAAGTCTTCATCATTGGAGGATAAAACAAGTGGGACCAGGATGTAGAGGAAAATCCAAGTGAAAGACCAAAGAAAGTTCCTTGTGGACCTGGCAAGGCTCCTCTGCCCCATGTTTGGGACTCTGCAAGAGGAGGAGTGGGTGTTAGTACTCAGGCAGTATCTGGATACTGGGCAGGACAGGACACAGAACACATCACCCAGCAAATACCAGCCCCCTCTGGATAAGTGAGCGGAGAGGAAGCTCTGACCAAACCTCTTTGTGCATTATTTGTGGGGGAGTAGTTGTATTCAGTTTCAACTGTTACAGCTCAAGAGACTGAGTTCAAGATGTTACTAGTTCACACTGTACTGGCACATCCATTTAAACCACTAAACATGTCACAATAATAATTAAAAAAAAATAGAATTGTTAAACAACTGATTTTCAAAGTTGGGTATTTAAATAATAAACTGTATGAAAAAGTCCTCCCACTTTCTGCATGGCTGGATTCATATATATGGCACCCGTAGGCATGTGCATCTTTGCCCTTTTGCCCCCCTGTGCTCCCTAACAACTATAAGGCTAAAAAATCTAAATGAGAACTCAGATGAACACTATTTATTTACTGTACTACTGTACGGTGGAGGCTTCTATCGCTCTTTTGCCCACCATATATTAAATGATTGTTGTGGTGAACTACCTACTCACAAGGTCCACAATACAGGCTGAGATCCCGCTCCATGCTGATGATAGCCAGTAAGCTTGAAACAGCTGTTTATAATAAACCTTGGCTTTGTATAAAAGCTGTGTAATACAGCAGGCATAAGCTCAAAGGAAGCCACGTTTGAAATGGTTTATGGATTGAAGAGCGAGGCATTTATAGTTACATCACTATAATAGTTGTCAGTGTTGGGAACGCTTGCGATATTGGTCACACTTTGCTAGCCTTGCAAGCTATTTGAGGCCCCTAGGGCCGCAACTGTGAGCCTTGCGAAGCAAGCCGTTGACTACGCGGGACTTAGACTGCAATGAGCTCCAAAGGCGCTCATTGCAATGTGAGCCTCGCGAAGCAATGCAAGCAGTTAAGGTACCCGGGGCTTAGCCTGCATTAAGCACCAAAGACGCTTATTGCAGGGCTCATGATTAGCGCCACAGGCGGGACATACGACCCATATGACTTAGGACCGAAAACCCGTACATGCACTGTCCGCCTCACAAAATTAATTTGAGGCATATTTGCTGTTTTTTTACCCTCGAAAAAACACCTAAGCGAGAAAAAAATGGCTGCCGAAAAAACACAAAACGACAAAAATGAGGCCCAAGGAGGTAAAACTAGCCCAAAGGAAGTAAAAATAGCTTGAAGGACGTAACAAATAGTCTTAAGCAGTAACACTTAACGAAAGCTAGTAACACTTAATCTTAGCCACTAACACTTAACCCAAGGCAGTAACACAACCCAAGACAGTAACACTCAAGCGCAAGGCCTATAAACTACAGAGGGGGAGAGATTGGCTTGCAATGAGCACCAAATGGGTTCATTTCAAGCCACGTGATGAGCGTCGAAGGTGCTCAGAGAGCCCATAGCCTCGAGTTGTGTCAAACAGCATTACTAGCCTTACAATTTTACTCCCGTCATTCTTGACGGGCAATTTCCCTACTAGTTACATAGTACATAGTTACATAGTAATTGAGGTTGAAAACCGATTTTTAGTCCATCAAGTTCAACCTTTTAAGATCTCCTCTGATCTGCAATATGCGGTTTAGTTGTAAATTAATTGATCCAGAGGAAGACAAACAGAAAAAAAAAACAAGTAAAACTTAGCCAATCATCTCATAGGGGGGAAAAAATAATTCCTTCCTGACCCCAGATACTGGCGATCGTAGTCCTCCCTGGATCAATACTCTCTATAATTATCCAGGATAAACCTGAATGCCCTTTTTAATTAGGAATAAATCCAGTCCCCTTTTAAAGTTATCTATGGAATCCACTGTCACCACCTCCACAGATTAACCACCCTTGTGAAGAACCCTTTTCTTTCTTTAGGATGGAATCTTTCTACTTCTAACCTCAAAGGATGTCCTCTTGTCAGTTGAAAACCTCTTGGCACAAAAAGCTCTGTTGACAAATCTTTATACTGACCCTAGATATATTTATATAAGGTAATCATATCTCCTCTTTTTTTCTAGAGACAATAAGCTTAATTTGGTTAGTCTTTCTTCATAACTTAGCTACTCCATTCCCCTTATTCGTTTTGTTGCCCTCCTCTGTACCTTTTCCATCTCTAAAATGTCCTTTTTATGAAGTGGTAACCAAAACTGTACTCCATATTCCAAATGAGGGTGTTCTAGAGATTTGTATAGAGGCAGAATTATATTTGCTTCCCTTGCTTCTATACCCTTCTTAATAGATGCTAATATTTTATTTGCCTTTGCAGCTGCTGCTTGGCGTTGAGCACTGTTTCCTAGGTAGTTGTCCATAAGCAATCCCAAATCCTGTTCAATATCTGATACCACTATATTTGCTCCATTAAGATTATAAATTGTATCTTTCCTTCCCAGATGCATAACTTTACATTTATATTAAATCTCATCTGCCATTTAGATGCCCATTCCTCTAATTTATGTCAATCCCTTTGGAGGGAATGTACATCATTATTTGATTTAATTACCTTGCACAACTTTGTGCCATCAGCAAAAATGGAGACACTACTTTTCAGTCCCACCTCTAAGTCATTAATAAATATGTTAAAAAGAAGAGGACCTAATACTGAACCCTGAGGAACCCCACTTACCACATTAGTCCAATCTGAGTATGTTCCATTTACAACAACCCTTTGCTTCCTATCTTTTAGCCAGCTCTCGATCCATGTTCAGATATTTACTGCAATTCCTGTATCTCTTAGTTGGCACAATAGTCTCTCATGTGGCACTGTATCAAAAACCTTTGCAAAATCCAAAAAGACTACATCCACTGAGTTGCCTTGATCCAGGTTCCTATTAACCTCCTCATAGAAACCAATTAGATTTATTTGATATCACCTATCCCTCATAAATCCATTCTGACTCCTAATTATAATCCTGTTCAAATAGACATATTCTTGAATATTATCCCTTATTAACCCTTCTAAAAGCTTTCCCTTTACAGAAGTTAGATTTACAGGTCTATAATTTCCTGGATTTGTTCTTGCTCTCTTCTTAAATATAGGTATCACATCAGCTTTTCTCCAGTCATCTGGTAGAGACCCTGTGTTGAGTAAATCATGAAAAATTAAATATAATAGTTGGCTATTAAAGGACCCAGTTCCCTCAGTACCCGTGGATTTATTCAATCAGGACCTGGAGCTTTATTAACATTTATTTTTTCTAACCTCTTTTGGAAAAACACATTTGCATGTCCTAGCTCAGCTTCCCAGAATGCAGCGTAATAACTGTTTTTATCAAAATTCTGAGCTGGAAGCAGGTTTTTTAACTTGTTTTAGACATTTAAATGTGAACACAAATGAACTATTCATTTAGTATAAATATATATATATTTTTTTTTTTTTAATATATATATATTGTGACGAGATCAGTCTCGTCACTGCAAATTGGAGAAGTCTGGTTGCCCACATTCTTCCTTTTGACTATGGCCCATGTTGATTTTCCCCCTACAAAGACATGGAAGCCATGCTTCATTTGGTCAGAAAGGACTATGATCTAACTTTTGAACCACTGGACCAATTTATATCATTTGGACATATGTTTGTATTTGGAGTATGCTCATTCTGAAAATGTACGTTTTATGTGAATGTGATGCATACTTTTAAAGTTATGAATAATGTGGAAAAATGTGTTATAGATTCTGACCACCCCCATCTATGAGTCACTAAGGCCAGATGGTTAAGAGCAAAGGTTATCTACATGCACAGCAGGGGAGATAGCTGAACAAAGGGAGTTCCAGACATGCAGGCTCCAAAACCCCATGGGGTTTCTCAGCTTTCTTAGCAGGGGCACAGGGGACAGCAAAAGTCATGTTTCCCCTCTGGTGGTCAGAAGCCAAATGACTCTATTAGCCACACCTAGTGGGCGGACCTGGGAGGAGTCTCATATTTCCCACGGTGTGACACTATGTGATTGGCCAGAGGCCATTAGGGGCTGACCTCAGGTAGCCCCACCCTCTACTGTGTATGTGAAAATGGTTTTAATATGTCTTTGTAATTAATAAAAAAGGGAGTTGACTGCTTGACCCTCAAACACAGAGCTTATGTCTCGTTCTTGGGGGGGATTCATGGTATGCTGTTACAGACTGACTGCCAGGAGTGTAAGCATCTTGGGGTGCTTTTCCTGTTCAGCTGCTAGCAGCTATTCGTGAGGTTCCAGTTCAAGGCTTGGAGCATAGTCAACTTGGATCCAGTTTGGGGGAATTGTTGTCCTGCAGTAGCTGTCCCTATATCACTGGACGGCGGATCGGCTAAAACGGCCTTGGCACCCCCTTATATGTGTGGGGGTACCGTAACACTGGTGGCAAGCGGCGAGATTGTTCCCACAGCCAGAAGGACAGCTACAGGAGACACAATTCTGTGGATTTACAAGTTGGGGGCAACGCATGTCCCAGTACAGCGACCCTAAAAGCAGCAGAATGGAACCAGCAGTGCTATACGAGGATGAGGACCTGCATGGCCGGGATGCATTAAGGAAAGGCATCTAGTACCAGGCCCTGGATAAGGTACAATACCAGCGGGGTGAGAGTCTCCCCAGTGAAGAGCAGCGGTTGCAGAAGCAAGTGTCCCTGCGGATGCCCTTCCTGGGAGAGCAGCCCCTTGAGGAATGGGTGGAGGAACTCAAGCTCCGTGCATGGTAGGAGCTATGGCTGGAGGATGCCTACCAGGCGCTCTGGTGGTATATGGCACAGTATATACCCTGGACAGCCGAGCATGACAAGCCAGAGGGAGAGGAGTTTGATGGTCCTGGCTTGTTATGGGAGTCCTTTGCAGAGCCTGACTTTGGGAGCCCTGCGCAGACCAGACTTCAGGATATTTTCAGGAGGCTAGGCATGACTGGGATGACCCCCATGAGGTAGAGCAAGACCTTGTTCACCTAGCAACCCTGGAGTGGGAACTGGAGAAGGACTACCGAGATCTCTTCCACTCCATTGGGAAGGCTCATCATTACAGCAAGGTGACAGACCCAGATCCAGACCCCTTCAGCTGGGAAGATATTGTAGAGATTTATTGGGAGGAACCCCAGGCGGCAAGTGGAGATGGGACCGAGGTCTCTTCACCGGCCCTACAGGGATGCTGGGTGGCTAGCCCAGATCCCCAGCGCCAGTGTGGAGTGCAGGGAGTGGAGAGCATTGTCTCCCCTCCCCAGCGGAAGTGTACCTTGCAGGGAGAGGAGAGCAGTGTCCTCCCTCCCCAGCGTCAGGGTGAGCTGCAGGGAATTGTGAGACCTGTCTCCATTCTCCAGCAACAGGGCTGTTTAGCCAAAGGGGAGACAGCCGGTCTCCACCTACGGCCGCAGAGCTATGGATCCAAAGGGGAGACAGACGGTCTCCACCTAAAGCAACAAGGGCAGAGTACCGCTGGTCTCTGCCCACTCAGCAACCCACCAAGGCAGCATCCCAGTACCCCGCCCAGCCGTGGTGAGGCACCTGGACCTGGACAAGTTTCTCCTCTACCCAGGTGTAGTAACCAGTTATTGTGGGTGGGCTGTACTGCTGATTGTGTTTTGTGGGTGGGCTGCTGGACTAACCAGGGCACTGACCGGCAGGAGGTCAGATACCCTGTTAGTCTGTTTGGAAAAGGGGAGAGATGTGACGAGATCAGTCTCGTCGCTGCAAATTGGAGAAGTCTGGTTGCCCACATTCTTCCTTTTGACTATGGCCCATGTTGATTTTCCCCCTACAAAGACATGGAAGCCATGCTTCATTTGGTCAGAAAGGACTATGATCTAACTTTTGAACCACTGGACCAATTTATATCATTTGGACATATGTTTGTATTTGGAGTATGCTGATTCTGAAAATGTACGTTTTATGTGAATGTGATACATACTTTTAAAGTTATGAATAATGTGGAAAAATGTGTTATAGATTCTGACCACCCCCATCTATGAGTCACTAAGGCCAGATGGTTAAGAGCAAAGGTTATCTACATGCACAGCAGGGGAGATAGCTGAACAAAGGGAGTTCCAGACATGCAGGCTCCAAAACCCCATGGGGTTTCTCAGCTTTCTTAGCAGGGGCACAGGGGACAGCAAAAGCCATGTTTCCCCTCTGGTGGTCAGAAGCCAAATGACTCTATTGGCCACACCTAGTGGGCGGACCTGGGAGGAGTCTCATATTTCCCACGGTGTGACACTATGTGATTGGCCAGAGGCCATTAGGGGCTGACCTCAGGTAGCCCCACCTTCTACTGTGTATGTGAAAATGGTTTTAATATGTCTTTGTAATTAATAAAAAAGGGAGTTGACTGCTTGACCCTCAAACACAGAGCTTATGTCTTGTTCTTGGGGGGGATTCATGGTATGCTGTTACAGACTGACTGCCAGGAGTGTAAGCATCTTGGGGTGCTTTTCCTGTTCAGATGCTAGCAGCTATTCGTGAGGTTCCAGTTCAAGGCTTGGAGCATAGTCACCTTGGATCCAGTTTGGGGGAATCGTTGTCCTGCAGTAGCTGTCCCTATATCACTGGACGGGCGGATCGGCTAAAACGGCCTTGGCACCCCCTTATATGTGTGGGGGTACCGTAACACTATTTATTTTTTCTAACCTCTTTTGGAAAAACACATTTGCATGTCCTAGCTCAGCTTCCCAGAATGCAGCGTAATAACTGTTTTTATCAAAATTCTGAGCTGGAAGCAGGTTTTTTAACTTGTTTTAGACATTTAAATGTGAACACAGATGAACTATTTATTTAGTATATATATATATATATATATATATATATATATATATATATATATTTTGTTTTATTTTTTATTTATTTATATATATATATATATATATATATATATATCTCAATAAAAATAGAAAACTATGAAAGTTTAGTGAAAACAGTACAGTGAATATAAGTGACTGTAAAAATGTTGTAGGTCACGTAGATTTATCTTGTTGGAAAAGAAGATGGAGGTAATTTGTGCAATGGCAGCACATGTCCTAGTGTGGGTAAAATTTTGAAATTGCCTCCATCATCTGTGAATACCATAATGGAAAATGTGGATAAGATTAAACAGTCAATGCAACATACTATGACAATATGTGCAACACAATTGAGCTATAGCAGAAGAAAACTTTTTAAACAAATTGAGAAATTATATATGACTATATGAACTTAAGAAAATAGAAGGTAGTGATGAGACATGTATAGGCAGCAAGGGATGGTTCATGATATTTAAACCTCAAAGTAAGTGCCATTGTAGAGGAAAGTAGTTATCTTGCTGATCTAATTTTAATGCTGAGGAGACCAGGCTTTATTGGAAAAAAACTGCTATTACCAACCTTCATTGTCCACGAAGAGCAGTCTGCCCCAGGTTTTAAAGTTGCATAAGACAGTTTGAGATTTCTGCTGGTTGCAAATGTATCTGGCACAATAAAACTAAAACCAATATGGTGTACCATTCATAGACACCACATGCCATATTATAAGTCTACTGGAAGTAGAACATAAAGGCTTGGGCAACACAAGAAGTCTGATTGCTGAACCATTTATTTTAGCCCTACTGTGCTCCATTATTGCCAAGGAAATAATTCACCAGTCAAGGCTCTTCTTCTTTTAGATAATGCCCCTAGCCATCCTTGATGAGGTCATAACACCTCTGGATGTCAGTGTTGTTTACATGCTTCGAAATACTACATCAGATTATTATTATTATTTTTAATTATATTGAGCCAACATATTCCATAGCGCTGTACAGGGGTGGAGTACATGGCAAAAACAAAATAAACACCTTATAAAGAATGAAGGGTCCTGCTTTTGAGCTTAGAAACAAATGTACGTAGAGCTTGTTTCCAAGGCACAATCACAAGATTGATAACTAACAAGCTTACAATCTAAGGATCAAATTGCAACCAATGGACCAGTAGGTAATAATAACCTTTAAAACATATTACCTATTGGCCTCTAAAGCATTAGCGGGAGGAAACCTTCATAGAAATAGTGAGATTTTTGTATAGGTTAGACAAAACTATGGGCCTTATTAAATTAGCCCTCCTAGATCCCTCGGTCCTGGCAAAAGTCCGTTTTTTGCTGTTTGCGAGGACGGATTCCTCAATACGTCCCTCGCAGCCTGCTTTGCAAGATGACACCGAAAAATGGCAGAGAATAGGCTCCGAGAGAGCTACGTAGTAACACACAGCCATAAATCTATGAGGTGAATCTCGCACCTCGGAAAAATCCCTATGGGCACAAAAAAGTGCCAGCAAGGGCTCTTAAAGCCTCTATGTGCTGCCTCGGAGCAGCCCGATACCGCCATGTGATGCTTCCCTGCTTCCTAAACAAATCCCCATGCTGCAGACCTCTGCAGCCTCCCAACATTAACCCCTTGAAGCGGGGGTCCCCGATCAGCATCGTTCAGGCCCACGCTGCATTTAAAAATGTAAAATTACCCGCCGCTGGTCCTTAAAGGGCTTGTGGTACACTATAAACCTATCCCAGCCGTGGCACCAAAAAATGATCCCCCTCTATGCTGGGGGCCACCATCGGGACCCCAAAGTCTCCGCAATATTAATCCCTTGCTGTAGGGGTCCATAGGGATCCCAGCATCCCCCCCACATTAACCCTTTTCAGCGGGGCGTCCCCGATCGGCATCAATCATCCCCCCCGCTGCACTTGTCAAATGTCAAATTACCCACCGCGGGTCGTTAACGGGCCCTCGGCACACTATTAACCTATCCCAGTCACAGCACCTAAAATTAACCCCCCTCTATGCTGGGGGTCCCTTTCAGGACCCCCAATGAGTCCCCGCATTAACCCCTTGCTGCAGGGGTTCCCGATCGGCACCAATCGTGACACCGCTGCATTTCCAATTTCCAATTTCCCGCCTTGCCGGTTCTTAAAAGACAGTAAAGGTCCTAAAAGGACTGGCACTAAAAAAAATTAACCCCTACCCTCCTAGGCAACTAAAATTAACCTGTGTCTCTCATGGGGGTCAATACAGACCCCCATGAGCCTTAATTAACCCCATAACTCATGGGGGGCAATACACACCCCCATAAGCCCTTAATTAACCCCATAACTCATGGGGGTCCATACAGACCCTCAAAATCCTTAATTAACCCTGTCATGGGGGTCACTACAGACCCCTTAAGTCCTTAATTAACCCGATAACTCATAAGGGTCAATACAGACCCCCATAAGCCTTAATTAACCCTGTCACTCATGGGGGTCAATACAGACACCCATAAGCCTTAATTAACCCTGTCACTCATGGGGGCCAATACAGACCCCCATAAGCCCTTAATTAACCCCATAACTCATGGGGGTCAATACAGACCCCCATAAGCCTTAATTAACCCTATAACTCATTGGGCTCTATACAGAGCCCCAATGAGCATATAATTACCCCCCCCCCCTCAGTCCAATAGGGGTTTATATAGACCTCTCTAGGACACCATTTACCCCAAGGTTAACCCTACAAGTGCCATGAGGGTCCTCCAGGACCCTCATGACAAAGTCTAAGCACTACACTACACTATTACCCTAAATATAAGCCTCCATCTAACCCCATCCCTTATGGGGGTCTATACATAAGCCTCTAGTTAACCCAATCTGTCCCATAAGGGTCTATCCCATCCTGATTGTCGCAAACCTTGGCGCCTTCTAATTGGCTGAAATGTTATTGACAGACTTTTCAGCAAATTGGATGGCGCCATTCCCAATTTCCTACTGGAAGAGGCTCTGGAGGCCTCATTAGCGTCAGGGAGCCCCGCGAGTGTGGAGCTTCGTTAGTTTTTTATTTTTATTTTTTTAGAGCCCGGATTCAGCAAGGGCTCAGGGCAGAAGAGGAGGAGGCCAGGGACATCGGGGACATATACGTTTTCAATTTATAATGTTTATATTTTATTTATTTGTTGTGTTTTATGTGTGACTAATGTGATGTATCGTTTTTCCAGGGGCCGAGCTGGAGAACAGAAGAAGATGGACGGGGACATGCTGGAAAGGTGAGTTTAATACTGTATTTGTAATGTTTATTAATTCTATGTAATGTTTATTTTTCTTAAATCTTAATCTGATGTTTCTTTTTTTCCTAGGGGGTGTGATCAAAAGGGACATCTGCAAAGGTAAGTGGTTTTATTTATTCTATTTTAGCTTAGATTTAGGGGGTTAGGTATAGATAGGGGGTGATATTTAGATTGGGTGTTAGGTATAAATAGGGGGTGATGTTTAGATTGGGGGTTAGGTATCGATAGGGAGTGATGTTTAGATTGGGGGTTAGATATAGATAGGGGGACATGTATTGTAGTTAGGTGTATATTTATAATGTATTTATGACTGTAATGTTATGTGTATTTGTGTATGTATTTTCCTTTGCAGGTGTGTAATGTTTGTTTTTTATTTTATGTAGAGGGGGTTGTAAATTTATTTTATTTTTTTTGTAGTCGGGGGGGGGTTTGTAATGTTTTTTTATTTTTTGTAGTAAGGGTGGGGTTTGTGATGTCTTTTTTATTTTTTTTAGTGAGGGGGGGTTTGTGATTTTTTTTTGTAGTGGGTGTTGTAATGTCCTTTTTTGTTTTGTGTACCTTAGGTTTTTTTATTTTGTGTACCTTAGATTTTTTTATTTTATGTACCTTCGTTTTTGTTTTGTTTTAACTAATTAGTAGCATGGGGGGTTTAATAATGGGTTATGTAGGTAGTGTTAGGTAGGTAAGGGTTAATAGGTTAGGGGAGAGGGGGTTAGTTTAAATTTAGTGGTTCATTGGGGGGGTAGTGTAGTGTAGTGTTTGTACTTAGTGTCATGAGGGTCCTGGAGGATCCTCATGGCACTTATGGGGTTAATTATAGGCTTCTAATTGTCCTATGAAGGTCTTCATAGACCCTTATGGGACTGATTTGTTTAACTAGAGGCTTAAGGGGTCTTTATAGACCGCCATAAGGGATGGGGTTAGAAGGAGGCTTATGGGGGTCTGTACAGACCCCCATAAGAGATGGGGTTAGATGGAGGCTTACAGGGGTCTGAATAGACCCTCATAAGTGATTCGATTAAATAGGGCTAGATGGGGTTAAATAGGCCCAGTTAGGGTTATTAGATCCAGATTGGTTTAAATAGGCCCAATTAGGGTTAGATTGGCCCAGTTAGGGTTAGATAGGGTTTAGTATGGGTAATGGGGTATAGTTAGGGTTAATAGTGTAGTGTAGTGCTTAGACTTTGTCATGAGGGTCCTGCAGGACCCTCATGGCATGTGTAGGGTTAACCTAGGGGTAAATAGTGTCCTATAGGGTTATATATAAACCCCTATTGGACCGAGGGGGGTAATTATAGCCTCATGGGGCTCTTATAGAGCCACATGAGTTATAGGGTTAATTTAAGTGCTCCTGGGGCTCTGTGTAGAGCCCCATGGGTTATAGGGTTAATTTAAGTGCTCAAGGGGCTCTATATAGAGCCCCATGGGTTATAGGGTTAATTAAGAGATTATGGGGCTCAGTATAGAGCCCCATGAGTTATAATGTTAATTAAGGGCTTATGGAGGTCTGTATTGATCCCCATGAGTGACAGGGTTAATTAAGGGATTATGGGGGTCTGTATTGACCCCCATGAGTGACAGGGTTAATTAAGGCTTATGGGGGTCTGTATTGACCCCCATGAGTGACAGGGTTAATTAAGGCTTATGGGGGTCTGTACTGACCCCCATGAGTGACAGGGTTAATTAAGGGATTATGGGGGTCTTTATTGACCCCCATGAGTGACAGGGTTGATGAAGGGATTATGGGGGTCTGTATTGATCCCCATGAGTTATGCGGTTAATAAAGGGCTCATGGGGCTCTGTATAGAGCCCCATGAGTGATGGGGTTAATTTTAGTTGCCTGGGGGGGTACTTATAGTACCCCCCGAGGCAGGGGATATTTTTTTTAGCGCGGTTCCTTTCAGGACCTTTACGGTCCTTTAAGGACACGCAAGGCAGGGAATTTGAAATTGGAAATGCAGCAGGGTCACAATCGATGCCAATTAAGGACCCCTGCTGCAAAGGGATAATGTGGGTGGGCAGCGGGGGTCCATATGGACCCCTGCAGCAAGGGGTTAATGTGGGGACACTTTGGGGGTCTCGATGGCGACCCCCTGCATAGAGGGGGGTTAATTTTAGGTGCCTCAGCCAGGATTGGCTAATAGTGTGCCACGGGCCCTTTAAGGGTAATTTAAAAATTTTAAATGAAGCGGGGGGCCTGATCTATGCCGATCTGGGACCCCCTGCTGCAAGGGGTTAATGTGGGGAGAGGGGGGCTGCGGGGGTCTCTATGTCCCCCTGCAGCAAGTGGTTAATGCGGGTCACTTCGGAGGTCCCGGAATAGAGGGGGGGTAATTTTAGGTGCCACGGGGATAGACGGAGTACCCCCCATGGCAGGGCTCATCCTCCCTCCTCAACCCCCCTCCTCAACCTCCCTCCTCAAACCCCCTCCTCAACCCCGCTCCTCAACCCCCCTCCTTAACCTCCCTCCTCAACCCCTCCTCAACCACCCTCCTCAACCTCTCTCCTCAACCTCCCTCCTCAACCTCCCTCCTCAAACCCCCTCCTCAACCTCCCTCCTCAACCTCCCTCCTCAACCTCCCTCCTCAACTCCCCTCCTCAACCTCCCTCCTCATCCTCCCTCCTCAACCCCCATCCTCAACCTCCCTCCTCAACCTCTCTCCTCAACCCCATCCTCAACCTCCCTCCTCAACCTCTCTCCTCAACCTCCCTCCTCAACCTCCCTCCTCAAACCCCCTACTCAACCTCCCTCCTCAATCTCCCTCCTCAACCCCTCTCCTCAATCTCTCTCCTCAACCCCCCTCGTCAACCTCCCTCCTCAACCTCCCTCCTATAACCCCCTCCTCAACCTCACTCCTCAACCCCCCCTCCTCAACCTCCCTCCTCAACCCCCCCTCCTCAACCTCCCTCCTCAACCCGACTCCTCAACCCTCCTCCTCAAACTGACTCCTCAACCCCCCTCCTCAACCCCCTTCTCAACCCCCTCATCCTCAATCTCAACCCCCCATCCTCAACCTCAACCCCCCTTCCTCATCCTAAACCCCCCTCTTCATCTAAACCCCCCTCCTCATGCTAAACCCCCCTCCTCACTTTACCCCTCTAATTACCTCCCCCTCTCTTTTTCCCCTCACTTACCTTCCATCAGCAGCTGCTCCCCCGCTCCTCTGTGCTCCTTCCGGCTGCGTCGGGACCCGGCCAATGCTAATGAGGTGAAACGCGTGTGACGTCACGTCATTAGCATATGCCGGGTCCCAACGCAGCCAGAAGTAGCGGAGGAGCAGCTGTTGATGGAAGGTAAGTGAGGGTAAAGGGAGAGGGGGAGGTAATTAGAGGGCTAAAGTGAGGAGGTGGGTTTAGGATGAGGAGGTGGGTTTAGGATGAGGAGGGGGGGTTGAGGATGGGGGGTTGAGGATGAGGAGGGGGGTTGAGGATGGGGGTGTTGAGGATGAGGATTGGGGGATGAGGATGATAAGGGAGTGGGAGGGAAAGAGCCATGGGGGGGAAAGAGAGCCACGGGGGGGGGGGGGGGGGAGAGAGACACGGGGGGAAAGAGAGACACGGGGGAAAGAGAGACATGGGAGGAAAGAGAGACACGGGGGAAAGAGAAACACGGAGGTGGAGACTCGAGTATAAGCCAAGGGGGGCCTTTTCAGCCTTGAAAAAAGGGCTAAAAAACTTGGCTTATACTCGAGTATATATACGGTAGGTTCTTTTCTTCAGTATACACAATGGATGTACCACTGGTTGGGACACTGCAACAAAATGGGGCTACATGACTTTCACCAAATAATTTGTTAAAGCAGGATGAAATCCAAAAGAGGTTGGAAAACATAAATGTTAATAAAGCCCCGGGTCCTGATGGAATACATCCATGGGTACTGAGGGAATTGGGTTCTGTAATAGCCAAACCATTATATCTAATTTTTCAAGATTCACTCAACACTGGGTCTCTACCAGATGACTGGAGAAAAGCAGAGGTTTACAAGTGGATTTACCTTAAAAAGTAAAGGCTGATAAACTGCAGAGTGCACTAATTGTGCCCAGGTGAGAGGGGTGTGGCTTGACTGTTAAACTTGTATAAAAGGTTTGTGAGCTGGTTTGGGGCCTGTTTACAAGTGGATTTACCTTACAAGTAAAGGCTGATAAACTGCAGAGTGCACTAATTGTGCCCAGGTGAGAGGGGTGTGGCTTAACTGTTAAACTAGTATAAAAGGTTTGTGAGCTGGTTTGGGGTCTGTTTACAAGTGGATTTACCTTAAAAAGTAAAGGCTGATAAACTGCAGAGTGCACTAATTGTGCCCAGGTGAGAGGGGTGTGGCTTGACTGTTAAACTTGTATAAAAGGTTTGTGAGCTGGTTTGGGGTCTGTTTACAAGTGGATTTAGTTAATATAAACCTGAGAAGGGGAACTTGTGAGCTTGCGAACATTTTCAGTATCAAGTGCAATTCTAGTAAAAGCCTAGGAGTTTAAATAAAAGGAGGGCCTTAAAAGAAAAGGGAGGGCAGATTTATAGTGCAAAGGAGTAAAATTTTATATAAATATATTATTTTATATTCTTTATTTTTCCCACTGAAATTTCGTAGACAATAATAATAATTATGAGTCAGTCCAGTGGCAACCTTATTCAGTGTACATCCTGTCATATGTATGCAATACTGGAACAGATGATCCAGGGTCCATACCTCTGTGAGAGGTGTGAGCATGTTGCCTATCTGGAAGCTCAAATTGGAGATCTGGAGAGGAGAATTGCAGCACTTAGTGATATTGCTCCACTGGAAAGGGGGTTGTTGATTACTGAGCACAGTTTAGCTGGGCCTAGCATGGAGGGTGGAGCTGGGGCTAGTGAGGATGTCCAGGGAGGCAGCTGGGTTACAGTTACAAGGGGAAGCAGGGGGAACAGGAGGAGGCAGGCCAGTTCTGAGTTGGCAAACAACAACAGATTTGCCGGATTGAGTGAAACTGTTGGCGATGTCCATTCAGGAATGGCAATGCCAGATAGAGCTGTTCCCTCTAACAGCCGGGCGAACAGCTCTACTGGAGGAGAGGGAGTGCAGAATAGGCAGAACAACAGACAGGTTTTGGTTGTAGGGGACTCTATTATTAGGAAGGTAGACAGGGTGATTTGTCACCCAGATCCCAGCAATCGAACAGTTTGCTGTCTCCCGGGTGCTCGGCTTTCCCATGTTGTGGATCGGGTAGACAAATTATTGGGAGGGGCTGGAAATGAACCGGCGGTCTTGGTACATATTGGTACCAATGACAAAGTTAGTGGAAGATGGAGTGTCCTAAAGAATGATTTTAGAGAACTAGGTAGTAAGCTGAAGGCAAGGACCTCCAAGGTAGTATTTTCTGAGATACTACCAGTGCCACGTGCTAGCCCAGGGAGGCAGAAGGAGATTAGGGAGGTTAATGCATGGCTAAAGATGTGGTGCACTAAGGAGGGGTTTGGCTTTTTAGAGCACTGGGCTGACTTCTCACTTCGGTACAATCTCTACAGTAGGGATGGATTGCACCTTAATGATGAGGGAGCTTTTGTACTAGGGGATAGGATGGTAGAAAGGCTGGAGGAGTTTTTAAACTAGTAGGTGGGGGGGAGGGACTAGATATAAGTAATGAGGTAGAAAGTGTAGAGGGTATAAGGGATGAATTAACAACTCATAGGGGAGGAGATGGGGGAGAGGGTAGTATAGTCAATAGGGAGGTAGTACTAAGTAATTCAAGTTCAGTGGCAGGCACTTCAGAACTACAGACTCATAACATAAGGTGTATGCTTGCTAATGCCAGAAGCTTGCCAGGAAAAATGGGAGAGTTAGAATTATTAGCAATTAATGAAAAATGGGATTTAATAGGCATTACCGAAACGTGGTGGGATGAATCTCATGACTGGACTGTTAATCTGGATGGTTATAACCTATTTAGGAAAGATAGAGGCAATGGTAAACGAGGAGGAGGGATTTGTCTGTATGTTAAGCCTGAATTTAAGGCTATAGTCAGAGAAGATATTTATGGTGGACCTAGTGATAAAGTTGAATGTTTGTGGGTAGAGTTAAATAGCGAAGCAGCAAATTCCAAAAGAATATTAGTAGGAGTATGCTATAAACCCCCAAATATAGCTGAAAGTGAGGAAATACAATTATTGTTACAGATTGGAAATGCAGCTAAGCACGGGCAAGTTCTAATAATGGGAGATTTTAATTACCCTGAAATAAACTGGATAAATGAGACCAGCAGTTCAGCTAAGGGGAGCAGGTTCTTGAGTACACTCAGGGATCATTATCTGGCACAGGTTATACAGGAGCCTACTAGAAATGAAGCTATCTTAGATTTACTCATTACAAATAATATTGATATTGTATCAAATGTTGAAATAGGGCAACCTTTGGGAAACAGTGATCACAACACAGTCTCATTTGAGATTGAATTAAAAAAACAACATTTTAAGGGGCCAACAAAAACTCTTAAGTTTAAAAGGGCAGATTTTAACGGTCTAAGGGCAGCAATACAAAGTATAGACTGGGACAGAGAACTGATAGGTAAAAACACTGAACATAAATGGACAACATTTAAATCCTTACTAAATATACATACACATCGGCATATACTGTGTGGGAATAAAAGTAAAAGGAGTAAATCACAACCCATGTGGCTTAACAATGATTTAAAGATCAAGATACGGAGTAAAAAACAGGCATTTAAAATATACAAACAAGAGGGGACATAGACTGCTTTACGGGAATACAAGGAAATCAAAAAGGCTTGCAAAAGCGCCATTAGACTGGCTAAAATAGAAAAGGAAAAATTAATTGCAAAAGAGAGTAAGACTAACCCTAAAATATTTTTTAAGTATATTAATGGGAAGAAGGCGAGGAATGGAAGCTATAGGAACATTAGAATGTGAAACAGGCCGTCTGATAATTAGTGACCAAGAAAAGGCAGATGAGCTAAATAGGTTCTTTTCTTCGGTATACACAAGGGAGGTACCAGTGGTTGGGACACTGCAACATAATAGGGCTACACTACCTTTGCCAAATAATTGGTTAACACAGGAAGTAATCCAAAAGAGGTTGGAAAAAATAAATGTTAATAAAGCCCCGGGTCCTGATGGAATACATCCAAGGGTACTAAGGGAACTGGGTTCTGTAATAGCCAAACCATTATATTTAATTTTTTAAGATTCACTCAACACAGGGTCTCTACCAGATGACTGGAGAAAAGCTGATGTGATACCTATATTTAAAAAGGGAGCAAGAGCAAATCTGAGGAATTATAGACCAGTGAGCCTCACTTCTGTAGTGGGGAAGCTTTTAGAAGGGTTAATAAGGGATAATATACAACAATATGTCTATTTGAACAGGATTATAAGTAGGAGTTAACATGGGTTTATGAGGGATAGGTCATGTCAAACAAATCTAATTAGTTTCTATGAGGAGGTTAGTAGGAACCTGGATCAAGGCAACTCAGTGGATGTAGTCTTTTTGGATTTTGCAAAGGCTTTTGATACAGTGCCACATGGGAGACTATTGGGCAAACTAAGGGATACAGGAATTGCAGTAAATATCTGCTCATGGATTGAGAGCTGGCTAAAAGACAGGAAGCAAAGGGTTGTTGTAAATGGAACATACGCCGATTGGACTAATGTGGTAAGTGGGGTTCCTCAGGGTTCAGTATTAGGTCCTCTCCTTTTTACCATATTTATTAATGACTTAGAGGTAGGATTGGAGTGTGGGGTCTACATTTTCGCTGATGACACAAAGTTGTGCAAGGTAATTAAATCAGATAATGATGTGCTTTCCCTCCAAGGGGATTTACATAAAATTGAGGAATGGGCATCTAAATGGCAGATGAGATTTAATACGAATAAATGTAAGGTTATGCATCTGGGAAGGAAAAATAGCCATGCAATTTATAATCTTAATGGAGCAAATCTAGGTGTATCAGATATTGAAAGGGATTTGGGAGTGCTTGTGGACAACCACCTAGGTAACAGTGCTCAAAGCCAAGCAGCAGCTGCAAAGGCAAATAAAATATTAGCATGTATTAAGAAGGGTATAGAAGCCAGGGAAGCAAATATAATTCTGCCACTATACAAATCTCTAGTACGCCCTCATTTGGAATATGGAGTACAATTTTGGGCACCACTTCATAAAAAGGACATTTTAGAGCTGGAAAAGGTACAGAGAAGGGCAACAAAACTAATAAGGGGTATGGAGGGTCTAAGTTATGAAGAAAGACTAACCAAATTAAACTTATTTTCTCTAGAAAAAAGGCGTCTAAGAGGAGATATGATTACCTTATATAAATACATCCAGGGTCAGTATAAAGATTTGTCGGGGGAGCTTTTTGTGCCAAGAGGTTTTCAACTGACAAGAGGACATCCCTTGAGGTTAGAAGTAAAAAGATTCCACCTCAAAGAAAGAAAAGGGTTCTTCACCGTAAGGGTGGTTAATCTGTGGAATTCTCTACCAGAGGAGGTGGTGACAGCGGATTCGATAGATAACTTTAAAAGGGGACTAGATTTATTTCTAATTAAAAAGGGAATTCAGGGTTATCATGGATAATTAGAGAGGCAGTATTGATCCAGGGAGAAGTCCAGTCGCCGGTGTCTGGGATCAGGAGGGAATTAATTTTTTTTTTATATTTGTTTTTATTTTTTATACAACTAATTAATTAATAGTTAATCCGTATATTGCAGATCAGAGGAGATCTTAAAAGGTTGAACTTGATGGACTGAAAGTCTTTTTTCAACCTTAAATATTTTGTAACTATGTAACTATGTAATATATATATATATATATATATATATCATTATAATAGCTTACGATGTTGGTCACACTTTGAGAAGGCAGTAACTTTTACACCAAGGCAGTAACACTTACACTTACAATGTTGGTCACACTTTGTGAGCCTCGCAAAGCCTTACTTGCGAGCCTAGCGAAGGCAGTAACTTTTATACCAAGGCAGTAACACTTACACCAAGGCAGTAACACTTACACCAAGGCAGAAACACTTACACCAAGGCAGAAACACTTACAGCAAGGCACCAAGGCAGTAACACTTACACTTACACCAAGGCAGAAACACTTACACCAAGGCAGTAACACTAATTATGAGGCCCCTAAAGTACACGGAGCGGAGAGGCTCGCAATGAGCACCAAAGCCGCTCATTGAGAGCCACGCGGTGAGCGGCGAAGGTACTCATTGTTAGGCTTGCAATGAGCGCTGAAGGTGATCTTTGCAAAGCAGGAAAGTTGAAGTACACAGGGGGAGAGGCTCGCAATGAGCACCAAAGGCGCTCATTGTGAGCCACGTGATGGGCACCAAATGCGCCCACCGCGGGGCTCGCGATGACCATCACATTGTGTGGCAAACAGCATTGCCAGGTTTACAATTTTATTCCCGTCACTTTGGACGGGCAATTTCCTAGTATATATATATTTGTCAGAGTCCATAGTGAAGATTATAGCTGCCCTAGTCCTCTACAACTACTGAAGTGGAAAGATGTTATGATGCCTTGCACATAAAGCATTGTTAATGACCGTATAAGCAATTTATACAAAGCCCAGAAGACTCACAGACTATTGCAGAATGTTATCAGTTCAAATTTAAATATACATCTATTAGACCTCTTGTGAATTTCAACAGCAATAAAAGAAGTTCCTGATTTTTATAATGCTGAGTCTGCGTTTATATTTTTAAATGCTGCAACTGAGTAAGGGTCCAAAGAGACATCTGCTGCCTTGGTGAAGAGAAATAAATGGCCATAACAGCCTTATCAAGCCCAACACAATATAAGGGATACAGGAATTGCAGTAAATATCTGCTCATGGATTGAGAGCTGGCTAAAAGACAGGAAGCAAAGGGTTGTGGTAAATGGAACATACTCAGTTTGGACTAATGTGGTAAGTGGGGTTCCTCAGGGTTCAGTATTAGGTCCTCTCCTTTTTAACATATTTATTAATGAATTAGAAGTAGGGCTGGAAAGTACTGTCTATAAGTTTGCTGATGACTCTAAGTTGTGCAAGGTTATTAAGTCAGAAAATTATGTACTTTCCCTACAAAGGGATTTGAGTAGATTAGAGAAATGAGCAACTATATGTCAGATAAGATTTAATATGAATAAATATAAAGTTATGTATCTGGGAAGGAAAAATAGGCACACAATTTATCATTTTAATGGAACAAATCTAGAGGTATCAGGGATTTGTGAGTGTTTATGAACAGCCACCTAGGTAACAGAGCTCAATGTCAAAACAGGAAAAAGTCAAATACTATATTAGCATTTATTAAGAAGTGTAAAGAAGCAAGGGAAGCAGATATAATTATGTCACTATACAAATCTGGTGTGTATGTGTGTGACAGGCTCAGTGTGTGTATGTGTGTGATATGACAGGCTGAGTATGTGTGTGACAGGCTGACTGTGTGTATCATATGACAGGATGAGTGTGTGTGTGTGCCAGGCTGAGTGCATGACTGTGTGTGTGTGATATGACATGCTGAGTATGTGTGTAACAGAGTGAGTGTGTGACAGGCTGAGTATGTGTGTGTAAGTGTGTGATATGACATGTGTAACAGGGTGAGTGTGTGTGTGACAGGCTGAGTGTGTGTGGGATATGACATGCTAAGTATGTGTGTAACAGGGTGTGTGTGTGTGTGTGCCAGGCTGAGTGTGTGTGATATCTGCTCCTGTTTCAGTATGTAAATCCGGCCCTGTGTGCAGCACGTAAGAACACTGCCCATCTTCTGTGCTCTACGCAAGAACGTTCTAGCCACTTTGGGAGAAGAAGACTGGGATGCAGCACAGTCAAAGCAGGGTACGGACGTCTCCAGGAGACCTCTCTAGCGGACAGTTACAGAGGTGGTTAGTGCCCTCATTTTTTAAAAATTCATTATGGGGGGGGGGGGGAGGGCTAAATTTAACATTGGATATTACTGTTTTCTCTCTTGTCTTGAAAATGCAGATCTATTTCATAATTAGTATAGCTGTTCATAGTGTGCAATATAATTACTCTGACCAATTCAATGATACCATATGTGGTGAATAGTGCTCCTCATATGGTGATTAGTGCCCTCATATTATGGTGATTAGTGCCCTCATATTGTGGTTAATGCCCCCCATATGATGATTCGACTACTCACCATATGGGAAGCACTAATCACCATATGAGGGGCACTAATCATTAGTTTGCTTCATATGGTGATTAGTTCCCTTTGTATTGTGATTAGTGCACTCATTGGGTGGTTATTGCCCTCATATGGTGATTAGTGCCCTCATATGGTGGTTAATGCACCCTATATGGTGATTAGACTAATCACCATCTGGGGCATTAACCACCATATGAAGTGCAGTAATTACCATATAAAGGGCACTAATAAAAATGGGGGGCATAAAGGGGAAGGTATTAGGGGGGTGTGAAGGGTGGGCGGGGGTGGGGTGTTGGCGGTGTGGGGGGCAGAAAATATTTTTACTTTTAGGGGTCACCACAACTTGGGAAATGTTATCAAGGGGTAACGTACAGTTCACCACCCTGAAGCCCCCATCCTTACAAATTAACTTTTAGATGTAATAGATAACATTTCGAGATCTGATTCAAAGGGCAAATTGCATTCCTTTGTGCTTTTAATTAAAATATATTAAAATATTTATGTTCATTGATGAACAGTATAACCCCATCAAAGCATGGACTTTGACTGAAGATAAGAACCCATAGGCTACCATAAGCTGCTTATCTATGTAAACAACGTCGTCTTATCTATGTAAACAATGTGTACTGTTCTGCACTGTCATTCAGAAAAGTGAAAATAAACTGTAAATGCCTTTTTATTTATTTGAAGCTCTTTTTACTGCTTTATAATTGTTTATAAATTAGTTTTTACTACACTCAAGCTGTTCCCTGCAGCTCTGCTGCATCCACCAAGATATTGAGCTTATGGAGAACAGCCCCTAGGTCTTGAACAGACCATAGATCAGTGTCATGAATCCTAGGACTATGTTACTTTTTGGTCTGGCAGCTGGACTCTGATGGATGCTAGCCATGTGGTCAGTTGGACCAAAGGCTATTGTAATGGCTCTAAGGACAATCCTGATGATAATATATAACTTTGGTTATGTGAATAAGACCAAGGTCCAATTGTTAAAGTTTTGCTGATGTTTCCTCAAGCCCTGGTTATGTACGCTGAACTCCCCAAGAACCATTTTCACTGGGTCACCCAGCCTAGCATACGTTTTTGGGTATTCATTTTATGTGCATAATTTGTTTCAGGGTGCAACAATCGTACTGAGCTAATAAAAATATTTTGGTGTAGTAACTCTTTAAGGGTGACCCATAGTCACTTCCAGTAGCCAACTGCGATACCCAGTTTGCTCCAAGTGCCAGCGCAGAGCTAAGTTCCTGGCTGAATTCAAATTTGTGATAGATCGGTCTCCATAGACTTCTATGGGAGAACCGCAAACCTGATTAAGCCCTCAAGTATTGTTAACTAGGCTGTCAAACAGCGACTGAAATACTTTGTTTGAATATACATAGGTCAATTGGTGTCAAGTGCTTTGCAAGTAATACCCCTGTGATCCTCTGTCTAGAGGTTAACTGCAAATTAGGAAATACTTGACCTTAGACATTGTTCCTGGCCCCCCATTCAATCTAATAGGGAACCTGAATTGATAGAAATGTTATGGAAGTCCTGGTCGGCCACTAAAAGTAAATACATCCCAGAACTTATTGACTCCCCTAAGCTGCCTCTCCTCCTACTCAATAAAGGTGTAGCTGACCGGGAGGAGGATGGCTAGGGAGCGAGATACCAACGAGCCATTTCCCCTAAGCACACCGTGCCCTCTAGATTCCCTAGGCCAGCTAACTAGCCCCACCAACCTCCACTAAGCTCTCCGCTTAACAGAGGTCCTCTCAAACATAATCTATGAATGTACACCCCAACTCCATCATTTAATTAACATTCCATTAGTCCTGTTTAAGTTACTGGCAATTTTAGTTGCCGCATTCCTATCATGCAGATAAAAGCTCCTCCGTAGACAAAGTCTTTTTTTGCATGCTAAAGTGTTCGATTGATTCAAAACATACTGAAAACAATTTAAATAACTTACATTTTGTTAGCAATACTTTTTGCTAGAGCATTCATAATGCTGCCATCCCATCAGACAAATAATAGCGAATTGAAACTCCATATAGTGAAAAGTCTAAGAAACAGCAAAAAAAAAACAAAAAAAAAACAAAACAAAAGGGACATCCTTCCTGTCGCATTAAGTTATTTAACTGTTTTTTAACTTGTTTCATAGTAATTTTACATGGTACCAGCTTGCAAAACACCTCTTTCCATTACAGCACCACAGCACGTGGATCACACTAAAACACTTCTCTATTCAGCATAGCTGAGGAAGTAATATTTATTTTTTGATACTTCTGCTTCTGTGGTATTCTTGGGTCATCATTTTTAAACAAGCACCCTCAGAGTAGATAGTCCCTGTTTGAGGACATCAGTGTCACAGGGCCAGGACTGACATGAAAATAGAACATAGTTGTTACGACCAAATTTAAGGGGCTCCGTACAACCTTTATTTCTTCTACTTTAGCTTATAGGAGCAAACTCCAGGTTGCAACTTTTATTCTCATCTCAGCATACCAGCCCTTCAGATCTGAACATCCTTGATAGAGAAACAGGACCAACAATAACTTTTTAGTTAGTGTAGCTGCAGACTGCCTTTATTTAAATCATACAGTATCCAATCACACAAGATGTAATACTATCCCCACCATGGCCCTCATTCAATTGCGATTTGGCCAATTGAATAGGGCTCTAAATAGCGTATTTTTTTTAAAGACGTTTTTAATTAGTGAAAACCTTGCTTTTGGATAGATGTTTACTAACTAAAAACTTCTTTAAAAAAATATGTTATGTGCTTATTTAGAGCCCTATTCAATTGGCCAAATTGCAATTGAATGAGGACCCATGTCAGCATTATTAATCACCCCATAGGGCTAATCAGACAGTTTGCTTCATTTGTTGTGAATCCGCCAGGGGTCATATTCACTCCCCTTACTACAGCAAAAAACATTTATTTCCCTATCACACTTTCCCCTAGGGACTTCCTTCCTGCTCTAGGTTACCTGGAGGGAACATTTTGATGTCTGTTTCTACAGGAAATGAAACACTTTGCACCTTAGTATGCAGCTGCTCCTCCGCTCCTCCACGCTCCTTCCTGTGTCGGGACCCGGCATATGCTAATGACATGACGTCACATGCTCGCCACGTCATTAGCATTGGCCGGGTCAAGACGCAGGAAGGAGCGTGGAGGAGCGGAGGAGCAGCTGCAGATAGAGGTAAGTGAGGGGAAAGGGAGAGGGGGAGGTATTTAGAGGGGTAAAGTGAGAAGGGGGGTTTAGGATGAGGAGGGGTAAAGTGAGGAGGGGGTTTTAGGATGAGGATGGGGGGCTGAGGTTGAGGAGGGGGGCTGAGGAGAGTGGTTGAGGAGGGAGGTTGAGGAGGGGGTTTAGGATGAGGAGGGGTGGTTGAGGATGAGGGGGTTGAGGAGGGGGGACTGAGAATGGGCGGGTTGAGGAGGGGGGATTGAGGATGGGGGGTTGAGGTTGAGGATGGGGGGTTGAGGATGGGGGGTTGAGGTTGAGGAGGGGGGTGGAGGTTGAGGAAGGGGGTTGAGGAGGGAGGTTGAGGAGGGTGTTTAGAATGAGGAGGGGGGTTGAGGATGGGGGGTTGAGGATGAGAATGGGGGGTTGAGGTTGAGGAGGGGGTTGGGGTGAGATTGAGGAGGGGGGTTGAGGAGGGGGTTGAGGTTGAGGAGGGAGGTTGAGAATGAGGAGGGAGGTTGAGGATGAGGAGGGGGGTTGAGGAGGGTGGTTTAGGATGAGGAGGGTGGTTTAGGATGAGGAGGGTGGGTTCAGGATGAGGGGGTTGAGGATGGGGGTTGAGGATGGGGGGTTGAGGAGGGGGGGTGAGGAGGGGGGTTGAGGTTGAGGAGGGGGTTGAGGATGAGGAGGGGGTTGAGGATGAGGAGGGAGGTTGAGAATGAGGAGGGAGGTTGAGGATGAGGAGGGAGGATGAGGATGAGGAGGGGGTTGAGGAGGGTGGTTTAGGATGAGGAGGGTGGTTTAGGATGAGGAGGGTGGTTTATGATGAGGAGAGTGGGTTGAGGATGAGGGGGTTGAGGATGGGGGTTGAGGATGGGGGGTTGAGGAGGGGGGTTGAGGTTGAGGAGGGGGTTGAGGATGAGGGGGGGTTGAGGATGAGGAGGGGGGTTTAGGAGGGAGGATGAGGAGGGGGGTTGAGGAAGGTGATAAGGGAGGAGTGGAAGAGACACAGGGAAGGGAGAGGGGGGAAGAGACACAGGGGAGGGAGAGGGGAGAAGAGACACATGGGAGAGAGAGGGTGACACAAGAAAAGGGCACACAAGAGGGGGACACAGAGGGCACAAGAGGGACACAGGGGGGCAGCACATTTCCCACCCTCGGCTTATACTTGAGTCACTCATTTTTCCCAGTATTTTGTGGTAAAATAGGTGCCTCGGCTTATACTCTGGTTGGCTTATACTCGAGTATATACGGTATATAATTTTTATGGATATCTGAATGAAAGTTAAGATGTAAGTAAGTAATTGTTAGGAATTTATAGAGAATCTCAGTAATGATTATTTAGTGTATACTTTTGTTTCTTCTAATTATTTATTTATCTGTTATATATGGTCCAGTGGTTGGGTCGCCGCAACAAATTGGGGTTACAAAAGAGGTTTGGAAAAATAAATCTTAATAAAGCCCCAGGTCCTGATGGAATACTTCCAAGGGTACTGAGGGAACTGGGTTCTGTAATAGCCAAACCATTATATCTATTTTTTAAAGTTTCACTCAATACAGGGTTTATACCAGGTGACTGGAGAAAAGCAGATGTGATACCTATATTTAAGAAGGAGTAAGAGTAAATCCGGGGAGTTATAGACCAGTGAGCCTCACTTCTTTTCATTTAGAATATGGCGGACAATTTTGGGCACCACTTCATAAAAAGGACATTTTAGAGCTGGAAAAAGTACAGAGAAGGACAACAAAACTAATAAGGGGAATGAAGGGGCTAAGTTATGAAGAAAGACTAACCAAATTACATGTATTTTCTCTAGAAAAAAAGGTGTTTAAGTGGAGATATGATTACCCTATATAAATACATCCAGGGTCAATATCAGGCTTTGTCAAGTGAACTTTTTGTGCCAAAAGGTTTTCAACTGACAAGAGGACATCACTTCAGGTTAGAGGAAAAAAGATTTCACCTTAAAGAAATAATTTTTTTTCACAGCTAGGGTGGTTAAACTGTAGAATTCTCTACCAAAGGAGGTGGTGACAGCGGTTTCGATAGATAACTTTAAAAAGGGATTGCATATATTTTTAAATAAAAAGGGCATACAGGGTTATCTTGATTAATTAGAGAGGAACTATTGATCCAGGGAGGAATCCGATCGACAATATCTGGGGTCAGGAAGGAATCCCCCCCCCGGGGTCAGGAAGGAACCCCCCCCCCCCCCCCTTTGAGATAATTGGCAACGTTTCACTTCCTCTGGATCGACTAACAATTAACAATTAATCTGCATAACACAGATCACAGAAGATCTTAAAAGGTTGAAGTTGATGAACAAAGTCGTTTTCAACCTCAATTACTATGTAACTATATATATCGTAGTATCAATTTCCCTTTCTTTTTCTCTGTATAGAAAAGTCTGCTGCTATAAACAACAATTCAGCATAGGAACCTGGAACATTAGAACTATGAACCCAAGAAAACTGGAATTGGTAAAACATGAGATGACAAGGTAAAATATTGGTATCCTGGGATTAATTAACTCAAATGGGCTGTAATGTAACAATTCATATCAGACAACCTCCATATCTTCTGCTGTGGTCAAGAATCCTGCAGAAGAAACAGAGTAGCCCTTATCAGTCAAAGAGCGACCTAAGCAGTGCTCGGATACAACCCAATAAATGATAGAATGATTTCCATTCAAATTCAAGGCAAGACATTTAACATCACAGTGATCCGAGTCTATGCTCCAACCATGGATACTGAGGAGGCTGAAGTTGTCCAATTAAATGGGTATATTCAACACCTCATTGATATAATACCATCATGGGATATTGGAATGCTAAAGATACCCAGAATAACAACCAAGTTTTGTTTGGAGTACAAAATTAAGCAGGTCATCGTTTATTAGATTCTGTCAAGGTAATTATCTGGTCATAATAAACACCCTCTTCTAACAGCCTTTAGAGAAGACTCTACACATGGATATCACTAGATGAACAATATAGAAATCAGATTGATTATATACTTTGTAGCCAAAAATGGAGCAGCTCTACGCATTCAGTAAAAGAAAGAAGGAAAATTAGGTAGTAGAGACAGGAAAAGATCTGTCCAACTGAATGCAGAATTTCAGAGGATAGCAAGAAGAGACAAGGAGACATTCTATAATGAGTTATGTAAAGAACTCAAAGAAGATAACAGAATAGATAATTTAAAAAAATTAATCGTTAATAGATCTTTAAAAAATGTCATTCTAAAGGGGTGTGATAAAAGACGAAAATGGTAGGGGCTTAACAAAAGCAGAACATAATGAAGAGGTGGTAGGAATACTCAGAAGATCTATACAGCAAGGATCTTAACACCATTAATAACCTCAATAGTTTGTCCAATGAGATGGAGACAGACATTTTGGAAATTGAGATGAGATAGGCCATAGGAAGCTTTGCTTATAACAAGGCTTCTGGAGTTGATGGAATCCCAGCAGAACTATTCAAGATCCTGCAAGATGATGCTGTTAAAGTGTTGCTTGCATTATGTCAACAAATGTGGAAAACTCAACAGGGACCAATAGACTGGAAAAGGTCAGTCTACATCCTAACACCAAGAGAAGGCAGTACCAAATATTTTTCCAATTATTAAACAGTGTCACTCATTTCTCATGCCAACAATGTAATTCTTAAGATCCTGCAAGCTTGACTCCGAAAACATATGTACTGGGAATTACCAGATGTGCAAGCTGGGTTTCGCAGAGGCAGACGTACAAGAGATCAAATTACCAATGTCCACTGGATATATATAGATAAAGCAAGAGAGTTCCAGGAAAACATTTACTTATGCTTCATAAACTATTCTAAAGCTTTTGACTATGGGAATAACAACAAAATATGTTGATTTCTTAAAGAGATGGAAGTAGAGAACCATCTAATCTGGCTCCTGAAGATGTAGACCAAGAAGTCATGGACAGAACCAAACATGGAACAACTGAATGGTTCGAGATCTGGAAAAGGAGTGCAACAATGTTGTATATTGTCACCTTATTTAATCAACTTATACAGGAAATATGTTATGCATAAGGCCGGGCTGGACGCATACAAAGCAGGAATCAATATTACTGCGAGAAATATCAACAAACTCAGAGGATCGAATCGCTCTGATGGCTGAACGTGAGGTGGAAAAGCTGGCCTGCTGCTCAATGACAAAAATATGAAGATCATGGTGAACCACAATCTCAGTTCCTAGCAAATATATGGGGAAGACGTGAAGGAAGTGGCCGATTTTATTTTCCTGGACTCCAAGATCTCAGCAAATGTGACTGCAGCCATGGAATTTTAAGATGTTTCATTCTGCAGATGAAAGCTATGGCAAGACTGGATAAGCTATAAAAAAGCAAAGATATTACACCAAGGTCTGCATAGTTAGAATTATGGCATTCAAAGTCGTAACATATGGATTAATACTGTAAAGGAGAAAGGATCGGCGGGAATGTCTAATCTTGTAAAGTAGGTAACTATGGTGACCAATTTTGTTTTATAGTTATATGTTTAAAATGTTGGAAGATGATAAAATAAGATATGAACAGAGGTGGTTCCCATGCGGACTACGTAATACCTTAAAGCACCAACAAAGCTGTCTCCAATAGGGGATAATATCACCAGATAATGGGGATAGTCTGTAGGGAATCATATCTGTTTATAGATGGAACAGTTGTATATACTTTCATGAAGCTAATGTTTCATTGTGTACGTAAGCATATTTCTATTCAATGAATAAAATTGAGGAATAGGCATCTAAATGGCAGATGAGATTTAATACGAATAAATGTAAGGTTATGCATCTGGGAAGGAAAAATAGCCATGCAATTTATAATCTTAATGGAGCAAATCTAGGTGTATCAGATATTGAAAGGGATTTGGGAGTGCTTGTGGACAACCACCTAGGTAACAGTGCTCAAAGCCAAGCAGCAGCTGCAAAGGCAAATAAAATATTAGCATGTATTAAGAAGGGTATAGAAGCCAGGGAAGCAAATATAATTCTGCCACTATACAAATCTCTAGTACGCCCTCATTTGGAATATGGAGTACAATTTTGGGCACCACTTCATAAAAAGGACATTTTAGAGCTGGAAAAGGTACAGAGAAGGGCAACCAAACTAATAAGGGGAATGGAGGGGCTAAGTTATGAAGAAAGACTAACCAAATTAAACTTATTTTCTCTAGAAAAAAGGCGTCTAAGAGGAGATATGATTACCTTATATAAATACATCCAGGGTCAGTATAAAGATTTGTCGGGGGAGCTTTTTGTGCCAAGAGGTTTTCAACTGACAAGAGGACATCCATTGAGGTTAGAAGTAAAAAGATTCCACCTTAAAGAAAGAAAAGGGTTCTTCACAGTAAGGGTGGTTAATCTTTGGAATTCTCTACCAGAGGAGGTGGTGACAGCAGATTCGATAGATAACTTTAAAAGGGGACTAGATTTATTTCTAATTAAAAAGGGTATTCAGGGTTATCATGGATAATTAGAGAGACAGTAATGATCCAAATTTTTAACATTTCCCCTTTAGACAATTGGCTAAGTCTCGCTTGTTTTTTTTTTTTTTTTTTTTCTTCTTTCTATTTGCCTTCCTCTGGACTAATTGATAATAATAAAAAAACAAACAAACAAAAAAAAAAACATTAAATAATTGATTAATAGTTAATTAACAACTAATGAATTAATAGTTAATCCGCATATTGCAGATCAAAGGAGATCTTAAAAGGTTGAACTTGATGGACTGAAAGTCTTTTTTTTAAACCTTAAATACTATGTAACTATGTAACTATGTAACTATGTAATGTATACAGATTCTAGATGTAAATAAGACTTATGGTACATATTATCTGTAACTTTATGTAATTTCCATCTAATAAAAAATAAATTAATAAAAAAAAGAAGGATGAGCATAGTAGAATTGGCACCTTCAAATTGTGGTGTTGGAGAAAACTGCTTGGAATCGCTCGGATTGCAAGAAGGTCCAATAAATCAATACTACAGAAAGTCAAGCCAAACTGTTCACTGGAAGATTTGATCATGAGGCTAAGGCTCAAATATTTCAGCCATATCCTGAGAGGATAGGATTCCCTAGAAAAGACTCTGATGCTGGGAAAGATTGAAGGCACACGAAGACGGCAAAGCTGGAGATCGATGAAAGATGTTTATTTGTGCATACAAAAATAATATATATATATATATATATATATATATATATATATATATATATACATCGCAATTCCATTCATATTCATGAAGTTTCAAGAAATATCATCGCAGTAAGTTTTAACCAATAGTAAATATATTGCTCTGAATCTGAATTAATGAATTGGCTCCCAGAAGAAAGAACATCCAAATTATTTAACTCCTTCATTCTCAATGATTTTTCATAAACTCATTATCTCTTTTTGTTCAAAACAACCTTAGTTTTCCCAGAAAAGGCTGTTTCTAGTTTCTCATAACCAGATGCATTAGGAGACCGAAAACACTAATCACCTCTCATTGCACAGCCATTAGCCATACTTAAAGTGACAGCCTTTAAATTCTGCCATTTTTTTTAAATTGTGAAAATGTTTATAAAATACTAAATTGGATGAGAAAATAACACTTACACTTTTCAGTTAATGCAGAGCGACCGCGTTCTTATACGTGACAGATTTCCACGAAGAGATAATTTCATGACAGCAAAGCCACAGAGTATAAATACTTCCACCCACAGAGATGGGGTAATAACTACTAGGGGTGGGGGTGGTGTTATGCACAAAGACAAGCAGCTTGCTATCAAACATACTGCATACCGAGAAAGAATATGTGTAAGGTTTGTTGCTTATCTGTTACATGCAGATGTCTCAGCCCACAAACTTAATTGTAAACAGCACAGGGCGGGAGCATGGAGGAGGGGGGCATGGGGTATATGTAAGTGAATACGTTTTCACTGCTGCAATAATTAAATCCTGACCAGTTATCTGTAGTTTTACTATGGAACATAGTGGCATAGGGCCTTATTCAATTGCGATCTGGCCAATTGAAAAGGGCTCTATAAGCACAGAGCATATATTTGTACAGAAGTTTTTAGTTACTGAACTTCTATCCAAAAGCAAGGTCTTCACTAACTAAAAACTTCTGTAAAAAAAACATGCTCTGTGCTTATATAGAGCCCTATTCAATTGTCCGAATCACAATTGAATGAGGCTCATAGCTAGGAGCGGCAGTGATAAATGGATAGACATACAGCCTTATTAAATTGCGATTCAGCCAATTGAATAGGGCTCTATATAAGCACATAGGGCCTCATTCAATTGCGATGTGGCCAATTGAATAGGGCTCTATATAAGCACAAAGCATATTTTTTTACAGAAGTTTTTAGTTACTGAGAACCTTACTTTTGGATAGAAGTTCACTAGCTAAAAACTTCTGTAAAAAGAATATGCTCTGTGCTTATATAGAGCCCTATTCAATTGGCCATATCGCAATTGAATGAGGCCTATAGCATTTTTTTTTACAGAAGTTTTTTAGTTAGTGACCTTCTATCCAAAAGCAAGATCTTCAATAACTAAAAACTTCTGTAAAAAAGACATGCTCTGTGCTTATATAGAGCCCTATTCAATTGGTCAAATCACAATTGGATGAGGCTCATAGGCCCTCATTCAATTGAAATTTGGCCAATTGAATAGGGCTCTAAATAAGCACATAACATATATTTTTAAAGAAGTTTTTAGTTAGTAAGCATCTATCCAAAAGCAAGGTTTTCACTAACTAAAAACTTCTTTAAAAAAATATGCTCTGTGCTTATTTAGACCCCTATTCAATTGGCCAAATCGCAATTGAATGAGGGCCATAGTTAGGAGCGGCAATGATAAATGTATAGACATGCAGCCTTATTAAATTGTAATCTGGCCAATTGAATAGGGCTCTATATAAGTACAGAGCATATTTTTTTACCGAAGTTTTTAGTTAGTGAAGACGTTGCTTTTGGATATAAGATCACTAACTAAAAACTTCTGTAAAAAGAATATGCTCTGTGCTTATATAGAGCCCTATTCAATTGGCCGAATTGCAATTTAATAAGGCTGTTTGTTGTGGCCCCAGGCAAACAATTGGTTGGGGTGGGATATAAAAACACAGAGGGGTAGTTACTAAACATCGCAGAGGCTTCAAAGTGATCTGTTTCGTATATGAAAGTGCTATCAAAGCGCTTTGCACCCAATTACATCTCTCTTGTACCAGAAAGACAATGTAAAAGAAGAGTGGTAGAATTGGGGATTAGAAGAGTGGAGAGGTAAAAGGGGATAAGGAAAGAAAATGGGGAGAGGAAGAGAGATGGAAAGAGATAGGGAGGGAAACAGGGGTGAGGGAGAGATGAGGATAGGGAGAGTGAGATAGATAAAAGGGAGAGATAGAGGGGAGATGGGGAACAGGAGGACATAGGAAGAGAAAAGGGAGGGAGACACGGGGGGTGAAGGTGAGAGACAGGGGGTGGGGGAAGGTGAGAGACAGGGGGTGGGGGAAGGATAGATAGATAGATAGATAGATAGATAGATGGATGGATGGATGGATAGATAGATAGATAGATAGATAGATAGATAGATAGATAGATAGATAGATAGATAGATAGATGGATGGATGGATGGATGGATGGATAGAAGGAAGAATGGATGGATAGATAGATGGATGCATGGATAGATAGATAGATAGATAGATAGATAGATGGATGGATGGATAGAAGGATGGATAGATGGATAGATAGATAGATAGATAGATAGATAGATAGATAGATAGATAGTTGGATGGATAGATATATAGATAGATAGATAGATAGATAGATAGATGATGGATGGATAGATAGATAGATAGATAGATAGATAGATAGATAGATAGATAGATAGATAGATGATGGATGGATAGATAGATAGATAGATAGATAGATAGATAGATAGATGGATGGATAGATAGATGGATGGATGGATAGATGGATGGATGCATGGATAGATAGATAGATGGATGGATGGATGGATAGAAGGATGGATGGATGGATAGATAGATGGATGGATGCATGGGTAGATAGATAGATAGATAGATAGATAGATAGATAGATAGATAGATAGATAGATAGATAGATAGATAGATAGATAGATGGATGGATGGATGGAAGGATGGATGGATGGATAGATAGATGGATGGATGGATAGATAGATAGATAGATAGATAGATAGATAGATAGATAGATAGATAGATAGATAGATAGATAGATAGATAGATGGATGGATAGAAGGATGGATGGATGGATAGATAGATGGATGGATGCATGGATAGATAGATAGATAGTTAGATAGATAGATGGATGGATAGATGGATGGATAGATAGATGGATGGATGCATGGATAGATAGATAGATAGATAGATAGATGATGGATGGATAGATAGATAGTCCTAGGTTGTAGTCAAAACTAGGTTGTAAACTGCCATTACTGCAATGGTATGAAGAGGTTTGTAGTTATGGAAGATCAGCTAGTACTGCATAATTTGCATAGCTGGTTTTAGACCCAAGCCTGGTGAACTCCTAAGCTCAACTTACTATGAATGAGTGCGCACTAGCACGTAGTAATCATGTTGTGATTCCTATTAGGACAACGTTTACACTTATTTAAAATTTCAGAAAATTCAGACACATTGGAAACTGACAAAAGATGTAGAGTTGAGATGTATCTAGATCAACACAATGGCTCATGTAAGTGTTCTAGAGCTTTCTTTCTCGAAAGCCGGTCCTGGTACTTTCTCAACTGTTTCTCAGAGTTGAAGCGTAGGCATACATGGCATGTGAAAGTGTGATAATGAGGAACGATTGACACCACAAAAAAGTCACTGACAGCAACAAGTAGATTATTGAAGAATTGATCTATGAATAATGTTTTGGATCGCAAAAGAGATTTTTGGAAATGTGGGTTGTTTGACAGTCAATTTCTGGCTCCATTTTTGCTGAGAACTATTGTTCTTGGGAGTTTGAGAAGCAATATTCTCTAGAGTACATGATCTGTTTACACACTTGCCAATTAAGAACGTAATGTTCCACGGCTCATAGAGTTGTAGAGACTCTGCTACCCCAACATTATGCCAAAGTTATTCTTAAAGTGACATAAACTACATATACATTTCACTGGCCATTTGCTTCTAAAGGGCCACTGTACTATGCAAACCACACATATGTATGTACATATATATATATATATATATTTGAAAACTTTGATTAAAAAGCACAATTAAGCATGGAAGAAGTTATTAAGCTAGATAATTAGGAAATTTTAATTTTGGACCATGGAGATATCCGTGATATATTGGAGGAAATTGTCTTTGTGTTCTGACAAGCAATGTTTGCATTTCCCGATGTAAGCAGGCTGCTCTGAACCATTGTAGGGGAAGGGGTGTGGTGTCAATTTTCTTTGATAAGCACAAACCACGTGTGGTGGAAGGGGTATGGTGTCAATTTTCATCGATAGATAAATCAACACAAAACACGATCCGGCTCTCAGGAGGTAAAGTAACAAAAACAAAATGTACTTACCTAATCACAGACTTTCCCCCCAAAATGTTTGGTATCCGAGACCTACACAGCTGCTAATGTTAAGAACTACAGTGGTCCTTTAACAAGGACATATCTGCTCGGCTTACTCCATTTGCTGTGCTTTGCAAAAACCTGGAGGAATTGTGTACAATTCTGTTTGGAAACGGATCTTGTGTAACTAGAGTTTAATTGATTCCAGCCCTATACTTGAAATTCATAAAAAAACAATCACATTGAAAGGTATGCTCTGTTGAAGAATTATTCTTTGTAAAGCTTAATATATTCTCAGAGCTGAAGTCATATTTGTCAAAAATAAAGAAACATATAACTCACCAAGAGTACAACGCATTTACAGTAATAGTCTTGATAATCATGTGAGAAAAGGTGTCTGTTTCTAAAATCGATCAAGAATCGACTAAGTTGTAAGCATTTTTGGTTATTTGTATAGCCTTCAATCAAGTAAATGAGACAGGTTTGAGAATATTTGGGATCAGACGTCTCTCTGGTTCTTTAATTAGACTAGGCACCAGAAGAATAATAGTGATATCACAGAATTATTCTCTTTAACTGTGTAGCAAGTGAATGACTACAGAGCTTAGAATTGCTTTATATCCTCCCTTACAGTTTATACCTGTTCTTTATTTGTTTTAATAATGTGAAATCATGAAAATGATTAAAAACAAAGAAAACGTTTTTATATTTGTCTGATTCAAGGCCTCTCACACTATAGCAAGCTTAAAGCATGGCCTAATCAAAAATGTTTCTAAGGCCATCCATTCAGCAGTAACTGATGTATTTAGGGGGCACCTATTAAACTAATCCGACTGAAACATTGTCAAGTGTCTCATTTGTTGAAAAAATATCCAAAATATCAGATTACTCCCTAAACCAATTCTTCTTCTTCTCTAATTATTTCTATATAACCCTGTATGGACTTATTATTTAGAAACATATCCAATCCATTTTAGTGTAATCTGCTGTCACAACCTACTTTGTTAGAGAGTTCCAAAGTCTGACTGTCCTTACTGTTAAGAACCCTTTTTGTTTCTTTAATGTGGAATCTTTTTTTCTTCTAATCTCAAGGGATGTCCTTTTGCCACTGGAAAGCCTTTTGGCACAATAAGTTCCCCTGACAAAGTCTTGTATTGACCCCAGATGTATTCATATAATGTCACAATATTCCCTCTTAGATGTCTTTTCTTTAGAAAAAAATATGTTTAATTTGGCTAATCTTTTCCTCATAGCTTAGTTCCTCCATTTCTCTTATTAATTATGTTGCTCTTCTCTGTACCTTTTCAAGCTTTACAATTATCCTTTTTGAAGTGGTGCCCAAAATTTGTACTCCATATCCCAAATACTAAATGATGAATCACATATTTTCAATGTGCGCTATGAAAAAATAACACAAAACTCACATTACCAACGGGGAGAAAATCATTCTATGTGGACAACAAGTCTGGCTATGGTACGAAAATCACCACAAAGAGACTTCAGAGGCTCTGACATCTTGCCATTGAAGGACAACTTGACAGAGATTGGTAAGAGCCCAGTGAGCCAGTGGCCAAGGAGACTCGGGGACCCCGATATGCAGCAGCCATTAAGCTCCCTGGGCTTTATTATAAATGTGGGGCCTATTAACCCCATGGGGATGTAACAGTTTTTTTAGAGCATTCTCAACTTTTATACTAATTTTTATGGATACTAATTGGCTGAAACATGTGCCAATCATATTTCAGCCAACCAGAATTGCATATTTTGAATAATTCACGCCACTTGTTTGCTTGTTAACTTGTTAAACAGTCAGAATGCACACGGGACAGAAACTATTCAAAGTAAGCTATTCTGATTGGCTGATATATGATTAACACAGATTTCAGCCAATCAGAAACCATAAAATTAATATATAAGGAGAGAGCATGGTCAAAAATCTGTTTTTTTGTCAGGAGAGCACGATTTTTAAGGCATGGGCCCAGTTCCACACTGCGCAGAGAGGAGCCATGGCTTCAATAAAGAAATAAGAGGACCTATTCTTCTAATACCATGAAAGAGCCCACTTATCCTTGGCTGAAGATTGAGGAACAGTGCTTTGCTGAAGGGCGTCAAATGGATCGTAATAGTGATACCATGGGGGTCCTTATGGACTGCAATGGTAAGGGGTTTAATTTTAGTAACACCATGGGGTCCTTATGGATCCCCATAGTATAAGGGTTCATCTAATGAAACCATGGGGGTCTTTATAGTGGTTCATTTTTAGTGAAACCATGGTATAGGGGTTTCGCTTAGTGATGCCATGGGGGTCCTTATGTATATTGAGGGGAAAATTTAAATTAAATGTATTTGTTTAATGGTGAAGCTGTCCATTTTTTGGGAAAGCAGCTTCCCAATCGCCCAGATGCACCAGCTGCCACTGATTGGACCTCTGTTCAGTGTGTGATCTATGAGCTCTACATCAGTCCCATGAGTCCTCTTCTTACTATACAATCCTCAGTGTAACAACTGGATTTTGGGAGGCACAGGGGGACTCTTTGTCACACCATTTCTTCCTGCCCGGAGCTTTACTGGACTATTGTGGACTGTGTACTGGTCCTGGGATTTGAGAACTTCCATGGGTTAAAATATTTTGACACTATTATATGTATCTTGGTTTATGAATGTGCTAGGTTCTGTATGGGTTAGAATGCCAGGGTACATTAGCTATGCTACTTGTGGTCATGCCCAGAGTCTAGAGAGTTTGCTAGAATAATGTGCCTAGGCCTGAGATTACCAGTTCCTGTGGGACATATATTGTTTATATTGTTTATGATTGAATACAAATTATGTTTCATGTTACAGGGATTGTTGTAAATAACATATTAGATGGTCTGTGGATGTACAGCTCTGCAGAGTGTTGCAGCTGCCAACACCCAAGACAGATGTCTCCTAGATAATCCTTGAACACACATTTCAAGATTACAATCATGGTAACTACAAGGACAGTAGTGACAATTGCCATGGAGGCTGGACAGCTGCATCACATATCTCCAAGTTACCATGAATGCACTGTAGTGGGATTAGATGTGGGCAGTTTACACATCAGACACCTACACCGTGGATGGACTTGTGTGGGACATGGGCTGTAATGATTGGTGTAACTAGGATGCACATTGTTGCCATTGGTTGATGCATCACTAAGGACAGAGCATAAATGTTGGAATCCTATAAATAAAGAGTCAGTACTGATTTTTCCACATAAACAAAGTGTAGAACTATGTATTGTGTGCCTGTATCCTGTGTGGGGAGTGGTCCATGTTTGGGACCCCTGATATCCTGTCTGCATTATTATCTGCACATATTCTTTGCCTCTACATTGCCTCTATCCTGAAGCCATCTTTTGTGCCAGAGGTGACAAGTAGTAGGTTGGAGTAGGTTTGAACTAGGTTCTTATCAAGCCCAATTGAAGAAGCAGAGCATGACACTCAGTATTAGCAAACAGAATATGAAACAATGGGGCATGGATTATAATCTTACATAATGTGACTTGTAAATATAGAGACCTGGCCACTGCTTCATTCATAATAAATTAATTGTTGTCTTCAAACACTCCCACTGCTTAGATATTTAAACATTACCTGAATACTTACTCATTGTTACTTATCTTATTATTGTTATTAGCATTATTATTATTGTTTTTTTATTATTAATTATTAAGTATTTGTTATTAGTAGTTATTACTCTGCATCACCACTTTCCACAAGTTTATACTTTTTAGAGAAGTAAAAAGTTCAAACATTAAACATGTTTCTGATTTCGCTCGACTCGTTTTAGGCTGAAACTTTCCACAAATTCTTTTATCATCATTTCAGTCTTTGCTGTAAAAATATAAAGCCAAGAACAGAAAAGAGAAGACTCTGGTAATGATAAAATTCAAATGATAAATGTTAAAATTATAATAAATACTTACTTTGCAAGAAAATTAGCTTTTTTACTTGTTAAATAAAAACACAAAGCTAGCAGAGACTCCTCTTATACAGATAATAATGGCCAACCACACTCCGAATGTGCAAGTCAACAGGATTGAGTAGAAATCTGTCAAATAGTGGCTCAACCATTTTCATTTATTAAACTGCGCTGCCACAGAAATATTATCAAAATCTGAAAAATGGACATAAAAGTGAATTAAAAATGAATAGGGGGAATGGAGGGATCATTTACATCATAAACTCTTAAGAGAACATAGCCCAATATACCTTATGTATTCACTATATTACCTGTACTTACGCTACAAAATAAATTGGCTATTTATACATAAAGGATAATAATAATAATAATAATCTATGAAGAAAGACTAAACAAAATAGATTTCTATAGAAAAAAAGCACATTTGAGGATCCTTTACATATACATCCATGTTCAATATCATGCAGGCTTTTTATTTGCCACATGGTCACCCCTTGAGTTTTAAAGAAAAAAGATGCCTTAAGGAATGAAACTTGATGTTCATTGTAAGTTACGATTTTAGAACTCATATTTGTTGAGATTTATAATAAAATATTAATAACAATACAGTATATTTTCAATCCACCTGCTGTTTTATATTTTCACCATTTTGACTTTCTTTTATAATATTTCTATAACTTTATGTACAAGAAAATAAGCTGTGGTAGTGTGACCTATTTGGAACCTACTAAAACATGTCAAGCTAGTAAAAAGTAAAGATATTAAACTATCAACAAAGCTCTGTATAGTTTGAACTATGGCACTCCCAGTAGTAACATATAGATGTGAGAGTTGGACCATAAAGAAGTCTAAATTATGTAGAATTGATGCCTTTTTTTTTTTCATAGTTGTGTATTATTTTATTTATTTTTTTAAATATATAAATAAAGCACAATCTACAACAATCATACACATCCTATTACAAAAATTACACATTTTCAGGATACATTTGGAAGAGAGGGGGAAAAGGTTAACTTATTTACCTCTCACATAAGATTCACTGCATGGCCAAGTTCAAATATATAGCTATTCACTTAAGACTTACAAAAATCCCAAAAATGCTAATTAGAGGCCAGATCCCTTTTACTTACAGTGTCTATTTGTCCACATTTAGCAAAATCTCTGTTTCTAATAATATATCTTTAAATTTCATACATCATATGGAGCTGATTATGTTTTCAGTATTTTATAATAAGCCATTTGTAACGGAGTTGGAACACGAATCCAATATCTCCGCTGGTATACGGTAAAATATCCAAGAAGCACTACAGTCTCACCATCCCCAATCTCCCATATTGGACGACACTCAATTGGGAGTCAAATAATACTGGCTTTATTTTGTTATGTGCAGAAATATATATACACATCTCTTCCCACAGGCAATACACATCCCCCATAGTTGGCCACACAATACACATAGAGGGACAATATGTGGGTCACACCTCCCTGAGGCTACCTGGCTACTTTGATACAATCAGACATTGATTAGATCATCCTTCCGTTTGTTCCATCTTCACAATGTGAACACTTCACACAATGGACCTCTCTTGCTTATGAGGAGCCCTTGTATAGGATTATCTATTATGCCAAGGTCTGCAATAGTCTGGGCTAATATTCTGCAGAGCATAAACCAACATACATACAGTATACCAGTAGGATCATATTTTAACCATAATAATTAAATAACCATAAACAGGGTAAAACAGTGATGGGTTCCGTTACACCCCCCTTCCCCTGTGACCATAAGCCGGCATACACGGTCTGATCCCAACGGATCGGCCTGGGGATGTCCAGACAAAAGTAGTTGTAGGTCAATTCTCTAGTTTGACAACCCATCAGCATTACTGCAATTCACCTTTACTCACATTTCAAGAACAAAACAAACGCACACTTCATACAGCATTCACAGCAATAAACATTTCAAGGAGAGGAAAATATATTTTACAAACTGGTTTTACAGAGGCCTCTGTACTGGAGACAATGGGGACAATCTCTATAGCAGGGATGGATTGCACCTTAATGATGAGGGCGCTTTTGTGCTAGGGAATAGGATGGTAGAACGGCTGGGGGAGTTTTTAAACTTGTAGGTGGGGGGGAGGGACTATATAGAAGTATTGGGGTAAATAGGGTAGAGAGGGAAAGGGATGAATTATTTACCCATGGGGGAGGAGAAGGGGGGAGGGTTACAATAGAAAGTAGGGAGATATTAATAGGGGCCTCAAATACAGTGGCAGGAACTTCACATCAGCAGAGCCATAGCAACATAAAGTGTATGATTGCAAACGCAAGAAGTTTGCCTGGGAAAATGGATGAGCTAGAAATATTAGCAGTACAAGAAAAATGGGGCTTAATAGGCATTACGGAAACATGGTGGGATGAATCTCATGACTGGACTGTTAATCTGGATGGTTATAACCTATTTAGGAAAGATAGGGGCAATGGTAAAAGAGGAGGAGGGATCTGTCTTTATGTTAAGCCTGAATTTAAGCCTATAGTTAGAGAAGATATTTATGCTGGCACTAACGGCATCATTGAATCCTTGTGGGTTGAGCTAAATAGTGGAGGAGCTAATTCTAAATGCATATTGGTGGGAGTATGCTATAAACCCCCAAATATAGCTGAAAGTGAGGAAATACAATTATTGTTACAGATTGGAAATGCAGCTAAGCATGGGCAAGTTCTAATAATGGGAGACTTTAATTACCCTGATATAAACTGGATAAACGAGACCAGCAGCTCAGCTAAGGGGAGCAGGTTCTTGAGTACACTCAGGGATCATTATCTAGCCCAGGTAATACAAGAACCTACTAGAAATGGGGCCATCTTGGATTTAGTCATCACAAGTAATATTGATATAATATCAAATGTAAAAATAGGGGAACCCTTGGGGAACAGTGATCACAACACAGTCTCATTTGAGATTGAATACAAAAAACAGAGTTGTAAGGGGCCAACAAAAACTCTAAATTTTAAAAGGGCTAACTTTAATGGGCTACGGGCAGCAATACAACATATAGACTGGGACAAAGAACTTACAGGGAAGAATACTGAAAATAAATGGACAACATTCAAATCCTTACTAAATAAACATACTCATCAGCATGTACCATGTGGAAATAAAATAAATAGGAGTAAATCACATCCCATGTGGCTTAACAATGACTTAAAGATCATGATGAGGAAAAAGAAGTATGCATTTAAATTATACAAGAAGGAGGGAACAGAGGCATCTTTATGTGACTATAAGGAAATCAACAAGGCTTGCAAAAGGGCTATTAGACTGGCTAAAATAGAAAATGAGAAGTCAGTTGCAATGGAAAGTAAGACTAACCCTAAAATATTTTATAAATATATTAATGGGAAGAAGGCCAGGAAGGAATCGATAGGACCATTACAATGTGACACAGGCCATCTGATAATTAGTGACCAGGAAAAGGCAGATGAGCTAAATAGGTTCTTTTCTTCGGTTTACACAAGGGAGGTACCAGTGGTTGGGACACTGCAACATAATGGGGCTACACTACCTTCACTAAATAATTGGTTAACGCAGGAAGAAATACAAAAGAGGTTGGAGAAAATAAATGTTAATAAAGCCCCAGGTCCTGATGGAATACATCCAAGGGTACTGAGGGAGCTGGGTTCTGTAATAGCCAAACCATTATATCTAATCTTTAAAGACTCGCTCACTACAGGGTCTCTACCAGATGACTGGAGAAAAGCAGAGGTGATACCTATATTTAAGAAGGGATCTAGAGCAAATCCGGGGAATTATAGACCAGTGAGCCTCACTTCTGTAGTTAGGAAGCTTTTAGAAGGGTTAATAAGGGACAGAATACAAGAATATGTCTATTTGAACAGGATCATAGGTAGCAGTCAACATGGATTTATGAAGGAAAGGTCGTGTCAGACCAATCTAATTAGTTTTTATGAGGAGGTTAGTAGGAACTTGGATCAGGGCAACTCAGTGGATGTAGTCTTTTTAGATTTTTCAAAGGCATTTGATACAGTGCCACATGGAAGACTAGTGAGCAAACTAAGGGATACAGGAATTGCAGTAAATATCTGCTCATGGATCGAGAGCTGGCTAAAAGACAGGAAGCAAAGGGTTGTTGTAAATGGAACATACTCCGATTGGTCTAATGTGATAAGTGGGGTTCCTCAGGGCTCAGTATTGGGTCCTCTCCTTTTTAACATATTTATTAATGACATTGAAGTAGGACTCGAATGTAGTGTCTCCATTTTTGCTGATGACACTAAGTTGTGCAAGGTAATAAAATCAGATAATGATGTACTTTCCCTACAAAAGGATTTGCATAAATTAGAGAAATGGGCGGCTAAATGGCAGATGAGATTTAATACAAATAAATGTAAGGTTATGCATTTGGGAAGGAAAAATAGCCAAGCAATCTATAATCTTAATGGAGCAAATCTAGGGGTATCAGATATTGAAAGGGATTTGGGAGTACTAGTGGACAACCACCTAGGTAACAGCGCTCAAAGCCAAGCAGCGGCTGCAAAGGCAAATAAAATATTAGCATGTATTAGGAAGGGTATAGAAGCCAGGGAAGAAGATATAATTCTGCCACTATACAAATCTCTAGTACGCCCTCATTTGGAATATGGAGTACGATTTTGGGCACCACCTCACAAAAAAGACATCTTAGAGCTGGAAAAAGTACAGAGAAGGGCTACAAAACTAATAAGGGGAATGGAGGGGCTAAGTTATGAAGAAAGACTAGCAAAATTAAACTTATTTTCGCTAGAAAAAAGGCGTCTAAGAGGAGATATGATTACGTTATTTAAATACATCCAGGGTCCATATAAGGCTTTGTCAAGTGAGCTTTTTGTAGCAAGAGATTTTCAACTGACAAGAGGACATCCGTTGAGGTTAGAGGAAAAAAGATTTCACCTTAAACAAAGAAAAGGGTTCTTCACAGTTAGGGTGGTTAAACTGTGGAATTCTCTACCAAAGGAGGTGGTGACAGCGAATTCGATAGACAACTTCAAAAAGGGGTTAGATATATTTCTGAATAAAGAGGGCATTCAAGGCTATCCTAGATAACTAGCGAAGGAATATTGATCCAGGGAGAAATTTGATCGCCAGTTTCTGGGGTCAGGAAGGAATTTTGCTTTTTTTCCCCCTTATGAGACAATTGGCAAAGTTTCAATGGGGTTTTTTTTATGTTTGCCTTCCTCTGGATCAATTAACAATAATTAACAATTAACAATAATAATAAATAGTGCAAATTAAAAAGATCAATAGAGATCTAAAAAGGTTGAACTTGATGGACTAACTCTTTATTCATTCTCCAATACTATACTATTAATAATTATTTAATCAATAATTTAATTAATAACTAATCCGCATATTGCAGATCAGAGGAGATCTTAACAGGTTGAACTTGATGGACTGAAAGTCTTTTTTCAACCTTAATTACTATGTAACTATGTAACTATGTAACTATAATCCAATTATCCAGGGATAGAGGCAGACTCCATTGAGCACATGGTTGCAAAAAAAAAACATAAACCATTTTAAAATACATAAAGTCACCTTTTACACATAACACACAGACATTTCTCATATCCCCAGATAGCTGGGATCTGAGCGCACAAAACTACTGAATAGCGCTCAGATCCTATTCACACAGTTCAATTGCCATGAAGCTAAAGTCTTTCCGATAGTCTTTCATTATATGAATGGGCTCCATGGCATAGCTATCTGGGGTATCACCGCTCACACAGGGCAAGTACCGAATGACCCCCCTGTATTTAAAGGGCCAGAATGAGTGACATACACTCTGGTATGGCCGAATACTGTTTTTAAAGGGCAATATGTCCCAGGGCCATAGTCGCAGGGCAGGAGGCTGGCAATAAGTCCTCTCCAAGACAAAGTGGCAAAAGGCACTTCGTCACCCATCTCCCCTTTGGGGGGAAGTCTAACCAGGCACCTGGATATTTTGCTGTGGTGATGGGGCAACACGCTGAGGGGACTTGAGGGGCAGAGGCCAGCGGCACTCTGCCCTAATGCCAGCTCTTCTGCTGGTATAACCTGCAGGACATTCTGCTCTGTACAAGGGACAAAAGGAGGGCAGAGGCCGACTGCACTCTGCCCCGCTGTCAGCTCTTCTGCTGGGGTACTTGGGGCATATTCCGGCTCAGTAGCCAGGGAAAGGTGGGGGTCAGTGGGGGTTAACCTTTCCTCTGTTAACCCTGGGGCCACATTAGGAGTTAGCTGGGGAGGGGAATTTGTACTTACTCCCTCCTCCGGTTGTCCCAGTGAGGGTAGTTGGAGATCTGGACAGGCTGTCCAGCATCCCGGTAGGTCAGGCACAGAGACCATGGTCCCATCTGCGCCGTCTGGGAGATTGGTGTCTCCCCTTTTAGGGTAATCTGTCGCTGGGGGGAGAGGGCGATACCTTCAGCTCCCTGGAATTCACACTGCCGCTGGGGGGGAAGGACGACACCTTCGGCCCCCTGGAGTACACACTGCCGCTGGGGAGGAAGGACGGCACCTTCTGCTCCCTGGGGTACACACTGCCGCTGGGGAGGAAGGACGGCACCTTCTGCTCCCTGGGGTACACACTGCCGCTGGGGGGGGGGGAGGATGACACCTTCGGCCCCCTGGGATACACACTGCCGCTGGGGGGGAAGGACGATACCTTCTGCTCCCTGGGATACACACTGCCGCTGGGGGGGGGGGGGGGATGACACCTTCGGCCCCCTGGGGTACACACTGCCGCTGGGGAGGAAGGACGGCACCTTCTGCTCCCTGGGATACACACTGCCGCTGGGGGGGAAGGACGACACCTTCGGCCCCCTGGGGTACACACTGCCGCTGGGGAGGAAGGACGGCCCCTTCTGCTCCCTGGGGTACAGACTGCCGCTGGGGAGGAAGGACGGCACCTTCTGCTCCCTGGGATACACACTGCCGCTGGGGGCGGAAGGACGACACCTTCAGCCCCCTGGGGTACACACTGCTGCTGGGGAGGAAGGACGGCACCTTCTACTCCCTGGGGTACACACTGTCGCTGGGGAGGAAGGACGGCACCTTCGGCTCCCTGGGGTACACACTGCCGCTGGGGAGGAAGGACGGCACCTTCTGCTCCCTGGGATACACACTGCCGCTGGGGGGGAAGGACGACACCTTCAGCCCCCTGGGGTACACACTGCCGCTGGGGAGGAAGGACGGCACCTTCTGCTCCCTGGGGTACACACTGTCGCTGGGGAGGAAGGACGGCACCTTCTGCTCCCCGGGGTACACACTGCCGCTGGGGAGCAAGGAGGGCACCTTCTGCTCCCTGGGGTACACACTGCCGCTTGGGAGGAAGGACGGCACCTTCTGCTCCCTGGGATACACACTGTCGCTGGGGAGGAAGGACGGCACCTTCTGCTCCCTGGGATACACACTGTCGCTGGGGAGGGGAATAAGTTGGAGTATTCCACGTGGAGCGGTTTCTGTTTCTGGGACAGTCTCTCTGCATGTGGCCCTGCTGGTTACACGTTTGGCACCTGATGTACCGTGGAGGGGTTTGGTAGTTCCCACCAACCGGACGCAGTGCTGGGGGGGGGGTTAATGGTGGGAGGTGGGTTAGCAGCTCCCAAGATGGACCGCCCCCGTGCCCGCTGCTTTTCCATTATGTATTTGTGGACATCTGTCATTAACCATTCCAAGGTTATTGTGGGAAGCCTACCTGGGAAAAAGGCCAGTCTGCGTTGGAGTTCTCTTCCAAACTCATTCTGTCCGTAAGAGGTGCTGTAGCCGCTGCCCGGTCTCCCTCCATGAGTTCCTTTCTGTGCATCCCTGTAGTCTGCGGCCGCCTCCTCCTCCTCATCATGGAACGCTATCCGAAAACTAGCCGGTTCCATCCTGCTGTAGCCAGGGGCGCTGTATGGATACTAGCGTTGCCCTCAACTTGTAACTCCACGGAATGGTGTCTCCTGTAGCTGTCCTTCTGACCGTGGGAACAATTCCGCCACTTGCCACCAAATGTAACGGAGTTGGAACACGAATCCAATATCTCCGCTGGTATACTGTAAAATATCCAAGAAGCACTACAGTCTCACCATCCCCAACCTCCCATATTGGACTACACTCAATTGGGAGTCAAATAATACTGACTTTATTTTGTTATGTGCAGAAATATATATACACATCTCTTCCCACAGGCAATACACATTCCCCATAGTTGGCCACACAATACACATAGAGGGACAATAGGTGGGTCACACCTCCCTGAGGCTACCTGGCTACTTTGATACAATCAGACATTGATTAGATCATCCTTCCCTTTGTTCCATCTTCACAATGTGAACACTTCACACAATGGACCTCTCTTGCTTATGAGGAGCCCTTGTATAGGATTATCTATTATGCCAAGGTCTGCAATAGTCTGGGCTAATATTCTGCAGAGCATAAACCAACATACATACAGTATAACAGTAGGATCATATTTTAACCATAATAATTAAATAACCATAAAACAGGATAAAACAGTGATGGGTTCAGTTACACCATTTAACTACCAGTAAGATATACGATAATAAAAAATTGCATTGGTGGAAGCGGTCATGTATTTTTATATGAAGAATTGTCAGTTGGGGATTACAAAGAACCTCCTCACCCACACTTTCTGACATCCATTTACAACATCTTCTCCAAAAAGGCTTAATTTTTTCACACTCCCACCAAACATGAAATGTAGTGCCTGGTAGGCCACATCCTTTCCAGCACATCATTTTGTTATTGTGGTCAAATCTATTGATAGCTTCGGGAGTCAAATACCATCTCTGGGCTATTTTAAAGTATAATTGTACATATGAAATAGACAGAGCAGATTGTTTAACCAATTTAAAAGCTTCTGACCAAATGTGTTCATCATAATATTTCTTCCATGCCATAAAACCTATGTTTTTTTTTCAAAGGACATATTTGAAGCCATGATCTTATAGCATTTTAATACTGTATGAGAATTATCTTTACCATATAGTAATTGTTAAAAAGGGATTGTATTGCATACTATCAAATAAAAAACACATTGTTTCAATACACTCTTTAAAGTTATAAATTGTAGCCAGGTTGAATGACCAAATTCATATTTACTACGTAAAGATGACCATTTTAGAATCGATCCATCTACATACAGGTCATCTAAAATATGAATACCCTTATTTTTCCAATCCACTATATTTCATTCTTTGACAAAAAAGAGAAACTAACTCAATTGGGGTTCCCAAAGAGGGGTATGAAGACAGCTTAATTTTTCCTCTTTCTCGAAACCAAAACGTTATCTTGGGAAAAGTCTGAATCTGGACGGATCAAAGCAGGAAACCACATAATAAGATTAATAGGGGTATCTAATAGAAGATCATTTTCAATCTGCTTACATGTTGGTTTTTGGAGGGGAGAGCTCCAAATTAATATTTGAGATATAACAATAGAGTCGTGAATGTCTTTTATAGATAACGAGGATAGTCCTCCCAATTAAAATTTTCTTTTTGTTATATTAAAATGAGATTTTTTTTTTTTTTACTGTTTTATAAGTAAAATAATATCATTCTTTGTAAATTATCTAGAACATATTTTGGAACTATATATGAGCTTTTGGATTATTGTATAGTTCAAGTATTGCTTTCAATGCCAAGTCAGCCAAAACCTATTTTTGATGTACGGGCTTTTAGGAAGTCCCAGCTGACCCTGTCGAATAGTTTTTCAGCATCTAATGACGGGGTCAGCATGGGCAAACCTCCCCCAAACACATATGGGATGTAATTTTAATGAGCGACTTGCCTGTCAAAAATGACTGCAATAAAAATTGAAGGCTGGCAATACTGTTTGCCACACAATGCAAGGCTCTCCTAACTTGTGGGCCTCGCGATGAGCGTCGTTTTGCGTTTTTTGGGCAGCCATTTTTTCTTGCTTAGGCGATTTCCGATCGTAAAAAAAATGCAAATATGCATCAAATTAACTTGCAACCTAACTCACAGGCTCCCTGTCTCTCCCCCTGTGCTGTGTGTGTTAATTTGAGACATATTTGTGTTTTTCTTTTCTTTTTTTTTCAGTTTTGTGGTTTGGCCGTTAAAGTCGTAATTTTGCGAGGCACACAGTGCATGTACGGGTTTTGGTCCTAAGTCATACGGGTCGTAAGTCCTACGTGCCTCAACTGCTCACATCGCTAAGTCCTGCATGCCTCAACTGCTTCGCGAGACTTAGGCCTTTTTTTCTCTTTCTTGACCTCATTATTCTTCGCTTTAACTCCTTCCTTCTCCCAACAGTAAATCCTGCAACTATCTCACCTTTCATACCAACATAACATATATAGTTGTCAGTGTTGGTCGCGCACAGCGTTGACGCACTCATGACTTAGGCTGCAATGAGCGCCAAAGGCACTCATTACACTGCAAGCCTCGCAAAGCGAGGTGAGCATTTGAGGCACGAGGGACTTAGGCTGCAATCAGCGAGCAGGCGAGCAGTTGAGGCACGCAGGACTTAGGCTGCAATGAGCGCCAAAGGCACTCATTGCACTGCAAGCCTCACAAAGCGAGGCGAGCATTTGAGGCACGAGGAACTTAGGCTGCAATCAGCGAGCAGGCGAGCAGTTGAGGCACGCGGGACTTAGGCTGCAATGAGCAAGCAGGCGAGTAGTTGAGACACGAGGGACTTAGGCTGCAATGAGCACCGAAGGCGCTCATTGCACTGCGAGCCTTGCAAAGCAAGGCGAGCAGTTGAGGGACGCGGGACTTAGCGTGCAATGAGCGCCAAAGGCGCCTATTGCACTGTGAGACTCACACATAGCACAGGGGGAGAGCCAGAAAGCCTGTGAGTGAAGTTGCAAACTAATTGGAGCCATATTTTGCATAGCGAGGGGAAAAATGGCGGAAAAAAATGTAAAAATTCTGAAACAGGATGAAAACGAGGCACACACACAAAAGGGCTGCATATCTTTATATAAACCTCCAACCTTTTCTCCTATTAGCAAAATGGACTACTTAGATCTGACACTTATAACATATCTTCCTTACTTTATAGCTATAGAAGAGACTATGTTTAAGCCTGAAAAGATAATATTGTTCAATATCCATAAAAGTCCTTTGTGTTCTGAATCAGATTTTTTTTAAAAAATTGTTCTCTTTAACCGCTTCCCTCCCTTCACTACTTTCTCTCTCTTTATAATCTACCAAAAGCCTTCCATATAGTGCTAGTGAATGTTATATATCCATTCTCTTATTTTCAAACAATGTCAAACAAGTGCCACTCTTTTTAATTCAAAATGTTATAGCTTTAAAGTATCAATAATTATCTGTGACCTATTATATGTTATGAAGTGATTTACACCCCAAATATTCAATATTGCTCTGCTTCAACTAACTCTTTATAATAATTACCTATCTTATTATTATACTAGGGAATTGCCCGTCAAAAATGATGGAAAGAAAATGTTAAGGCTGGCAATGCTGTTTGCCACCTTGTGTCTCCTTTTCCCCCTCCTCTCCCTCCCTTGAGTTTTTTTCCACCCCTCTCCTGTACCTCCTTTCCCCCCTCTCCATTTCCCTCCCCGGTGTCACCTTTCTCCCCATCTCCCTCCCCTGTGTCTGCTTTCCCCCTCTCTCCCTCTCCTGTTCCTCCTTTTCCCCTCCTGTGTCTCCTTTCCCCCTCTCCCTTTCCCCCCTTCGTATCTCCGTTCCCCCTCCTCCCTCTCTTGTGTCTCCGTTCCACCTCCTCTCCCTCCCTTGGCTCTCCGATTCTCCTCCACTCCCTCCCTTGTCTCCGTTCCCCCTCCTCTCCCTCCCTGCTTTCCCCCTCCTCTGTATCTGTAACCTGGATTTATCCCTGACAGCAGCGCCGCACTCACTGTCTTCTCCTTCTTGATGCGTGGCTTGATCCAGAAAGTAGTTCCGGCCGAAGGACAGGAGCTGCAGAGGAGGAGAAGGTGGTGCGTATGGGCCGCAAGATACTGGCAGGGTTTGGAAGCAGGTACGGCCAAGCTACTGGCAGGGTTTCCAGGTAAGCTGGGGCACTGGGGGAGGCAGAGGGGGAGATGAGAGAGAGGCAGAGGGGGATGAGAGAGGCCGGCACCACTGGCGATGACCCTTCGGTGCTCATTGCAGCCTAAGTTCCGCCAGCCTAGCGATGAGCGTCTGCGCTCATTACAGCCCAGCTCTGCGAGGGCCGCAATTATTTAACACTTCATGACCAACATCGCAAATGTGACCAACACTGACAACTATATATGTGACTAGCGACTTGCCCGTCAAAAAATAACGGCAATGAGATGTGTATGTTAGGAAAGTTGTTTAGTTATTAATATATATATGTGACAGTTGTATTGTGATATTAAAAGATGTTTAGTTTTGTAAAATGTTCTCTTGGTGAACAATAATTTGTAAAGCATTTTGTATTAACATTTGAATGTAATAAAAGTGGAACTTGAAATTAATCATTATTGTAAACTTTAGGCAATGGTTTGTTAACATGCAATTTGTATGTGAAGAATTGTTAACTTCAATATACATGAAAATTCGGAGGAAAGCAAACAGTAAAAACCCTTGTTGAAACGTACATAATTTTAACCTGAACTTAGTAATATATGTAAGTAAGAAACTTGAAAGTATATTTTTTTAAACTTTAACTTTATTATTTGTGTAACTTTGGAACTTGACAAAACATTTGTATAACTTTGAACATTATAAACAGTAATATAGTGAATACATTTTTTAACATAATTTTGTATTAAAAGTATTAACATTTGAATGTAAAAACAGTTTAAGTTTAAAGTAATCAATATTTTAAACTTGAGGCAATGGTTTTTTAACATGCAATTTCTATCCAAATAATTGTTAGCTTCAATATAAATTGAATGCAGAGGAAGGCAAACAGTGAAAACTCTCTTTAAAATGTACCCAATGAAATAAATTCCTTCCTGACCACATGAACTGTCGATAAACATTAATACAGGGAGTAATCTTAACATAACAGACAATATTTACATTGTGTTTTAAAACGTGGTTGAGCTGTTAACATGAACTTTGTAATATATTGAAGTAAAGACCGTTAAAATATTGTTTTCACAACTTGTAACATTAGAAACAGTAACATAGTTAATTAACATTTTAACATAATTATCACATATATAGTTGCAAGGCAAGTGTTTTGTGAGGTGAATCATCCATAAAGAGTCTTTCCATAAATTATGACTGAAATTGTTTCTTGTTTATTATTTTTGAATGTTTTTTAATTTGTTTTCCTTGTGTTTTCTTTCTTTACTGAAAAGTTATAGTACTTCATAGTAGACAATGTTTTTAGTAAAAATACAACCATCTTCTAATAAATCACCTTGACTTTCATTCTTTTCAATGTAAACTTTAATAGCCTGTGGATTTTTGCACCGTGACAACGCAACGTACAATTGACCATGTGCAAATACTGTTTCTTCCAGGAAAATACCCACAGATTTGAAAGTTTGACCTTGTGATTTATTGATGGTCATGGCAAATGCCATAATAATGGGAAATTGTCTTCTTTGAAGTATAAAAGGGAGATTACTTTCACTTGGTGCTAAATCTATTCTTGGTATGAAAACTCTCTCTCCTTTATGGGTCCCAGTTAAAATTTCAGCATCTATAAAATGGTCCTTTAATTGTTGAACAATTAATCTTGTCCCATTACATAGGCCTTTTTTGGGGTTCATATTTCGCAGTAACATAATAATTGCACCTTTCTTTAGCTGCAAAATATGTAGTGGCATTCCAGAAGGAGTTAGTGAGTTTATGAATTCAGTAGAAAAGTTAGCCTGACTTTCATTGTCATCAGCAAGTACAGAATCAGCACTGTGATAATTTCTTTGTGGTGCATTAATTTTTTTAAAGATTTTATTATTGAGGATTAATGCATCCTTATTTTTACACGTTAGTATGACTTGGTTGGCAAGCTCGGAATATTCCTGGTTATTTATGCTCCCTTCAAATACAGCGGATATAATATCTTGTTGACAAATCATATGAGGTGGGATCTCTACAGTGTCGTCAGGTAAATGTGGTATTTTTTCTGTTCTGCCTTCTCCAATTTTAATAAGCCAATCATTGAAATCAGTTTGGCCTTCTGATCTCATATTGTGTTTCAGTTGAAGATGGGTAAAATGTTTCCATAGTGTACTTGACTTTATACATGTTTCAATAATGTCAGTTCGATTTCCATGTACAACGACAGGTAATGTTTGTTTAAAATCGCCACCTAACAACATTACCTTTCCACCAAATGGAAAAGTATTATCCATGACTTCACGAAGCAAACGGTCAATACATTGGAGGGCATAGCATGACATCATTGTGGCCTCATCTATTATAATTAATTTACATTTGTTCAATTTCTTTGCTTGTAATGATGTCATGCGAATATCTGACACAGAAGTTTCTAAAATAGGCACTGGCAGTTTAAATCCACTATGAACAGTTCATCCACCTTCTAACAAAAGTGCAGCAATTCCAGTAGTGGCAAACACCATTGCTATTTGACCTTGTGCTCGTACTGAACTCATTAATAAATTATACAGATAGGTTTTTCCTGATCCGCCAGGTCCATCAAGATAGAAATAACGCTCTGTCACCATGTCATCATCTATTGCATTTTTAATGACATTAAATGCTTGCAATTGTAATGTATTTAAAGTTGCAAGTCTTTCTTGTGTTCTTTCTGCTTGTAGTTGAATGTCATAGTCTTCAAAGTTTATGTCATCTATAAGACCTGGATCAGGCAAATTAAAACTTGCACAACTTAATCCATGAGTTAAAAATACTTCTTGGATTTCCATTAACGCTTTTAAGTGTGCAATGGGTTCATTGTATCGTCGCCTAAAGTCTTCAGCCATATTACTTTTAAAAGTCTCCCACAAAGCTAATGCATTTGGAGCATTTGAGCATTTGAGAAGATACAAATAAAAGCAAATTGTTCTCTCATCTGTCGTGGCATTTGACATTGTGCTGCTTCTTCTAAACATCTTTCCCATTCTGTATCATCCGATAGTAAGTTTCTATGTCTTGCAGCTAAATGGAAGGATTCATATACAATGTCATTAACAGTTCTTAAGTGTTCAAAACTTTGTGCTCCAGGAACATTTAAAAGTAATATCCGTAAGCAAAAACGTTCAACATCTCTTGGACTGACTGTGTAAATTCTTGGAATTATTTTATTGCCTCTGCTTTTTCCTATTCTCCATAATCCATTCACAAAAACATAGTGATATGGAATTTCAATATATAAGTATTGTGTTGCTTCAGAATCAGTGGAATTTAATTCAAACCATGCAGTTAGTGTAGTGTGACGATCTTCACTTTGGGCCAATGCATTCATTTCATTTCCAGCATGGAAATAGACTAAATGTCGTTGTGGCAAATGTACTGCTAACCTCTATACTGCATGTAATCTATCATGCATTTCAAATTTTAAAAGCCGCCACATAGCTTCTGGCGCACTGACATAGCGAGCATCTACATGAGATTGTAAATATATTTGTAGACATATTTAATGGATTTGATGGAAGTGCAGGCTTCTACGTTGATGTGGGCATTGTACTTCATGAGTAAATGTGGATTGTAGGGTACTACATATCTATTGTCCACTTTTTTTCCACGAATAATGGCACTATCTCCTTCTCTTCTTTTATGAAGTGGATATCCATCACAATTGGTATAGGTTTTGTCTCTATAATCTTTTGGAAATTCTTTGGAACATTTATTATTTTCCATACATGGTGATTGTGGATTAAGGTCACCACAGGGTCCATGAATCATGCGATGAGTAACAATCTCATATAGTCTACCATATAGTTCTGGATCTGGTAGTTCAGCAACAATGACTGCATCCACTTTGTCCGAAGTATCTAATTTATCTTTTTCTTGAAGTATTATTAGAAGATGTGCATGTGGAAGGCCTCTTTTTTGAAATTCAATGGTATATACATAAGCAAGACATTTGCCAAATAACTGATTTATAGTGAAGTCACGTATTAATTCATTTAATTTAAAATAATTGCTGTATAGAATTACTCTTTACAACAATCAACACACAAACCAGGCACTCACACCATACTTTTGATCTGAAGCACTTTGCCCAAGAAGTAGATTTTGTGTAATTTCTGGCCATTGTGGATTACATGTAAATGTCAGAAATAAATCAGGTTTGCCAAATTTGGTGACAATAGCCATAGCATCATTGTATCTTTCTCTCATATTTCGAGGAGATCCTTGAAAGGAAGATGGTAAAATGATGGCTTTGCCAGCTGTCATGTCTCTGCTTGTAGCCACGTCAGCAACATAGTCCATGAGTCCAGAATATTGTTCTACACAGAGTTTATCTTGTTGATATTTGATAAAGTTTAAATTATTTGCCTCAACTTGCAAATAAGAATCAATAATCCATTGTTGGGTTAGTTTTCCACCACATAAAATTGGATTAAATCCATGTCGAATGGCAATTTGAGCTACTTTAAATTCAAGCATAGAAACATTATTTCTGATTCTGGCTTTAGCATTTGGGTAACTGGGAAGTGTTCATTTTGGTTGCCAACCTGCTTCTCCGTGTGGGAAAAAGATGGGATATGTCATTGGATCTAAATTTGGACTTAAGATACTCATATTAATGAACGGTTGCTCCTCATTTCTGGGATATATTCTAATGTCTCTTTTAAATGGTGGTTCTCCTTTATCATTCTGAAACACCATTGCAACCTCATTTGATGTTGGCAAGTTATAACGACGTTTATCAGTATGTCTGTCTCTTTTAAGCACCATATTAACCTTGGGCATTGGTAATTGATGTCTTTGTGCATGAAGTAGTTGTTCATTTTCTACTTCTGCCAATTTTTTATAAGCTTTACTGTAGGGATTGTTGTCCATAATGTTATTTAGCTCTATAAAAACACTGTGTAAGCATTTTTTATTTTCTTCCATCTGCATACGTTGGTCAACAGCTTCCATTGTATCTAGGACATATAGTTGAGCGAATTTTCTTTGATCTCCTTCCTCTGGATGTAAATGGGAAGTGCGATGATAAATTTGTCCTTGGACTTTAAAACAGTAAGGACCATGTCCTGGTACATTAGCAGCTAATGTTGCCCCCATAGATGCAAAGGATATGGCACTATTGTAGGATCTTATGTTTGTTTTAAAATTTTTGTAGTTTGGAAAAGTAGGTTCAGTCATAATGTTTTGTAAATAGATAGGAAATTCTTTCCTTTCTGGAAGTTTGAACTTGCCTTTTTGACAGCAACTTATAAATTGGCTATCTCTGGGTCACTCTTGTTTAAAATAATAAGCCTCACAAAACTGACATTGAGTAGTCATGTCCCCACAACTATGAACCTCTACTGCTAAAGACTTGAGTAAAGGACAATTTGCAAAGCATATAGGATTTTGACTTTCATATTCATCAGGTGAAATGTCATATAATGTTTCAACAACAGGTTCTAAATGTTTAGTTTTTTTCGTGGCTTTTCTTGGTATATGTTGTATTGTTTGAGGTAAAATGTCATGTAATGTTTCATGAACCGGTTCTAAATGCTTTGTTTTTTTCTTTGCTTTTTTTTTGTATCCCTTGTATTTTTTCAGCTAAAATGTCATCTGATGTTTCAGCAACAGGTTGTAAATGCTTTATTTGCTTGTTGTTTTTTTTTGTCATATCTTTAATTTCTGCAGGTGACAGTCTTTTGCTTGCAATTCTTTTACTTTCTTTTTCTCGTCGAATTTCCTTCTTCTCCGGTGTCTGCTGGCTGTCTGCTCTCTGTCGTCGTTCTCTAGCTTGGCGTCTTTTCTTTTCTTGTTTACTCTCGTTATCAGCCATGTTAATCTGTAAAAATAAAATAATGTATCTTTAGTTTATTTTGAGATGTTAAGTTTGTTTTCATCAAAAATTGTTATCAACAGTGTGTTTACATTTTATACTTAATCAATTTCAATTTGGTCAATTGAATAGAGGTCTAAATAATGTCATCATAATATAATTTTTTAAAGAATTTTTTATTTAGTAAACATGTATCCAATAGCAAGTTTTTCACTAACAAAAAAGTTATTAGAAAAAAAATGTTATGGTTTTATTTACAGCACTATTCAATTTGTCAAATGGCAATTCAATAAGGGTCTAGGACTGGAAATGTCCAATGCGAAATTGTATAGAGTCTGGGTTTAGAGCCTTTTTTGGAGTATGCATTATTTTTTTCTGGCTACATTGAAGTTTGTATTTACTATTAAAGATTATTGGCCCTAAAAGACAAAGAAGAGATAGCATTAAAATGTGTTAGTTATATTTTTTTCAAAGTTATAGTTACTAGTGTTTTTTTTTAAATTTTATTTTCTGTTGATATCGATACAAAGCTAAGATATTTATTTATTTTTCTCTTTTTTTACTTGTTATACTGTACCTTGGTTGAAGTTTGATTTCAAGCAGAATCTTTGTTGGTCCTGTGTTGAAAGCCTTCGTCCGATGGTCTGGTCCTGTGTTGAAAGTCCTCGTCCAATCGTCTGGTCCTCTGTTGAAAGTCCTCGTCCGATGGTGTAGTCCTCTGTTGAAAGTCCTCGTCCGATGGTCTGGTCCTGTGTTGAAAGTCCTCGTCCGATGGTGTAGTCCTGTGTTGAAAGTCCTCGTCCGATGGTGTAGTCCTCTGTTGAAAGTCCTCGCCCGCTGGTCTGGTCCTCAGTTGAAACTCCTGGTCCGATGGTCTTCACGCAGTATCTGTTGTAAAATAAAAATGAAAATGTTATTTGATTTGAATGTATTTGTATTAACTAAAAAATGACATTATTTCTGTGTATTGTATCTGTTATGGTGAATTTTTGTACTATTTATTTGTTTGTGCAACCTTTTCAAAATACTTTAAATGTATTTTTATATTGCATAGATAATTTTTTTATACTGTAATTATTTTTTTGTGAATTATTTTGTATATGATTGCACTGGTTTTAGCATTATCCTATTTTCTGTTCAGCACTTTTGGTATACTTATTTAGGCTTCTTTGTAAGGCTTATAGGTTGTTAAAGATTCTTAAATATTAAAGAAGAATATTAATTTAGTTTGCTATGTGTTTGTGTGAGTTTTTCTAAAATCCTGTTTGGTGCACACCAAAAGTGGTATGCTTATTTATGCTTCTTTCTAAGGCTTATACGTTCTTAAACATTAAATAAGAATATTAATTTAGTTTCCTATGTGTTTGTGTGAGTTTTTCAACAATCCTGTTTAGTACACACCACTTTTGCTATGCTTATTGAGGCTTCTTTCTAAGGCTTATAGGTAGTTAAACATGAAATAAGAATATCAATTTAGTTTGCTATGTGTTTGTGAGAGTTTTTCTACAATCCTGTTTGGTGCGCACCACTTGTGGTATGCTTATTTAGGCTTTTTTCTAAGGCTTATAGGTTGTTAAACATTAAATAAGAATATTAATTTACTTTGCTATGTGTTTGTGTGAGTTTTCCTACAATGCTGTTTGGTGCGCACCACTTGTGGTATGCTTATTTAGGCTTTTTTCTAAGGCTTATAGGTAGTTAAACATGAAATAAGAATATCAATTTAGTTTGCTATGTGTTTGTGAGAGTTATTCTACAATCCTGTTTGGTGCGCACCACTTTTGGTATGCCTTTTTAGGCTTCTTTCTAAGGCTTATAGGTTGTTAAACATGAAATAAGAATATTAATTTACTTTGCTATGTGTTTGTGTGAGTTTTCCTACAATGCTGTTTGGTGCGCACCACTTTTGTTATGCTTATTTAGGCTTTTTTCTAATGCTTATAGGTTGTTAAACATTATATAAGAAAGTTAATTTAGTTTGCTATGTGTTTGTCTGAGTTTGGTACAATCCTGTTTTGTGTGTACCACTTTGTGTGTACCATATGTTGCATACTTTAGCCCTCATTCAATTGCAGTTTGGCCAATTCAATAGGGTCCTCATTAGATTAGAAGTTTGTCAATTGAATAGGGCTCTATATAAGCACATAACATATTTTTTTGACAGAAGTTTTTAGTTAGTGAAAACCTTGGTTTTGGATAGAGGTTCAGTAACTAAAAAGTTTGTTTAAATTTTTTTGTATGTGCTTATATAGAGCCCTATTCAAATGGGCAACTCGGAATTGAATGAGGCTTTAGGGGTCTAAATAAGCACATAACATATTTTTTTTAAAGAAGTTTTTAGTTCGTAAACATCTATCCAAAATCAAGGTTTTCACTTACTAAAAACTTCTTTAAAAAAAATATGCTATGTGCTTATTTAGACCGCTATTCAATTGGTCAAATAGCAATTGAATGAGGGCCTTTGGTTGCTGCATTTGTTATATAGTCGGGGCCTCATTCAATTGCGTTTTGGGCAATCGAATAGGGCTCAATATGACCACAGAGCATCTTTTTTTACAGAAGTTTTTAGTTAGTGAACTTGTACCTAAAAGCAAGGTCTTCACTAACTAAAAAGTTCAGTAAAAAAATATGCTCTGTGCTTATATAGAGCCCTATTGAAATGGGCAAATCACATTTAAATGAGGCCCTCGGCCATTAAAGATATATTATATATATATAATTTTGCCAATTGAATAGGGCTCTATATAAGCACATAACATAAGTTTTTAGTTAGTAAAGACCTTGGCCCTCATTCAATTGCAATTTGTTCAATTGAATAGGGCTCTAAATAAGCACATAACATATTTTTTTAAAGAAGTTTTTAGCTAGTAAACATCTATCCAAAAGCAAGGTTTTCACTGACTAAAAACTTCTTTAAAAAAATATGCTATGTGCTTATTTAGAGCCCTATTCAATTGACTAAATTGCAATTGAATGAGGCCCCTTGATTTTGGATAGAAGTTCAGTAACTAAAAAGTTCTGTATCAAAAATATGTTATGTGCTTATATAGAGCCCTATTGAATTGGCCAACTCGCAATTGAATGAGGCTCATGGTTCGGTTCTTTTTTATACTTAATACTTTACCTTGATTGAAGTGTCGAATGACAGAGGGTCCCCTCCTGCCAATCTTAATCCGCCGGCCTTTTTGTAGTGTCTGTTTGAAAAAGAAAGTGAAATGGTTAATTGTATATTTCTTATTTTTGATTTAGCAAAGCATGGCCTTTTCAGCATGTAATGTATTGTTCTGTCTTACCTGTTCTTTTTTGTTGGTGTTCTTTAAAAGGGATTGTGCTTCACAATGCACGGTGCAAATTGTTGAGTGACGCTGTTGATGCAGAGTCTGTTTGAATATTAAAAGAAGTAGAAAGATTGAGTTTTAGGTAATATATTAAATTGCACTAAATTAATGTCATTTAAATATACTTCTGTAATTATTTTCAATTAACATTATTTTTTTGGGGGGGGCTACACACATGTCACATACATGAAGCACATTTTCAGAGTTCAATGTAAATTTTTTCTGTGCGTGTGACATATCACTAAAGATGAATGATATTTTAATTGTTAAATGAACCTTATTTTTTGTTTTTGCCAACACACATAAATGTGTGTGTGACATGTGACTATAGATGCTACACATATATGTGCGTGTCACATATCAGTATACATGACTCATATTTTAATATTACAATTTCTTTTTTTTCTAATGTCATTTAAATGTAGTTGTTTAATTACTTTGTTTTAAGATAATTTTGTTGCAGGGGCAATACACATAAATGTGCGTGTCACATGTCACTATACATAAACCCCTTTTTGATATTTATTTATTTATTTATTTTTTTTGTTAAATGAACCTTATTTTTTTTGTGGGCCTACACACATAAATGTGTGTGTGACATGTGACTATACATGATAGACATAAATGTGCATCTGACATGTGACTATACATGATAGACATAAATGTGCGTTTGACATGTGACTATACATGATAGACATAAATGTGCGTGTGACATGTGACTATACATGATAGACATAAATGTGCGTGTGACATGTCACTACATGAATCACATATTTTTTTTTTTTTTGTGGTGTCTTTATAATAAAATGTAATATATTATAGCTTACCTCTCAGTTGTAATTTGCACAATGTAAAGTAGTAAATTAGGAAACAATTCTCTTCTGAAGTAAGAGCAGCAGTCACTCTGTTCATCACCTGAGTAGAAATTTAGAAATTTCTGGAAAGTAGGCAGTATTTATAACCTTGTAGAAATTTCTGGAAAGTAGGCAGTATTTTTTTAAACTTTCAAGTGCCTCAGAACATTATAACGCAATACGCATGCGCTATTTGCGTTCCAGCTTACAATTTGCGTTCCAAATTCCGCATAGTATGTGTTTCATTTTTCCGAGTTACTGCAGTGTAGTTACGTCTGAAGCCTCATTTTCGTTTTGTTTGGCGGCCATTTTTTCTGTCGCTTAGCCGATTTTCGGCCGTTTAAACTAATTTTTTTAACTTAAATGGATGTGTAAATGAACTTTTGGAGGTGCCGGATGCCCCCCCTTGCTGTAAGTAAGCTTTTTATGTGTTCGTTGTGCTTATTTCTTGTGTTTGTGATGTTTTGATGCGCAGCGTTTGTAATGGGACTTTCGCGGCTGTTTTTTTTTCTGATGCGGCCGTATTTTGTTGCAATGTTGCCGTTTTTTTTTTGCGATATACGCAGTTAGCTTTTACGTGTACGACGCAGTGTATTTGTTTCTAAGTCGTGCGTATGTGTGTTAAGAGCGTGTAAGGGCCTTTTTTACTGTTTTTTTGTTAAGTCTTGCTTGTGTGTGTCTGGGTGTAAGCGGGTGTGAGGGGCCTTTGAGGTTTTTTTTGTTAAAAAGTCGTGTATGTGTATGTGTGTGAACACAGCCGACGTTGGGATGCTCCCCCCCACCGCAAATGCGGACCCTCGCTTCGCGAGGATCCGCATTTGCGGGGACGTTGTTGGGTTTTTGTTGGCTGGGAGGTTGGGTTTATTTTGTTTAAACAGTCGTGTGTGTGTATGTTAACACAGCCGACGTTGAGCCTCCACCTCCGCAAATGCGGACCCTCGCTTCGCGAGGATCCGCATTTGCGGGGACGTTGGGATGCTCCCACCACCGCAAATGCGGCCCCTCGCTTCGCGAGGACCCGCATTTGCGGGGAACTGCGTCCCTCGCGCCCTATTAAATTGCGTTACATCACTGAAAAAGGGGAGTTTAGATTTCACAGTCCTATGGGCTGCAATTACGAACTGGGATCAGACCCACATTCCAGAATAATGCAATATTAATTAAGCCGTAAATATGATATTCTGTTACATGCGAGTTACAGTGTATGTATTAACACATTGATTGCCGGGATAGATATAACACAGAAATCAAACATGAAATATAGTATTATTTGGGGTCGTTTTGCGGGCTTGAGAATGTTGTGCTATTAATTCTAAGACCTAACATCACTTTCCCTTTTATATAAAGTACAGTAGTGTGTTTCTATTTGCATTTACGGGGCTACAAATTGGTCTTTACCCCCCTTACGAGTCCTCTCCAGCACGTTGGGCTTTAGGCTCCATTTGCGTGTTACGGGCTAGCTCGCGGGTAACTTTGTTGCCATTTAATAGCATGACTGGATTTGTAGCTGTTACGGACTTCACAGATCAAAGGATTTGCGGGCTGAGAAGTGCCACGTTCACATCCGGTAGGCATTTTTCAGCCGTCCTGCGTCTTAACCAGCAAGTTGTTGGCGGGTTGCTTTACGGAGCTAATTTAATAGCTGTAAGTCCTACTTTCAACATTAAGGGCTACGTTTTAACACGTAGCCCAAATTTAATGAGGCTGTTAGTATTACTATAAAGGTCTAACATCATTATAGGCGCAGACATATCTATATCTCTTAAAATTTAAATTGTGTATTCAATCGTGCATATTTTTCTTTTATATCTCATATCTTCTATCCAAATGTTTTATATATTTTCCATAGGGTATATAAACTCTATAGAATTTTACAACATATGAATTTCTCCCATTTAATATATCCCAAAAAGGAGAGAGAGAAAAAAAAAGAACAAAAAAGAACCATGACAAGTTATAAAATATCCTTGTTCAAGTTGATTGTTTCCAATACTGAAATCCCATTTTTGTAGGAGCTCCATTCCTTCTTGTACGGACTGGATTCTGTACCATCAGGAATTTCTTAAAATCATAAGACCACAAGGGGATCTCCATTTGTATAAAAGTATTTCCCGTCTCAATAATTGCGTAATGTTTCTGAATTCCTTATGCTTTGCCAGTGTGTATGAGGATATATCTGTAAAAAAAATGTTTTTTTCAAATGGTATGTCAAAGATTTGTTTTTCTATATGTTGCCTTAACAATAACCTCTTTATATGACAGTTAATGGATTTTTACTAGAACATTTCTTGGATTTGCTTTGTCCATATTGACTGGTAGAGGAATTCTACGGAATATTTCCATTTTACTATTCTTCTAAGGAAATTCCTGTACTAATGAAGAAAACAGTTTACTTAGAAACTTATTTAGATCTGAGTCTGAAATAGCTTCAGAGATTCCTCTAATTTGGGGGCTTTACCTCCTTAATTAATCTTCTAGGTTGACAATTGTGTTATTTACAATTTTAAATTTGTCCTCTAAGGAGTAAGACATCAAAGAATTATGATCTGTTGTTATTTTGTCCAGTATAATTACTATATATCCTGTTTTGGATTTAATCTCTTTTTTGGTCTTGTGATGATCCGAGTGGTAGGGACTATACAAGCCCAGAGCCGACCTGCTATAGACTACAGGTTAAGTACTCACAATGACCATTGGGTTCTTTAAAATCTCGGCACCAGCACCCTGATATCTGGATACTGTACCAGTCAGGGTCTCTCAATCAGTAAACAGCACTTCCAGGAATCCCAGTAACTTCCCTGTGGTAGTGACCAGGGCAAGTTACTTGCAGAGTAAAGATAGGATTAGTATCCCAGCTACCAAGAGCAAAATAATAGGCATACAATTTTCTATATGCCTCTGCAGTGAACTGCCTTTATTTGATTCTAGAACTCAACTGCACAATTTAGAAAAACACAAAAACAACATTCATGAATTGGGGAGGGGATAAGTTTGAATTCTCCACCTGGATGCACAAGCACCAATCAGCTGAATAGCTGTACTGCCTGAATTAAAATAGTCCAATCAGCATAGTCCTGTGTCCATGGGGACCGAGATGATGTAATAGAAAGGGGCTGCCCTTTTCTGGGGGCTGGTCTGTGTTACTCGAGCTGCCACATGCAGCTATAGAACAAAGAACCAGGACTAGTTACAGGTGCTATCTTGTTTGGTCAATATTACAAATAGGAGTACAACACACTAATAACCTTTAAACATGACACAGAACACATTAATATTACATGGGGAATTACATACAAGATGAGGCAGGGGGCATATGCAATAAGAAACATGAAGCATGGTGGCAATATAATTCCCCTACCCATTTTCCAATGGGGAAGTCTGTTCTCTATGGTAGCTCACTGGGTTAAAATCCAGGCCCTGGAAAGGGGTTCATGATAGGTCTTTCTCTCTCTTTCCTCAGGGTAGCCTTCTCTTCTTTTCTCTCCTTTCTCTTTCTTCCATCTTCCTTTCTACTTTTCCTCTTTATATGTTTTCTCCTTATACTCCTCTTCCCTAGTCCTTCCTGCTCTCAAATAGTGTCATATTATCATATCAAGGCAAGAATCGATGCCTTTGATTTGGGGTGTTGTATAAGACTGCTTAGAGTCCCTTGGATTGCAAGAAGATCCAATAAATCAAGTCCACTGGAAGGTATGATCATGAGGTTGAAGCTCAAATATTTTGGCCATATCATGAGATGGCAAGTTTCCCTAGAGAAGACTCTGATGCTGGGAAAGATTGAAGGTACAAGAAGAAGGGAATGACAGAGGCGGAGATGGATAGATGAGGTCACTGAAGCAATGAACATGAACTTGATGGAGCTCAGAGGGACAGTGACTGAGAGAGGTACCTGGCATGCTGCGGTCAATAGAGTCATGGAGAGTCGGACGCGACTGAACAACTAAACAACAACAACAAAAAACATGTCAAGCTATTTTCTTCAAGCTTCTGTGGAATTTATACACACACAAGGATTATTCTGCATTTGAGTATCAAGCAATTTATCTCTGGTCTAGCTGAGCCTTGTCCTTTACAGTGTCATCACAATGGGGTATTGTTATGCCCAGGGCCTGACTGGACTGTTTTACACTATGGCCTGGGCCTGACTGGAAAGAGTTACCCTGTTTTTATTATTATAGTTATGTATTTCTTAGTGCTTATGGTTAAAATATGATTACACTGTTATACTGTATGTATGTTGGTTTATGTATTATGTTTCATGGTATAGGAATTGTTTTAAAGAAACATATTAGCTAGTCTGCAGGCTATTGCACCATCCTATTATGTTACAATGTTGTTATCTGGTGATAACTCACTTAGTCCACCTAAATATAATCAACAGGATGAAATCTGATCTCATCAGAGGTACAGGGTAAGCAGGGGGGCAGCCTATTATTTAGGGATGTGGCTTACTGATTGGCCAGCCTGTGTGCCAGAAAATTGTTAAAATGTGCCAATTAATAAAAGTATGACAGTGGTATCTGTACTTACATAGAGAAGGTGTAAGTGTCATTCTGTGCATTAATCCTAATTAGGGATTATATGGTGTTCCTGATATTCTGGTCTGCTGAAGCAAGTTCCTGGGTGTGGTTCCTGTGTATGGTCCATCTTCTGCTATCAGAGGTGTACAAGGACCGCATGATTCTGCTGGATAGGTTTGAACTAGGTTCTTACCCAGTCCAATTGAAGTAGCAGATCGTGACAGGTATAATGCCAGTGATTTCCATATTGGTTTTGTAAACAAAAGGAGGAAGCCAAAGAAAGGCCCTGCAACTTGTCTATGCTCACGTTGTCTTCTAGACTGATTCCTAATGTGAAAGAATTTGGAACGGTAATATACATTCATTTGCAAATGTGGGGAGCAAATGTTAAAGAGGACAAACGTTACTGAGGTAGAGTAAAAGGAGCCCATTTTAAAAACAGCAACCTTTTCCCATCTGAATTGGTACCCCCTGCTTCAATACTGGGCATCTGTGCTTCCACTGCCTTGGCATGATGAACTCTTCATTTAACACAATGGATTACTCTGAGATAGCACATAACATGTCTCAAGCAAGGATGCATTTCATGATACAAAGGCATGACAAGGGTAGGTTCACAATTCTTCACCCATTGAAACTTAAAACTGAGGGTAATATGAATAGACGTAGCAATGATCTGTCTAGACGATAAATAATACAATGACAAAATAAGTAAATGACTCATCTCATATTTGTACAGAAACAACCTGTGGTCACCATTTATTAAATAAAAAACTGTTTCTACAGGACAGTTCTCATTATTTGATTCTGTTATACACTGGGAATGATATTTTTTTTACATTAGCTTGAGATGTTGGAGCAAACTAGAATAACAATCCTTAATAGTGTATTACTTCCTTTAAAGTAACCTGAGGACATTTTTTTTTTATTTAAAAAAATGTATTAACATAAAGCATAAAAACAAACGGATTTCCAAACACAAGACCCACCACAAAAATGTTGGTAAATGGGAATACAGAGATGGGAATATCACAGTGTTAAATATTTTCCCATCTGGCCCCACTGTTTTAACTTTACAGAAGCACATATTAATTCTCTAAATATACATATCTTTCTATTTATATTTGTAAAAAAATGTCTAAATCGATTCATCATTTATTATAAAATGTAAGCAGAATCATTGGCACAGTTAGCTACAACCTCATGTTTTACACCTTTCTGTATTTAGGATTAAGGCTAACTAAACCTATTTATTTATACTCCTTTTACATAGATATCTACGGTATTTATATAGCTCTAACTCCATGTTTTATTGACAGTGCTAATATTTCTTCTGTTTGTGGCTTGTATTACAGTTTATGTATTAGTAACAAATTAGTCTAATCCAATCAAACAAATTTGCAGTTTTCAGACATTCATGACAATATAAAATAAAGTTATCCTCAAAGTATGTTATAAGATCATTTTTGTAAGAATTTGATGCTATTTCTAACATCGTAATTAATGTTTTTTAATAAATGTGGGTAGAATTATTATTTTTTTAAATTGCTGATCAAGCACATGTCATTGTTTTTTTTTATTTTAGTACTTTTTGCAGGAGCTCAAGTGTAACGCACCCATGGTTTCCTGTTTGTTTTCAGATTTCTTATATTTTTTAGAATTATTTTATATGTCCCTTTAAAAGGTATTTCTTATATCAGTGCATATGCTGATGCAATGCACAGCTTTTCACCAATGTCATCTTCACTTTCCAATGATTCATGTTTGGGTGTGTTGATGCTGGAAATCTGGGCAGAATTATCAATAGAGGAAATTACAAGTCTTTTTATGTTACTGTATAAAAAAAAAACATTTCTCTGGCATTCCACATGAGCAATGTAAATATCTTGTCTTGTTATTAATTTTACAAAAGATGAATCACTTTTTCTTTCAATAAGTGCTTATGTTAGAAGAAAAACGAGTTAAAGTAGAATTGTAATAATGAAATATTGTATTGTTTAAGTCTAATGACAAAATTACATGTTACACCCTTTTTTAGAAATGTTTATTCTGCCGTTGCCAATAGTTTCTCAGTAAGTGATGACTCAATTATTAAAAGTGCCAACAGAATAGCTTTATTAGAACATTTGCTTGACATTTGGAGTCTCTGAAGGTAATGCCAATGAAGTGAATATCTTTGACTGTATATATTTATGTATTTTCGTTTAGTCTTTTAGTTGACTTTATCCGTGACCCTATGGACGCAGGCACATCTGTCTGTGTTTCTGGTTGTGCTTCATAATGATTTCTTGGAGTGGGTTGCCAGTTCCATCTCCAGTGGACCTCGATTTGTCTGGCCTCTCTGCTATGACCTGACAATCTTGGTTGACCCGACATGGTATAGCTCAAAGTTTTATTGAAGTGTACTAGCCATCATCACAACAAGGTAGTGAGACTAAGGGCCCTCTGAGCATCTTTGACGCTCATTGCGAGTTACTGTTACTGCCTTGGGTTAAGTGTTACTGGCTTGGGTTAAGTGTTACTGCTTTTGGTGAAGTGTTACTTTGTTGGTGTAAATCTTACTGTTGTGGAGGAAGTGTTACTGGTTTTCCTCAAGTGGTTCGTGTTTGGGGCTCTTTTTTGTGAGTTTCGGACTCGTTTTCATCCTTTTGCGTTTTTTCATCCGCCATTTTAAGTTAAGAACCTCAGTCACAGGCCTCCTGGCTCTCCCAATGTGCTGTGTGTGAGTGTGTAAGTTAATTTAAGGTATATTTGTTGTTTTTTTTAGCTTTTTACTGCTCAGTGATTCGGCTGTTAAAGTCGTATATTGGCGAGCCCCGCAGTCCATCTACGTGCTTCGGGGCCTAAGTCATACAGGTTGTAATTTTGCGGCCCTCGCTAATTTCCACTGGCGCAAAGTTTTACTGGCCTGTCTGCGGCGCTCATTGCAGCCTAAGTCTAAACGCTATCAAATATACAGATAACACAGAAAAAATTTCTCTGTGGTCCTTTAAATATTATATTATTTTTACTTTCTAAACACATTTTTGGGTAATTATCTATTCAGATGTCTTCAAAAACGCAAATCTCATATATTTACCTAGAGTGGTCCCTTAAGAAATATTTTATGTCATTATTTTGAAATGTACAACATATTTGCAAATATGAATGGAATAAATGAAGATGAACTTATAACCCTTGGATGGTTTGTAATTCCTCTTACAACATAAGTTCTCAATTTATATACTATTTTTGGGTTAGCGTAATGTTGAAATGCAATTTCGTAATTACTTCAGTATTATCTCATTTAAAAAGATTTATCAGCAACTAATGCCCTTCTCGTTTTCAGTAAATATGCTGAAGCTACCTTATATTTAGCCATGGCCCTGGGGCCACAATGCAGCCCTCCAATACTTTTTATATGTCCCCTATAGACCCAATCTGAACTCTACCACACTATGAGCCCGATTCTATTAGAAACCTGCATCTTTCGGTATACAGGCCGGAATTAATTGAACAAGCCTGCAAGTTACGGCCTAAACACCGAAACTGTAAACCATGCACTCGTATGTAGCAATTCACAGCGGGAACATGATCAATTAAGCAAGGTCGTAACCACCCATTTCGAAACAGCCAATAGTAACTGAGACCACCATCATTATGGCAGTAAAACATAGAGGTTACATGTCAATCAATTAGCGTTTAGGGGTTCGATATATAACCAGACTCGCAAAACGGCAAAATACAAAATAATAAAAAGGAATGCCAATACTGTTCTAGTTCATGTGGGTGGCCTGATATGTATTAACTCATTGATTTCCAAGATCGATATAACCCGAAATGAAAAATAACGTTTTTTATTTGTTATTGCCGATTTGCGAGCTTTAGACTTTTGTGCAATTAATTATAATGTCTTTCATCACTTTCCCCATCTTTTAAAGTGCAGTAAAGATTTTTTTATTTGTGTTTACAGTGCTACGGACATGTCTTTAACCCCTTGGCGAGTCCTCTCTAGTACTCATAGGATTTTCTCATACATTTGTCATTTAGGGGGTGTGAAAACATTTGCGGGCTTGGGGAATTGTAGCAATTGAATACCGATTTGCGATTTTAGTGATCGGAACTCTTGCAGGCGTGAATGATCAAAGGCTTCGGGAGGCTGTAAGTTCTGGGTTTAACAACTGCAATTATTTCAAGGCCGCAACCTGTAAACCGTTTGGAGCCCGCAAAAAAAAGCCAATTGAATAGCAAATTAACTTATGACCTCACTTACGGGCTCCAGTAACTTACAATTGCTCAATTGAATCAGGCTCTATGCTTCTAGTGCAAAACTATGCACCCCTAACTCTGTCACCTTTCTTCCTTCCTACTTCTCTTCCACTACTGTAATTCTTCCTTTCTCTATTTTACCTATTTCAAATAATTTAAAGGGACATAATGGAGGCTCCAAATATGATATAATTTAAAGCACCAATCATATTTTAAAAAATTATGTTTTTGAAGAACTAGACTTGAAAATATGCCACATGCATTTCGAATGTTAAAACAATACAGCCTTTCATTTATTAGCTTTTATATGCAATGCTGCGATGGAAAGTGTCTGCGTACACAATGGGAATGTAGTAGTTACAGCTGCCAGTGCTGAGAGTGGGACTAAGGGCCTCATTCAATTGCGATTTGGCCAATTGAATAGGGCTCTAAATAAGCACAGAGTATTATTTTTTTTACACACGTTTTTAGTTAGTGAAAACCTTGCTTTTGGATCACTAACTAAAAACTTCTGTAAAAAAATATGCTCTGTGCTTATATAGAGCCCTATTCAATTGGCCAAATCGCAAATAAATGAGGCCCATAGACACAGGGCCTGTTACTTGCAAGTAACTTTCCGATTTGCTACTTTTGGGCTACTTGTTCCCTTTGCTCTATTTTTACTTACCTATTCAATTGTCCGAGCCCGCAAGTTAGTCCCCCTTCCCGATAATCACAAACCATGCTATCGGCAGTAGGCATTTGAGGGCTTGAACGTAATCGCTGCCCCAAGACCGTAACTCGTGTTTCAAGCCTGCAAACTCGGAGCACTGTAAATGCAAATATAAATTCAATGTAGCACTGTCAAGTACTGTAAATGACGGGGAACACAATGGGTGACATTAGAATTAAAAGTACATCATTCTCAAGCTCGCACATCGCCAAAATATAATACTTTACTTCATGTTTAATATCCGTCCAAAGTCCTACGGTATTGAATGACCTCCAAGCCTGTAACTCGTTATTCAAGCCCATAGGACTTCAATGAAATATGGAGGTTGATTTCAAAGTCATACAGGCTTGAAGGTTGAAGCCCGTAGGACTTTATGAAGAAAATTAAACATGAAATAAAGTATTTATTTTTGCCGATTTGTGAGCTTGAGAATGTTGTGCTATTAATAAGACCTCACATCACTTACACATCTAATAAAGGTACAGGATTGCTTTTTTATTTGCTTAATTAGTGCTACGATTTGTAAGTAAGCCCTTTGTGGGACCTCCTTGGTACCAGTAACCTGTTCGTGTTTAGCCATTTACAGGCTTGATGGAAGGGTAAATCGAGGCAATTGAATAGCGTTTTTTTTTTTTTTTGCGGCTTTGAAGCAAGTAACTTGCGATTATGAGCAAAGTAGCTGATAGTAGCGCGCAGTAAGTAACCAGATTGGCCTGTTTGTCTCTTCCTACTTCCTTCTGCACACCCCATGATTCCTTCCTGCACAAACTGCTATCAATGATTGTTACAATGTATTACAATGCATTAGCTGCCTGTGATTGGCCAAAACGAATTATGAAGTGTATTCTAATTTTAGCAGAGATATCCAGGGGTGTTAACTAACAAAAGCAACTGCTTGCAAAATCAAGTGATTTAGCAAACATCCGGGTGTGTTTGTTAATGTACATTTTGGGATTTTTTCATGCAAAAAAATGTTTTTATGAACTACTGATTCTCCTCTGTCAGATGTATTCATAAACCAGGAAACTTAAATATTCCTTTAAAAACACCATGTAGAAAATATCTGATGTTGGTAGTCCTTTAAAACTATACATAACCGTGAGCAGTTAATCAGTTGAATATTATTTAAAAAAATGCAATTGACATTGAAATCTGCAATTTATGCATATCAGTTAGCCTTCCTGATCCCCCTCAGCTAATTGTTCATTTTTTTTTTTTTTTGCGGCTTTGAAGCAAGTAACTTGCGATTATGAGCAAAGTAGCTGATAGTAGCGCGCAGTAAGTAACCAGATTGGCCTGTTTGTCTCTTCCTACTTCCTTCTGCACACCCCATGATTCCTTCCTGCACAAACTGCTATCAATGATTGTTACAATGTATTACAATGCATTAGCTGCCTGTGATTGGCCAAAACGAATTATGAAGTGTATTCTAATTTTAGCAGAGATATCCAGGGGTGTTAACTAACAAAAGCAACTGCTTGCAAAATCAAGTGATTTAGCAAACATCCGGGTGTGTTTGTTAATGTTCATTTTGGGATTTTTTCATGCAAAAAATGTTTTTATGAACTACTGATTCTCCTCTGTCAGATGTATTCATAAACCAGGAAACTTAAATATTCCTTTAAAAACACCATGTAGAAAATATCTGATGTTGGTAGTCCTTTAAAACTATACATAACCGTGAGCAGTTAATCAGTTGAATATTATTTAAAAAAATGCAATTGACATTGAAATCTGCAATTTATGCATATCAGTTAGCCTTCCTGATCCCCCTCAGCTAATTGTTCATTCTGATGATTGCCAGTAATTGGCCGTATAATTATAATTCCAAAGAACTTTGACATTGAGAAGAATGAGAGAATGCTAATGGGGTTAATGTATCACTCAGGCTTTTTTTTAGACTTATTTATACTGAAATTCTAGAGCCCTATTCTGTTCCCCATATTGCAAACTTACACTGAAAAAAGTGCAAAGGAGACGCAAAATGCATCAATCTTTCCCATTGATTTTCCCACATCAGGAATTTTAAGAGTCCTTGTTCTTAATAGATCCTCGTAGCATTGCAGTTACTTATAGGTGCCACTGGGGTGCCTTTAAGGACCCCTGTTGCATTGGGTTAACGTGTTAAGGCATATACAGGTGAGCTGGGTTATTAATGCATCTGATAGAGGAGAATTTATAGTGTCTGAAAAAAATGTTTGCATGAAAAAAATCCAAAGTAAACAGTTAAACCGTTAGCCTGAAGTTTGCTGATTTTCTTGCATTTGCAAACTGTTTTCTCTCAATGTTAACACCCCCTGAAATTCCCAGGGAATATTAGCATAAGTAATACATTGGCCTGGTGATTGTGCAGGCATGCTCAGTTAGCACTTGAAGTCTTCCCTACAGTGGGAAGCCACATGATTTCAGACACTTTCCTTTCCTTTAGCCAATCAGCAGCTTTTATATCAGGTACATTTTTTAATGAAGTACCCAACACGCTCAGTGCCATTGCTGGGGGTGTCTACATCACCCCCAGCTTTTTCTTTTTTTTCGCAAAAAAGGTTTGCATTTTTTCATGCAAACATTTTTTGCTAGGTGGGTTATGATGCATTCTACAGGATGCATTCATAACCCACCTCACTTTCATATACATTTAAGTGCATGGATGTCTCAATGGACACCCATGGTTATGTAGATGGAGTGATTGAGTTGTGGGATGGGGATTGAGTGGGGAAGGGGGTGATTTAATAGTGAGTGGGAAAGGGGATCCCCGAGGATGAATGAAAATGCGCCACAGCGTGTCATCAGATATGTGGAAAAATCCTATATAAATGTATATACATGCAAAAATAAAGTTTGTATTTTTGTGTACGTATAGAATGTGTATGTGTTATGTATACTGTATTTTGCCAGTTAATATAAAAATACAGTAACTTAAAGCTAAATTGTGTATTCTTGGTTGTGAATTCCCTTATCTCAATTTATCCTATGTTAAAATGACCACAAGTGAAACCAGGAAAGCATCGGCAGTGTTAAACAGGGTATAGTGCTACAGAATATGTTGCGCATTACAAATAAAGGATCACATATATAGTTGTGAGCAGGCGATCCAGCCAGAGCCGTTGCTCACGCTTGCGGGCTCGCATAGCGAGCTCGCGGCCCCCGCAAAGCAAGGTCCTCAGTTGCTGGCATGGAGCGCCGCAGGCGCTCCTTGCCAGCAACTGCAACACTCGCAAACTTCACGTCATAACGCAAAAAACATACGAGACACGTTACCACACATTACGACCTCTCAAAAAACGTCCGCAACCCGCGAACATGAAAAAATAAAAAACACAATAAATACACACAGCACATATATAAAAAGCTTACCTACAGCAAGAGGGAGCATCCAGGGCCTCGAAAAAGCAACTTACACCTTCATTTAACTCAAAATAAAAGAGTTTAGACACTAAAAAATTCTCTCATCGACAGAAAAAATGGCCGCTGAACAAAACGAAAACGAGGCTACAGCACTCTAAACACGCAAAACACCACAAGAAACTCGCAAAACACCACAAAAGACCTACATAACATTTTCGGTTCGCGAACCTTGGACGCGAATTTCATCAAATGTTCGCGAACTGGCGAACCGGGCGAACCGCCATAGACTTCAATTGCCAGGCAAATTTCAAAACCCACAGTGACTCTTTCTGGCCACAATAGTAATGGGAAAGTTGTTTCAAGGGGACTAACACCTGGACTGTGGCATGCCGGAGGGGGATCCATGGCAAAACTCCCACGGAAAATTACATAGTTGATGCAGAGTCCGGTTTTGAGCGATAAAGGGCATAAATCACCTAACATTCCTAAATTGTTTGGAATAACGTGCTTTAAAACATCAGGTATGATGTTGTATCGATCAGGTAGTGTAAGGTTTACACCCGCTTCACAGTAACAGACCAATCTCCCCGTTTAATGCACCGCAAACAACCGCAAACAGTCCCTTTGCACAACCGCAAACTTCCCATTTGCACAAGGTTGGATACCAAGCTAGCCATGTCCCGTTCCTTGACCTCACTGATGTCATTGAAGGTCTCTTCCTCCACCCAACCACCAAGGGTCCCTGAAAGGTGACAACAAGCCCCCTGGGACGCCTGCTGTGTTTGGTCTTCCACCTCCTCAAAGCCACCTTCCTCCTCTTCTTTAGACTCCTCTCTCTGTGTTGCCACAGTCTGCGTTATTATAAGGTGTGTACTGTTAAGTAGTACTATTCCTATCGGTTTAATCCCTGTTAGGTCCACTATTAGGGGACGTGTATATGGCATTGATTTTTGTAAGCGGGAGATGGAAAAAGATTCTTGGTCGGTCCTCCCACTTCAAATTTGGGGCACTGCGCGTGCAATCTAAGGTGCCACCAGATAGAAGTGGTGTGTTCAGTTGTACTATTTATTCCTTTCAGATTCAATAAAGCCAATAAACCTGGCCCGTTACTAGCCAGGAAACTACAAACCAAAACAACACAAAATAGGATACTTCAAATTAAGACCTCGAAGGGAGAAAAAACAACGAACCCAAATAAGATCCAGAAGATCTTTACAAAATTTTACAATAACCTTTATACGGCAACAAAACACATACAGTAGATCTACACAAAATGAGGGGATTTCTTAATTCCTGTGATCTCCCCTTAATAGAAGAAAATGACTTAGAGACTTTAAATGCCAAAGTGACCCTAGAGGAAGTGAGAAAAGCAGTCCAGAACCTCAAACCTAGTAAGTCACCAGGCCCAGACGGGTACACCAATTTATATTATAAAAAATGTATAGACATATTAGGCCCGCACTTGGTCACTCTAACAGAGTTCTAGAAGGCAAGCAAACACCAGCAGAGCTGAACAGGGCAGATATCGCTCTATTCCCCTAGGAAGGTCGAGATGCCTTAGAACCAAAAAACTACAGGCCAATATCATTACTAAACTGTGATACAAAGATCCTGTCAAAAATAATAGCGGATAGAATGTCATCCTTCTTGCCTAAGTTAATACATAATGACCAAGTAGGCTTTGTCTCCCACAGGCAAGCGGGAGACAACATTAGAAAAGTCATGAACCTACTGTACCACACCAAAGCCTCTAAAATTCAAGCCTGTCTTATGGCCTTTGACATTGAAAAGGCGTTTGATTCCTTGGAGTGGACTTACCTATACGCCACGCTTGAAAAATTTGGTATTAAAGGCCATTTCATAAATCTCATACACTCATTATACAAATCATCCAGGGCAAGGTTACAGATTCAGGGAGATGAGAGATTCTTAATTAAAATAGAAAGAGGAACAAGACAGGGGTGCCCCCTTTCTCCCCTTCTATTCGCAATAGCAATAGAACCCCTGGCTCAGACAATTAGGGCCAACGCTGGGATCACAGGCATAAAAATTGGCCATCTCCATTTCAAAACTTGTCTATTTGCAGACGACCTGCTGTGTATGCTCTCAAACCCTACCCAATCGGTCCCAGAGTTGATTCGAACTATGGAGGAGTTTGGTCAGTTTTCTGGCCTTAAACTGAACATAGAGAAGACAGAAGCACTAGCGATTGACTTAACAGCAGTAGAGAAGCAGGGTCTCCAAGAGAAGTTTAATTTTAAGTGGGATAAGAACCACATAAACTACCTGGGAATCCGACTAACCCCTAAGCTAGAGGACTTGTACAAAGCCAACCACTCCAAACTTTATAAAACAATAATTAATGACCTGAGTAAATGGACAAAGTATAGGTTATCATGGCTAGGGAGAATAAATATGATAAAAATGAATGTCCTTCCTAGGTTGCTCTACATATTTCGAACACTCCCGATCCCGATTAAATAAAAAGAATTAGAAAATATTCAAAGGAAAATATTTCAGTTTATCTGGAACCACTCTCCCTCACGCATCACAAAGAAAATTATGTACCTTCATAAGTCAGAGGGGAGACTATCGTGTCAAAACTTAAAATATTACCACAAGGCAGCTCAGTTATCTTTCCTCCCAATAGCACATTCTATAGGGCATCAACCGGCCTGGGTGTATTTAGAGTACCACACTTTAAGGCCCTTAACCTGGGACAAGGTGGCTTGGCTATCAGAATTGCCTCAGAGCCTTAAAAACTCGCCAAACCCCCTAATCAGACACTCACTATCATACTGGAAATGGGCCAAGAAACACACGGGTTTGTTCCCTGGATCCACCCAAATGACCCCAATTCTTGACCACCCTCAGGCCCCGAAACACATGAGCACAACATCACAACACTGGTGGAGGTCAAGGAAACTAGATAGACTGGGAGACTGGTTAGTAAAGGGTCAGATGCTCACCTATGAGGAACTAAGGGATAAGCATGAGCTACCGCTGTCAGAACATTACAATTACTGTAGGCTGAGGCAGTTCACACACTCCCTGACCCAGAAACAGGGGACACCGGTCTTAAATTGGTTCTCCAAAATTTGTAAAGATAAACCTCTATCAAGGGGGATCATTGGGTCGCTTTACAAATATAAAACATTTGTTACTGGTTAAAGCGACACTGGGGGAAGGACCGGAGTGGGAGAGCCCTGAAGACCCTTCAGAAGCAACCGGCAGCAAAATCATCCCAGGAAAGGAGAGGTCGCTTACTGAAGCCTGCCCTAGGGTAACCCAAGTGTGATTGCCTAGGGTAGATATTGTAAATAATAAGCTAATACTGCTGGAGGGATGATAGCTAATAGGACTTAGGTGTTTCCTGCAGATATACTCTTTACTATTGTCTGTTTTACCATGTTTTAGGTATCTCTTAAATTGCAATCACAGTAAAAAATAAGAAAAATTATTAACCTAAAAAGTAAAAATAAGAAGGACTAGCCAGCTAGCTTTCACAAAATGTCTTTATTGTAAATATGTATTTTTGCACAACTGTTATGCAAGACTGTTCAAAAATGCTTTATTTTTCATTACATGCTGTACGCCTTCTGACAATAAACAAATTTAAATGCAAAAATTAGGTATTGTTGCAGCGACCAGAAAAATTGATGTTAGTTTGCCAGGCAGAAAGTGCCCTAAAACATTGCGTCTTGAACCCTAGTTGGTGGCGGATAAGTCACGCAAGTCATCCGGCATTCAGGGATAAAATACAACAGCGTGTGGACCATTATTAGCTCAAGGCAGCTCATCTATCAGGCCTTTTTTAATCTAATGTATCGCCCACTGTCAGTCCCTTCGGGATCCATCCCTCATTCATCTTAATAAAGGTGAGGTAATCTAGACTTTTTTGACCTAAGCGACTTCTCTTCTCAGTGACAAAACCTCCTGCTGCACTGAAGGTCCTTTCTGACAGGACACTTGAAGTGGGGCAGGACAGAACCTCTTTGGCAAATTGGGATAGCTCAGGTCACAGGGCAAGCGTGCACACCCAGTAGTCAAGGGGTTCATCGCTCCTCATAGTGTCGATATCTGCAGTTAAGGCGAGGTAGTCTGTTACTGACGGTCGAGTCGTTCTCTGAGGGTTGACCCCGAAGGGCTGTGGCAATGCATAGGACTTAAAAAGCTCTGCATGTCCTCCATCAACAACACGTCTGTAAAGCGTCCTCTCCTTGCCGGCGTGGTCGTGAGAGGAGGAGGATTATGTTCACCTCTTCCGCTGTTAGGTTGCCGTTGTGCTGTGACATCACCCTTAAACGCTGTGTAAAGCATACTTTTTAATTTATTTTGGAAGTGCTGCATCCTTTCCGACTTGTGGTAATTCGGTAACATTTCAGGCACTTTCTGCTTATACCGGGGTCTAGTAGCGTGGACACCCAGTACAGGTCGTTCTCCTCCATCCTTTTTATACGAGGGTCCCTCAACAGGCACGACAGCATGAAAGACCCCATTTGCACAAGGTTGGATGCCGAGCTAGTCATATCCCGTTCTCACTTAAGGTATGTTCTTCCCCCCAGCCACGTACAACACCACGGGAACCAGATAGGTGACAACGAGCACCCTGGGATGCCTGTTGTGGTTGGTCTTCCTCCTCCTCCTCAAAGCCACATTCCTCCTCTGACTCCTCTTCCTCACAATCCTCTTCCAGCATTGCCGCAGGTCCAGCAAGCGATGCTGATAAGGCTGTTTCTGGTGGTGATGGTGAACACAACTCTTCCTCTTCCTCTTCACGTTCATCTATGGCCTGATCCAGCACTCTTCGCAGGGCACGCTCCAGGAAGAAAACAAATGGTATGATGTCGCTGATGGTGCCCTCGGTGCGACTGACCAGGTTTGTCACCTCCTCAAAAGGACGCATAAGCCTACAGGCATTGCGCATGAGCGTCCAGTAACGTGGCAAAAAGATCCCCAGCTCCGCAGAGGCTGTCCTAGCACCCCGGTCATACAAATACTCGTTAACGGCCTTTACTTGTTGGAGCAGGCGGTCGAACATTAGGTGTGTTGAATTCCAACGTGTCGGGCTGTCTAAAATCAAGCCCCTCACTGGCATGTTGTTTCGCCGCTGGATATCTGTAAAGTGCGCCATGGCCGTGTAGGAACGCCTGAAATGGCCACACACCTTCCTGGCCTGCTTCAGGATGCCCTGTAAGCCTGGGTGCTTATGCACAATGCGTTGTACAATCAGATTACACACATGTGCCATGCACGGCACATGTGTCAACTTGCCCAAATTCAATGCCGCCAACAAATTTCTTCCGTTGTCACAAACCACTTTGCCGATCTCCAGTTGGTGCGAAGTCAGCCACTGATCCACCTGTGCGTTCAGGGCGGACAGGTGTGCTGGTCTGGTGTGACTCTCTGCTTTCACGGAAGTCAACCCCAAGATGGCGTAACACTGCCGTATCCGGGATGTGGAATAGTACCTGTGGAGCAGGGGGGGTGCCGTTGATGTGGAGCAAGACATAGCAGCAGCAGAAGAGGACTCAGCCGAGGAGGTTATGGAAGAGGATGGAGTAGGAGGAGTAGAGGAGGCGGCAGCAGGCCTGCCTGCAAGTCGTGGCGGTGTCACCAACTCCTCTGCAGAGCCACGTATTCCATGCTTGGCAGCCGTCACCAGGTTTACCCAATGCGCAGTGTAGGTGATATACCTGCCCTGACCATGCTTTGCAGACCAGGTATCAGTGGTCGGATGGACCCTTGCCCCAACACTGTGTGCCAGAGATGCCATTACTTCCTTTTGCACAATCGAGTACAGGTTGGGGATTGCCTTTTGTGCAAAGAAATTTCGTCCGGGTACCTTCCACTGCAGTGTCCCAATAGCTACACATTTTTTGAACGCCTCAGACTCCACCAGCTTGTATGGTAAAAGCTGGTGGGCTAAGAGTTCAGACAAGCCAGCTGTCAGTTGCCGGGCAAGGGGGTGACTTTGTGACATTGGCTTCTTACGCTCAAACATGTCCTTGACAGACACCTGACTGTGGGCAGATGAGCAGGGAATGCTCAGGGCGAGACACGGAGTGACTGATGGTTGAGAGGGGGCAAGCAGGGCAGCAGTGGTTGACGTGGCTGAAGATGCTGGACCAGGAGGAGGATGGCGGCTTTGACTTTGTGTCCTGCTTGTACTCATGTGTTGATCCCATAGGCGTTTGTGATGTGACATCATGTGCCTTTGCAAAGAAGTTGTACCTAGGTGGGTGTTGGACTTCCCACGACTCAGTTTCTTTTCGCACAGGTTGCAAATGGCATCGCTGTTGTCACAGGCAGACACACAAACAAATTGCCACACTGCTGAGCTCTGCAATGACGGCATTCTGGTGGTGGCAACAGCATGGGTTGACTGGCGTGCTGTCTGGCTGACCCCGGGTGCCGATGCATGCTGTCTGACTGTGCCACTAGCTACTTGCGACGACCTCCCCCTGTTTCCAACTCGTCTCCTCCTCCTCTCTGTCTCCCCATATGAACTTTCCTCCTGTTCTTCTTCTCTTATAGCGGGCACCCACGTGACATCCACGGACACATCGTCATCATCAACCGCTTCACTCAACAACGGAAGCAGCACCGGGTACAACATCATCATCATCAGACCGTACGTCCATGTGTGTAATGCTGCCTGACTGGGACATATCCCTGTTATCTACATCCTCTGGCACTAATGTTTGCGCATTACTCATTTGTTCCAACGGAGGTGTAAATAACTCTGCTGACGGATCAAGTGAAACGGCTGTGGTGCTAGTGTTGGTGGTGGCGGCAGGCGGGCGAGTGGTAACTAGAGTGGTGCCCGAAGCTAAACTGGAGGAGGATGGTGCGTCTAGGTTCCGAGCGGAAGCTGTAGAAGCTTGGGTGTCCTGTGTTAGCCAGTCAACCATGTCCTCAGAACTTTTCAAGTTCAGGGTACGTGGCCTCTGAAAACTGGGCATTATTCTAGGGCCAAAGGGAATCACAGCACCACGACCACGACGGCCCCTGCGGGGTGGCCTGCCTATGCCTGTCATTTTTTTTTTCGATTAGTGGTACTATGCGTGCAAACTACTGTGACACCAGATATTAGTGGCACTGTGCACTGGCAAAAGTTGGCACAGTAGACGCAATAGGCCTCACACACTGTGAGAAATTGACTCTGCTGGGTTTTGAACCCTGGTTCCCAGGCTGCTGGGCTCCTTCCCTACCACTGCGCCAGCCTGCCTTTGTGAAGTTCCTGGAGATCTGATAACCTTGACTCTGCTAGCAATAGCATCAGTGGCTAGTCTCTTCAGCTGTGTCTGGTCAGGTGTTTGGTCCTTGGCCTATATAAGGCCCTTTCTGTTTATGTACCTTGCCAGATTATTGTGTGGTTCCTGATCACTTCAATAAAGCTTGTTCCTGTTTCACCTACAAATTGCTGAACTGGATTATTGCTGACCTTGGCTGCTGGTCTCCACAACCTTGTGATTCCTCTATCATTACAGAATAATCTGTCCCTTTCATGGAGACCGCCGGGTCAGATTCTGCATTGGCCCAGCAGGTTGCTTTATTTGCAAGAACTGTGCAGACCCAGGCACAGACCATTCAAGTGCTGCAGGACCAGGTAGCTGAACTGCAAAATAAAGTTCAGTCAATGCACAGTGAGTATACCAGCTACAGGGCACGTGATGTTGTGGCTGCTACTGTTACACTTGCACAAGATGCCCGCTTGCCCCTACCAGAAAAGTTTGGAGGAGATCACAAAAAATTTAGGGGTTTCCTAAATCAATGCCGTTTGCACCTTATGATGTTACCTCACCGATTTCCATCTGAAAGAGAGAAGGTGGGATTTATTTTTTCCCTATTCAAAGATGAAGCCCTGGCTTGGGGCTCCCCTCTTCTGGAACAGGACAGTCCAGTCTTGGGTAATCTAAATGACTTTCTTGAGGCCATGTGCCTAGTTTTTGATGACCCAAATCGATGTGCTACAGCAGAAGCCACTCTCCTTCATTTGCATCAAGGGAGGCGCTCGGTGGCTGAATATGCTGCTGAATTCAGACAGTGGGTTGCTGATACTACCTGTAACCAATCAGCCCAGAGGTTCCACTTCAGAAAAGGTCTCTCAGAAGCTATAAAAGATGAGCTAGCTCGTGTTGATCTTCCTGCTGACTTTGATGCATTTGTGTGTTTGGCTATCCGTATTGATCGGAGACTTTCTGAAAGAAGATTGGAAAGACAGGGCTCTTTTAGACCAAATACTACTCCAATTTCCTATTCAAGAATTTCTACTCTGATCCCACAAACACCTACAGACTCTGAGCCTGAGGCTATGCAGGTAAATCTAATAAGAGGGCCATTATCCAATGAAGAAAAACAGTGGCAACGCACTCACAATTTATGCCTGTATTATGGTAGTGCAGGGCACTATGCCATCAGTTGCCCTAGCAAATCCAAAAGAACAATAGCTATGGCTGCTGAGGGCGCACAGATTCGACACCAATCCCAGATTTCAGATCAACTGGATTCTGTCACACAACCCTTGTTTTCTCTGGCTCATGGTGAAGAGGGTATGTTGACTCAACATCCTCATTTTGTGGTGCCTATCACGTTGCAATGTGGTGATCGTAAAATTTCAACTACAGCTATGATAGATTCTGGAGCAGGCGGAAACTTTATGGACATTGAATTTGCAGCAGGAAATAGAATTCAGTCTATCCCTAATTCTTCACCTGTGTTAATGGAGACAGTAGACGGTTCTCCACTTACGTCAGGCCCAGTTACACATGAGACTGTGCCCTTAAAGTTGACTCTGGAAGTGAATCACCATGAGGCTATCTCTTTCCACCTAATTTCCTCAATACAGTTTCCAGTGATTTTGGGGGTACCTTGGCTTGCTCTGCATAACCCACAGATTGATTGGAAGATCAGAACTTTGTCCTTTCCTTCAGAACTCTGCTTAATGAATTGTCAACCCTCTAAGGTAACACCTGTTGCCACAACAATTAATGAAATGGTTGCTACAAACTTGACTAAGCTTCCTCTACAATATCAGGATTTTGCAGATGTCTGTGATAAGAAGAATGCTGGTCAGCTTCCACCCCACAGGCCTTATGATTGCCCAATAGAGCTGTTGCCTGGGGCTGCTATCCCATTTGGCCGTATATATTCCCTTTCTGAGCCTGAATTGAAAGCTCTTCGTGAATACATACAAGAAAATCTTGCCAAAGGCGTTATTTGACCATCTACTTCTCTAGTAGGAGCTCCTATATTCTTTGTAGAGAAGAAAGATGGCAGCCTACGGCCATGTGTTGATTACAGGGACATTAATAACATCACTGTTAAAAACCGCTACCCCTTGCCTCTCATTCCTGAACTTTTGGAGAGACTTCGCTCAGCTAAAATATTTACGAAGCTTGATCTTCGGGGGGCATATAATCTGGTTCGCATAAGACCAAATGATGAATGGAAAACAGCTTTCAGAACCAGGTACGGGCATTACGAATATCTAGTAATGCCATTTGGGCTTTGTAATGCCCCTGCAACTTTCCAGCATCTTATCAATGATGTACTACGAGATCTCCTGGATCAGTTTGTTGTGGCATATTTTGATGATATCCTAATATTCTCTGATAATCTTGAAAACCACAGAAAACAGGTCCGTATAGTTCTGGAGAGCCTTCGTACCCACCACCTATACATTAAACTAGAAAAATGTGAGTTTGAACAAACAGAAATTCAATTCCTGGGGTATGTAATAACTCCCAAAGGTTTAAGTGTGGACGCAAGTAAAATTAAAGCTGTGCTGGACTGGCCCATCCCCAAGAATGAAAAAGATGTTCAGAGATTTGTGGGGTTTGCCAATTTTTACAGGCATTTCATTAAGAATGTATCTGCTGTTATTACACCGATCACTGAACTCACACGTAAAGGGACTCCTTTTCAGTGGTCCGATAAGGCTGATACCGCATTTTCCCGATTAAAGACTCTGTTTACCTCTGCCCCCGTCCTGGTACATCCTCAGCCGGAATTACCATTTATTGTGGAAGTTGATGCTTCTGATTCAGCTGTTAGTGCTATACGGTCTCAAAGGACTGGACCTAAGATGCTGTTACATCCGTGTGCCTTCTATTCCCACCAGATGGTGCCAGCAGAAAGAAACTATGACATAGGGAATAAAGAACTATTGGCTATAAAAGCTGCCTTCACCGAATGGAGACATCTCTTGGAGGGAGCTACCCATCCAATTACTGTCCTCACAGATCACAAAAATCTGGAATGTATTCGATCAGCAAAAAGACTGTCAGCCAGACAAGCACGCTGGTCCCTATTCTTCTTGAGGTTTAATTTTTTGGTTACATACCATCCTGGCTCCAAGAATGGTAACCAAGACCACCATCTTGCCGGAGGATATATTTATAGGAGTCACATTTCCTTCTGATCTGATGTCTCGCATTAAAAAGGGCTACGCTGAAGACCCAGTTCTTCGTGATCCTCCTCGTGATCTCCATATGACGATGCTTAATGGGTTTTGGATTTTTCAACAACGTCTGTTTGCTCTGGAGTCAGTGCGACTGGACCTTTTACGTCTCTACAATGACTCAAAACCAGCAGGTCATCCAGGAATCGAAAGACACAAGAGCTACTTGCCCGATCCTTTTGGTGGCCGAAATATCATGAGGATGTTAAGAAGTATGTGTCCTCTTGTGATGTATGTGCCAGACATAAGACTCCTCGCTCATCCCCTGTTGGCTTGCTTCAGCCTCTTCCAATTCCTTATCGTCCCTGGTGATCTATATCCATGGACTTTATTGTGGAACTACCTCCCTCTAAGGAACACAATACCATTCTTGTTGTTGTGGATAGGTTAACTAAGATGGGTCATTTCATACCAGCTCGTGGTCTCCCTTCAGCTAAACAGATGGCTGATCTGGTTATTCGGGAAATATTTCGCTTGCATGGAGTGCCTGATGAAGTAGTTTCTGACAGGGGAGTGCAGTTTACATCTCGTTTTTGGAAACATTTTTGTTCTATTCTAGGTATTAATGTAAATCTGTCGTCAGCTTTTCATCCGCAAAGTAATGGACAGACTGAGCGAACCAACCAGACTTTGGAGCAATATTTGCAGTGCTATATTAGTTACCTGCAGGATGACTGGCTGGATTTTCTACCCATGGCGGAGTTTGCCTATAACAATGCCCAACACTGCTCCACTTCTTTGAGCCCATTTTTTGCCAACTATGGTTACCATCCAACCTTTCTAGTGAGTCTCCCAATTACTACTTCCATTCCTGCAGTCACTGATCGGCTAACCACCTTACGAGATTCCCAAGACCTGTTGAAGGAGACTCTTTCGAGGGCTCAGGAATGTTACAAGAGAGCTGCTGATAGGCATAGAACGGAGGCCCCAGTTTATCATGTTGGTGACAAGGTTTGGCTGTCAACAAGGAATCTTAAGCTTAGGGTTCCTTCTCATAAATTGGGTCAGAGGTTCATGGGACCTTTTGAGATCATCGTTAAGATCAATGCTGTCACTTTTCGTTTGCAACTTCCAGATTCCATGAAAATACATCCGGTGTTTCACGTTGCACTGCTGAAACCTTTCCATGTCAACACTTTCCCTGGCCGAGCCCTGCCTGCCCCACCCCCAGTCCTCGGGGATAGTGAGGATGAATACGAGGTGGAGAAAATTCTGGACTCTGGGATCTTCCGCAACAAGCTACAGTATCTGATTCGCTGGAAAGGCTATGGTGAGGAGGAGAGTTCGTGGGAACCAGTGGGCAATATTCACACTCCTGATCTCCTTCGGTCTTTTCATGTGCAGTACCTTGCTAAACCGGGTAATAGGGCATCCAGAGGCTGCACCTATAGAGGCGGGGGTAATGTGAGGAATTGACTCTGCTGGGTTTTGAACCCTGGTCCCCAGGCTGCTGGGCCTCTTCCCTACCACTGTGCCAGCCTGCCTTTGTGAAATTCCTGGAGATCTGATAACCTTGACTCTGCTAGCAATAGCATCAGTGACTAGTCTTTTCAGCTGTGTCTGGTCAGGTGTCTGGTCCTTGGCCTATATAAGGCACTTCCTGTTTATGTACCTTGCCAGATTATTGTGTGGTTCCTGATCACTTCAATAAAGCTTGTTCCTGTTTCACCTACAAATTGCTGAACTGGATTATTGCTGACCTTGGCTGCTGGTCTCCACAACCTTGTGATTCCTATATCATTACACACACACGCCTGTAGGTAGGCAACTGATATTCAATCGATTACAGTAAAAAAAGGGTTCTTTTATTTCACTGTACACTAGGTTGCACCAGATATGAGTGTCACTGTGCACTGGCAAAAGTTGGCAGAGTAGGCGCTGTAGGCCTCACACACATGCCTGTAGGCAGGCAACTGATATTCAATCGATTACAGTCAAAAAAGTGTTGTTTTATGTCACTGTACACTACGGTTGCACCAGATATGACGTATCACTGTGCACTGGCAAAAGTTGGCAGAGTAGATGCAATAGGCTTCACACACACGCCTGTAAGCAGGCAATTGCTATTCAATCTATTACAGTCAAAAAAGTGTTGTTTTATTTCACTGAGCACAATATAAGCTGTGAGCCTGACACAGGCAGGCAACTGAAATTAGATTAAAGGAAAAAAGGGTTGTTTTTTTTCAATGTATGGTATACCAACTATGACTGGTAAAACAGAGCAGAATATTAGCTGTGAGCCTGACACAGGCAGGCAACTGAAATTAGATTAAAGGAAAAAAGGGTTATTTTTTTTCAATGTATGGTACACCAACTATGACTGGTGAAACAGAGCAGACTATTAGCTGTGAGCCTGACACAGGCAGGCAACTGAAATTAGATTACAGGAAAAAAAGGTTTGTTTTCAATGTATGGTACACCACCAGGTATGAGTAGTGAAAATAAGCATAATATAAGCTGTTAGGTGTTAGCCTGTCACACACACACGCTGGCAGGCAGGCAAATGCAATTAGATTACACAGAAAAAAATAATAAAATAAAATAAATGATGTTCTAGCCCTAAAAAGGGCTTTTTGGGTTGCTGTCCTTGCAGCAGATATCAGATGAGTCCTTCAGGTCTGTAGTGGAAGCTAAATACACAGCCTGGCTATCTATTTCTCTATTAAATCTCCAGCAGCTACACTATCTGTCCTCTCACAACGAATGCAGCTTCAGAATGATTCTAAAATGGATGCTGTCCTTCAGATGGAAGGCTCTGGAAGGGGGTGTATGCTGCTGATTGGCTGGAATGTGTCTGCTGACTGTGAGGTGCAGGGTCAAAATTTCCTCAATGATAAAGAATAGGGGGCGGACCAAAAAGCGCTTGTGTCCGCCGTCCACTGCCAGCGCAAAAGAGCCAAAATCGCAGCGAATAGTCTGCGGGCGAACTGTCCGGGACATCTCTAGTGTATTATATATTTCATTATTACACACCAAACAGCATTAGCTACTTACAATTTTATTGCCGTCATTTTTTGACGGGCAATTCGCTAATAATAATAATAATTCCATAGTAACATAGTAATTGAGGATGAAAAAAAGATTTTTATGCAGATTAATCACATATATAGTTGTGAGCATACGAGCCGTTGCTACCGCGAAGCGAGGGTCGGAGTTTCTGGCAAGGAGCGCTGACTGCGACCCTCGCAAAATTTACGTCGTAACGCAAACAAAATACGAGACACGTTACGACCCATTACGACCTCGCAAAAAACTGCCGCAACACGCGCACATGAAAACATGAAAAATACAACAAATACACACAACAAATACATAAAAAGCTTACTTACAGGAAGAGGGAGCATCCAGGACCTCAAAAACTAAAGTTACACCTCAATTTAAGTCAAATTAAAAGAGTTTAGACACTACAAAATTCTCTAAGCGAGAGAAAAAATGGCCGCCGACAAAAAAAACGAAAACGAGGCTACAGCAGTCTAAAGACGCAAAACACCACCAAACACCTACGTATTTGCTGAAAAACACCTACGAGATTAAAAAGCAAGGACGCAACCCGCGCAACCCCAAAAACATTACAAACACAATAAATACAAACAACAAACACATAAAAAGGTTACTCACAGCAAGGAGGGGCACCGAGGACCTCTGCAAGTGAAGTTACACCTCCATTGAAGCACAAATTTCGGAGTTTAGAGACCCGAAAATCACCTAAGCGAGAGAAAAAATGGCAGCCGAACAAAACGAAAATGAGGCTAAAGGTCCCTAAAGACGCAAAACACTACCAAACAGCTAGGGATATTCTGAAAAAGTCGCACGACATAGAAAACGAACAACACTACATCAGCAACATTATATACACCAAACACCCTTAGCTCACTTACAATTTCATTGCCGTCATTTTTTGACGGGCAATTCGCTAGTTGTTAATAATATTTTGTTTGATATTCATTTCATAGAGATTAATGGAATTCAGCTCTCTGCAGAGTGCAGTGCACTAATCTTACATATAATCTTATAAATATCATGACCTCCAATCGCAGAACTGTCAGACTTATATAAAAAGCAGGAACCTGCACTAATTCCTGAAATGCCCTAATCTCGGGAAATGTCTTGGCTTAATATCACCAGCATTCTTATCATGCCTTTATTATGTTATGTGCTGACATAATTCTGTATTTTATGAGGCAAATGCTATTTTTTGGTTTATTTTGGGATTGAATTGAACTCATGCCATATCTGGTTAGACATGGCAATTAGTGACATAATCATTTCAAGTCACGTACACATGTGATTTCCAAACATGTTTTTTTGAACAACCTCTTAAAATTTGTGAGAATCGCCTAATTATTTTGTTATGCATACTGTTCGATTTATGCTAAATGGAGTTTAAACTGTCTATATTTAATTAATAAAATCAGGTATTTAGGTGCACTTAATATTTTCACAGTTTTAATAATTTAATTTATTTAAAAAAATGTAATACACGTTGTTTTTAAGAAGCTAATGAACAACAATTTGGGAACCTCTCTTTATGTGACCATTCATTTAATTACTGTATAGCACACTGTTTCATAAGCATAACTTTACATATATGTAGAGTATAAGCTATTTCGAATAGGGAACTCTTATGTTGCACCAAAGCTGTCTGTGGTCCCACTTGTTTCATATTTATATTGTACTCTACCTGTACTTGTATTAGAACTAGGATTTGTTTATACAACTGTCATTTGCTAATTGTGCCCACTGTACTCTATTCTTTTATGTAAATAGTGCTATGGAAAATGTTGACACTTTATAAATGAGTAGTAATAAAAATATTAATAATATATGCAACATCGCCAGATGCAAAGTGTAGAGTAAAGAACAAGGTTGGGGGTAGCCAAATGTTGTTCAGGGTCAGACAAGCAGAAGTTCAGCAACAGGTAGGTAGGCAAATGGCACAGTACAGTGGTAACGGAAATAGTTGGCACACAAACAGGAGAGACTCAACAAACCTAGCACAGACAGATGGTAGCTAGGCTCAGCAAGACTGGAACAAACAGACACAGTCTTGACGTCCACTTTAACATTTGCACAGGGACTGTCCCTGAGTTAGCCACCAGCACAGTGCAAACATTATATATATATATATATATTATATATATATATATATATATATATATATATATATATATATATTTTTTTTTTATATATATATATATATATATATATACAGTATCTCATAAAAGTGAGTACACCCTCACATTTTTGTAAATATTTTATTATATTTTTTCATGCGACAACACTGAAGACATGCCCCTCTGCTACAATGTAAAGTAGTAAGTGTACCGCCTGTTTAACAGTGTAAATTTGCTGTCCCCTTAAAATTACTCAATACACAGCCATTAATGACTAAATTGTTGGCAACTAAAGTGAGTACAACTCTAAGTGGAAATGTCCTAATTGGGCCCAAAGTGTCAATATTTTGTGTGGCCACCATTATTTCCCAGCAGTGCCTTAACCCTCATGGGCATGGAGTTCCCCAGAGGTTGCCACTGGAGTCCTCTTCCACTCCTCCATGATGACATCACGGAGCTGGTGGATGTTAGAGACCTTGCACTCCCCCACCTTCCCTTTGAGGATGCCCCACAGATGCTCAATAGGGTTTAGGTCTGGTGACATGCTTTGTCAGTCCATCACCTTTACCTTCAGCTTCTTTAGCAAGGCAGTGGTCGTCTTGGAGGTGTGTTTGGGGTCGTTATCATGTTGAAATACTGCCCTGCGGCCCAGTCTCGGAAGGGAGGGGATCATGCTTTGCTTCAGTATGTCCCCAGTACATGTTGGAATTCATGGTTACCTCAATTAACTGTAGCTCCCCAGTGCTGGCAGCACTCATGCAGGCCCAGACCATGACACTCTCACCACCAAAAGTATACTTCTATACTGAGGAAAGGTAGTTGAAATAATCCCTAAATGACAGATAAACGGATAAGACACAAAGAGCACAAAAACACTGATATGAGATGAAACCCTCAGTTTGAACATAAACAGCGATGCAGAGAGAGTGGAGGCAGCATCTGACATCAACCAGTAAATGCATTTAGGGGGAATCAACAGAACATATTATAGAAAACATATTATAGAAAACATATATACACATATAGACATATCTGTATATATGTTTGGTCTGGGCCTGCATGCGTGCTGCCGGCACTGGGGAGCTACAGTTCATTGAGGGAACCATGAATGCCAACATGTACTGTGACATACTGAAGCAGAGCATGATCCCCTTCCTTTGGAGACTTGGCAGCATGACAGTATTCCAACATGATAATGACCCCAAACACACCTCCAAGATGACCACTGTCTTGCTAAAGTAACTGAAGGTAAAGGTGAAGGACTGGCCAAGCATGTCACCACACCTAAACCATATTGAGCATCTGTGTGGCATCCTCAAACGGAAGGTGGGGGAGTGCAAGGTCTCTAACATCCACCAGCTCCGTGATGTCATCATGGAGGAGTGGAAGAAGACTCCAGTGGCAACCTGTGAAGCTCTGGTGAACTCCATGCCCATGAGGGTTAAGGCAATGCTGGAAAATAATGGTGGCCACACAAAATATTGACACTTTGGATCCAATTTGGACATTTCCACTTAGGGGTGTACTCACTTTTGTTGCTGGCGGTTTAGACATTAATGGCTGTGTGTTGAGTTATTTTGAGGGGACAGCACATTTACACTGTTATACAGGCCGTACACTTACTACTTTACATTGTAGAAGAGGGGCATTTCTACAGTGTTGTCACATGAAAAGATATAATAAAATATTTACAAAAATGTGAGGAGTGTACTCACTTTTGTGAGATACTGTATATATATATATATATATAATTATATATACAGTATACAGATAAAATATATCATGTATTATATATATTTCTCTCTCCATTCCCCTCTCTTTATCTCTCTCCTTCTCTATCCATATCACTCTCCCTCTTTCCCTCCCTTCTCTCTCTTACTCTCTCTCCCCCCTCTCTCTCTCTTACTTCTCTCTCTTCACCCTGATCTCTCCCCTTTTCTCTCTGTCCCTCTCCTTCTCTCTCAATCTCCCCTCTCTGTTCCCCCTCTCTTTCTCTCAATCACTCTCTGTGTCTCCCTCTCTCTTCCCCTCCCTTCTCTCTCTTTCTCACTCTCCCTCCCTCTCTTACTCTCCCCCTCTCTTTCTTTCTCTCCCCTCTCTTTTTCTCCATCTCCCTCTGCCACCTTGCCTCTTCCTCTCCCCCTCTCTATCCCCATTGCCTCTCCCTCTCCCCTATGTCACCCCCATTGCCTCTCAGTCTCCCCCATGTCTCCCCCTCTCCCCCAATGTCTACCCCGTGCCTCTCCACCTTGCCACTCCCTTTTCCCCCTGCCATTCCCTCTCCCCCTGCCATTCCCTCTCCCCCCTTGCCTCTCCCTCTCCCCATGTCTCCACTTGTCTCTCTCTCCACATGTCTCCTCCTCTCCCCCAGGTCTACCCCTTGCCTCTCTTTCTCCCTCTCCTCCATGTCTCCCCATTGCCTCTCTCTCCCCCTTTGCCTCTTCCTGTCTCTCCCCTTTCCTTTGCCCCTTGCCTCTTCCTCTCCCCCATGTCTCCCTCTTGCCTCTCCCCCCTCCCCATGTCTCCCCCTCTTTCTCCATGTCTCTCCCTCTACCCCCTTGCCTCATTCCCCTCCATTCCTCTCTTCCGCCCCCTTGTCTCTCTCTCCCCCTTTGCCCCTCTATCTCCCCCCTTTTTTCTCTCTCCCTGCCTCTCTCCCCTTTGCCTCTCTTTCTCCCCCTTGCCTTTCCCTCTCTCACATGTTCTCCCCTTACCTCTCCCCATTTTCTCATTGTCTCTCTCTTCCTCCATGTCTCTCCCTATTTCCTCCATCCTTTCCCTCTCCCCCCATGTCTCCCCCTGGATTATCTCTCCCTCCATGTCTCTCCCCTTGCCTCTCTCTCCCTCCATGTCTATTCCTATTTCCCCTTACCTCTCTTCCCCATATCTCCCCTTCTCTTCCATGTCTCCCGCCTTGCCTCTATCTCCCTCCATGTATGCCCCTCTCCACCCATGCCTCCCTCTCCCCCCATGTTGCCCCTCTCCCCTCCATGTCTCCCCTTGCCTCTCCGTCTCCCCTGACTCTTACCTCCTGCTTGGTGCTGATGGCTCTTCCCTCTGTTGGCTCCTACCCCTGTCAGCAGACACATGAGAGCAGAGAGCAAAGGATCGGGGGAACAGAGCATCAGAGCCACAGGTGGTCGGAGACAGGTGGGGGCATTTTTGCCAACCCCCAAAATGGTGCCGCCTGGGGTGCTCCGTCCCCCTCACCCCCCTAGCTATGCCTTTAGATGGTAGTGGATGTATACAAGCAACACTAACACAGACCGATTGTAGACAGGTATAGTTTGGATTTACACGACAGCACAAGCAGATGGTATATAAGCTCAAGTCGGTGGTGCAAGACATAGGTAGATGACAGTAAGCATAATTGGCACTGACATACAGTACAGCATATCTGACATGCAGCACAGCAGAGAGCATCATTTAACACATTTAACACTAGAATATGTAATATGGTGGAGATGCTGAGACAAGAGGAGATGGACCAGGGTTGGAGTTTCGACTGGTGAGCACAGTGTAATGCACCAGGGCCCTGCTCTGGAGGGACCCAGTGATGTCAACATTTATTTATTTTTGACAAAAAAAAAATCCTTCCCCACCCTGGCCCCTCCTTGCCCCCACCACACACATATATATATATATATATATATATATATATATATATATATATAGTAAATAAGTAGTTCACATTTGAATGTCTAAAACAAGCTAAAAAACCTGCTTCCAGCTCAGAATTCCAAGAAAAACAGTTATTACCCTGCATTGTGGGAAGCTGAGCAGGGACATGCAAATGTGCCCACAAATGCCTTACTCTTCAATCCATAAGCCATTTTAAACATGGCTTCCTTTAAGCTTATGCTCGCTGCATTACACAGCTTTTATGCAAAGCCAAGGTTGGATTATACACAAGCTGAGAATCTTATCCACAATGAGCTGTTTCAAGCTTACTGGCTATCATCAGCATTGAGCGGGATCTCAGTCTGTGTTGTGGACCTTAGGAGTAGGTAGTTCACCACGACAATCATTTAATGTATGGTGGGCAAAAGAGCAATAGAAGCCTCCACCGTACAGTAGTACAGTAAATAAAAAGTACATCTGTGTAATAACTGTTTTTCTCTGTATTCTGAGCTGGAAGCAGGTTTTTTTAGTTTGTTTTAGACATTCAAATTTGAACACAGATGTACTATTTATATGAATATTAGACGCCACCACATGTCCATCACACACACATAGAAAACACACAACACATAGAAAACACACAACAATGACAATGCTATGTCAGTTGCCTGGATTTAACAAGGGAACAATGGATCAGTCATGCGTCATTAAATCCATGAAGCTGACAAATCACTGTCATTAGTGGGCACAACACAACTAATCAACCAATAGGGAGTCCATCTATGGATGTGCCCGCTGCAGCGTATGTAGATACCGGCCACACCTGGAATCAAGATAACGTCATGAGGCCATAACAATCAAGCTTATGATCCAAAGAATAGATCACATCTAGCAACAGATAGCTACTCATAATAGAAAATTAGTGAAAAACCCAGGTTCAAGGCAAGAGATCATATAGGAATGAACAGAAGGATAGAATGAATTAGAGTAGTTAGGAAGGAACATAAACCAATGTATCATTCAACATAGTTAACACATATTCCATTTTTTTCTCTCTTTAAGGAGGCAACAAAAGGAGCAGAGGGACCAGGTTCTGAGGGGGAGGACCCAATCATCACCTATTGGACCGTCAGCTACACCCCCACCATGAGAGAGCCATGTTCCAGCCGGACTACCACTGGGCCTCCACTCCTTTCCCTCCTCACCTCCAACCTCCATCCCAGGGTCCCCCACAGGAGGCTACCCTGGGGGAGATGCTGGCCCTCATGCGTAACCTGGTGGCGATCAATAGGGGATCCAAGCCAGTATCTTCTCCAACTGTGCAGAGCTAGTGAACATCCTGTGGAGGCAGCATAGGGAGGTGAGGAGACACAAACTCATGATCGAGTCATACCAGGCAGTGCTGTTCCAGAACTTGGAGAACCAGAGCGCGATATTCCAGGTGAACATTGATGCTCAATGGCATAATCTGGTTCCAAGCACCGCCTCCTCCACATCAGAGACCTCCCCCGCCCATCCGCAGCCTGGCCTACCTTAAGACCTCCACAGCCTCTGGTGCTGCTGCCTCCTGGGAAGATGCCTTCTCCCGCAACCCCCCTCTACTAAGGAGAAGACAGGTGCCATGGGGGGTTTGGGCCCTGTGCCAAGGTAAAGGAGGATGTAGGGGCTGCACATATATTGGACCTTCTAAACAGCACTCCTCAGTGACCATCTATTTTGGTCCAAATTTTAACCTAATCTAGCCTGGCTACAGGGTATTGGATCATGGCCTATGGTGAAATATTGTTCGCAAATGGCTACCTCACATCACATGATCATTCTTAGAAAAGATAGCTGTGTCTTTTCTAAGTAACAGTTGTTATGGATTCTGACCTCTATGTCCTCTTCGTAATAATGGGTATTTTTTATTACCATATGATATCATGGGTATCCTTTTAAATGTGCTCACACCTGTATAGCTCATAAATGTGATATCAATGTTGCTAAACAATATCAGATGGAGAAGGCGCTAGTACACCGGGACCACTGACTGTGGGTCATAGTTCAGCATTTATTGTGAGATGACACCTCATTATTAATGGTCATGCCTAGTGATATATCATGACAATGACCTAATGGTCAGTAATGCTTGCAGATGGAGATCAGGTGAGTTGGTATATTGTTACAGTTACAGTATTTAGCACTGTTCTGTACATGCAGGTGTTTTTATTTTTGTATCCTCCTCTGCCTATTTTAAGTTTGGACCTTCTTTTTTTCAGAATTTTGTTTTGAGAATACACTGTACAGTATGTGTGTAACTGGATTGGGTTACATAGTCCAGACGTTAATGCATCTGTATAATTGAGCAGATGAAAACCAGTTGTAAGTGCAATGTGCATAACTGGTTACTTCGATTAGATGGAGTGATTTATGATGATCCTTTTTTTCATTAAATTCTGGTTACTGTGGTGTAGTGAACACATGTGACCCTAATAATTGCTATGCATCATCATTATCATGCAGTATTACATTTCCCCCTTTAGGTATCTCCAAAAGAGCCTCTTGCCCTTCTGGTATCCATCCACACCACACCCATGATATTAATAAACAATCATATACATTTCTGAGTGTGCTCTGTGTATCAAATAAAGTTTTCTTATACCGTTATCACCGTTTCTGTGTTTTCAATGTTTGGGGTTTTGGGAAATTAACATACATATATATATATATATATATATATATATACATCTGTCACGTTCATATATGAGTAAACTAATGAGCCCTAGTTATTGTCCAATAGGTTGTTTTGTAAACATTCCAGCCCATTACAGTAACACCGGTTTGGTTTCAAAGTGGTCGCATGTATTAGTCATGACTACTTTAGGTTTGATTCTCAGGAGTGGGAAATTGTGTTTGCAGAACGTTTTTGGTAAGGTTTGTGAGTTAATAGTTACATAGTAATTGTTGAAAAAACACTTTCAGTCCATCAAGTTCAATCTTTTAAGATCTCCGCTGATCTGCAATATGAGGATTAGTTGTTAATTAATTGAGTCCAGAGGAAGGCTAACAGAAAAACCCAATGGAAACCTAGACAATCATCTCAAAGAAAAAAAAAATCCTTCCTGACCCCAGATACTGGCCAGCGGATTCCTCCCTGGATTAATACTCTCTCTCTCTAATTATCCATGACCCTGAATGCCCTTTTTGATTAGAAATAAATCCAGTCCCCTTTTAAAGTTATCTATTGAATCCGCTACCACCACCTCCTTTGGTAGAGAATTCCACAGATTAACCACCCTTACTTTGAAGAAGCCTTTTCTTTCTTTAAGGTGGAGTCTTTTTACTTCTAACCTCAAAGGATGTCCTCATGTCAGTTGGAAATTTATTGGCACAAAAAGCTAATTTGACAAATCTTTTATACTGACCCTGGATGTATTTATATAAGGTAATTATATCTCCTCTTAGATGCCTTTTTTCTAGAGAAAATAATCTTAATTTGGTTAGTCTTTCTTCATAACTTAGCCCCTGCATTCCCCTGATACGTTTTGTAGCCCTTCTCTGTACCTTGTTCAGCTCTAAAATGTCAATTTTATGAAGCAGTGCCCAAAATTGTACTCCATATTCCAAATGAGGGCGTACTAGGGATTTGTATAGTGATAAAATTATATTTGCTTCCCTGGCTTCTATACCCTTAATACATGCTAATATTTTATTTGCCTTTGCAGATGCTGCTTTGCATTTAGAACTGTTACGTAGGTGGTTGTCCACAAGTACTCCCAAATCCCAAATCCCTTACTGAATATTTGTTCCATTAAGATTTTAAATTGCATGGCTATTTTTCTTTCCCAGATGCATAACTTAACATTTATTTGTATTAAATCTCATGTGCCATTTAGATGCCCATTCCTCTATTTTATGTAAATCCCTTTGGAGGGAAAGGACATTATTATCTGATTTAATTACATTACACAACTTAGTGTCATCAGTAAAAATGAGAGGACCTAATACTAAATCCTGAGGAACCACACTTACCACATTAGACCAATTGGAGTATGTTCCATTACCACAACCCTTTGCTTCCTGTCTTTTAGCCAGCTTTCTATCCATGAGCAGATATTTACTGCAATTCCTGTATCCCTTATTTTGCAGAATAGTTTTCCATGTGGCATAGAAACAAATAAGATTTGTTTGACATGACCTAACCCTCATAAATCCATGTCAACTCCTACTTATAATCCTCTTCAAATAGACATATTCTTGTATATTATCTCTTATTAACACTTCTAAAAGCTTTCCCACTATAGAAGTAGGCTCACTGGTCTATAATTCCCCGGATTTTCTCTTGCTCCCTTCTTAAATATAGTTATCACCTCTGCTTTTTGCCAGTCATCTGGTAGAGACCCAGTGTTAAGTGAATCTTGAAAAATTAAATATAATGGGTTGGCTATTACAGAACCCAGTTCCCTCAGTACCCTTGGATGTATTCCAAAGGACCTGGGGCTTTATTAACAGTTATATTTTCCAACTCCTTTTGAATTTCTTCCTGTGTTAACCAATTCTTTGACGAAGGTAGTGTAGCGCCCTTATATTGCGGTGTCCCAACCACTGGTACCTCCCTGTATACCAAAGAAAAAAGCCTATTTAGCTCATCTGTCTTTTCCTGGTCAATAATTACCAGACGGCCTGTGTCACATTGTAATGTTCCTACAGCTTCCTTACTGGCTTTCTTTCCATTAATATATTTTAAAAATATTTTAGAGTTAGTCTTAATCTCTTTTGCAACTAATTTTTCATTTTCTATTTTAGCCACTCTAATAGCCCTTTTGCAAGCCTTGTTGATTTCCTTGTACTTATGTAAATCAGTCTCTGTCCCCTCTTGTTTGTATAATTTAAATGCCTGTTTTTTACTCCGTATATTGATCTTTAAATCATTGTTAAGCCATGTTGGATGTGATTTACTCCTTTTACATTTATTCCCACAAGGTATATGCCGATGTGTATGTATATTTAGTAAGGCTTTAAATATATCTCAGAAAATACTTACTTGGAGGTCCTTGCTTTAAGCTTATTCCCTAGTTCTCTAAAATCATTCTTTAGAACACTCCATCTTCCACTAACTTTGTCATTGGTACCAATATGAACCAAGACCGCCGACTTATTTCCAGCCCCTCCCAATAATTTATCTACCCGATCTACAACATGCCGAACCCGAGCACCCGGGATACAGCAAACTGTTTGATTGCTGTGATCTGGGTGACAAATCACCCTTTCTACCTTTCTAATAATAGTGTACCCTGCCACCAATACTTGTTTGTTGCTCTGCCTAATCTGCTCTCCCACTCCTCCAGTAGATCTGTTCTCCCGGCTGTTAGAGGTAACAGCTCTATTTGGCATTGCCATTCCTTAATGGACATCCCAAACAGTTTCACTCAATCTGGCAAATCTGTTGGTGTTTGCCAACTCAGAACTGGCCTGCCTTCTCCTCCTGATCCCCCTGCTTCCACTTCTAACTAATCACATATCTATTGTGATTCTTTTGAGTAATAACATTCCCACTGAAGGCTTGATCACAAAATGACAGGGGATATTATAAATCCATTGATTCAAGAACTCTTGATATGGATTCACAACAAGATACATGTTGCCACATGGCCACCAGCAATGATGTGGGACTTTACGAGATGGGCGTAGCCAAGATTGGCCTATATGGAAGTGAGATGGCTGTTTTTCCACGTGCCTCTGTACAGCCTCCATGTGTGTTTGTGGCCCTTCCTGATGGGCTGGACAGCATTAGTGTGGTGTATGTTGCCCTGGTACTTGATATATGTCATGTGGCTGTGTAATTTTGCCACTGGTTATTTTTCAATTATAGATCTGATGAGTGACATATACAGTATCTCACAACAGTGAGTACATTTTTGTAAATATTTTATCATATTTTTTCGTTTGACAATACTGAAGAAATGACACTCTGCTACAATGTAAAGTAGTAAGTGTACAGCCTGTATAACAGTGTGAATTTGCTGTCCCCTCAAAATAACTCAACACACAGCCATTAATGTCTAAACCATTGGCAACAAAAGTGAGTACACACCTAAGTGGAAATGTCCTTATTGGGCCCAAAGTGTCAATATTTTGTGAGGCCACCATTATTTTCTAAAGAAAATAAATTTAATTTGTTTAGTCTTTCTTCATAACTTAGCCCCTCAATTCCCCTTATTAGTCTTGTTGCCCTCCTCTGTACCTTTTCCAGCAATAAAATGTCCTTTTTATGAAGTGGTGGCCAAAACTGTACTCCATATTCCAAATGAGGGCGTACTAAAGATTTGTATAGTGGCAGAATTATATTTGCTTCCCTTGCTTCTATACCCTTCTTAATACATGCTAATATTTTACTTGCCCCCTATATTTGCTCCATCAAGATTATAAATTGCATGTCTATTTTTTCCTTCCCTGATGCATAACTTTACATTTATTTGTATTAAATCTCATCTGCCATTTAGTCGCCCATTTCTCTAATTTATGCAAATCCCTTTGGAGGCAAAGTACATCATTATCTAATTTAATTACCTTGCACAGATTTGTGTAATCTGCAAAAATGGAGACACTACTTTCCAATCCTACTTCTAAGTCATTAATAAATTTGTTAAAAAATAGAGGACCAATGCTATTGTCCTCAAGGTAATTATCTTATACAAGTTGCATTTACACTTCACTCACTTCTAAGAAGTCCCCAGAGTAACAGTATTTTATCTTATAGAGCCTTCCCTTTCTTGCTATTCTCCCCCATCAGAACTGCCATGTTGCACATCTGTGACCTAAATTCACAAAAAACGGAAATGACTGTCACAATACCAGCTAGCATGTATACATGCAATCGTGCAGTGTGTAGTCTCTCTGATTTTGGAGTGGCTTTATGTCACAGCTGTGTAACATGGCATCTCTCGTAAGGGAGAATTATTATTATTATTACAGTATTTTGTAAAGTGTCAACATATTCCATAGTGCTGTAGAGGGGTTAATGCAAAGAAAAACATGAATACAATATTAAACACATTGCAGAAAGTAGAGGGCCTGTCTTTGAGTTTAACATTTTATATACATGGTGATTTGTTTGTTTTTTCAAATCACCTTATAAGATTGAAAACTTGCAACCTTAAAATATAAAGGGATAAATAGCAAGAATATCAAGAAAGGGGTAGGTTCTCGAAGGTGAGAATCTGTTACACCAGAGGCCTCTTAGAAGTAAGTGAAGAGAATATTTTGTATCTTAATTACAATGAGAAAATGAATCAAAAGACCACTACAGACTAGGAAAAACTTCAAATGTTTGTGAAGTTTGCAAAAAAATGACATTGTCAGCTGTGTAGACACAACTTGAGCATGGGCAATGGCATGTTTATGTATTCTTGACTTGGTTGGGCCCTAAGTCAGTGTTTTGCTGATTTGTATTATCTTTTATTGGTGGGAGGAGAGTGAGAGGGGAGGGTGATTTGTTGACTGATTGGTCAGTTCAGCTAAGATTACAGCACAGAACACCGTCCATTGGCCTCCCATAGGCAGAGAGAAGCTTGTAATTATACTTGCAAACCTTGCTTGGCCTGTTTTGTAATCACCCCCTCGTGCTCTGAAAAGGAACTGTTACTGTCATGGCTGCTTCTGTGCACTAGCAAAGGCCCCCATTTAATTGAGGTTTCAGGAGAACCGGTAGCCCATAAGTGAGGTCGCAAGCTAATTTGCTATTCAATTGGTGTTTTTTGGGGGGCTTAGATTGGCTTCCGAGTTACAGGCTTAAAAAAAATGGCGATGGTTAAACTTGGAACTTACAGCCTCCAGAAGCTTTTGATCACTTTTGCAAGGCTAAAATCGCAAATCGCTATTCAATTGCTCAATTTCCCCAAGCCCGCAAATGTTTTCACGCCCGTAAACAGCAAATGAAGGTTAAAATCCAACGAGTGCTAAGGAAGGACCCGCAAGAGGGTTAAACCCCTGTCCGTAGCACTTTAAATGCAAATAAAACATCAATACTGGACTGTAAATAACAGGGAAACCGAGGACAGACATTATTTTTTATGTTTCATTTCGGGGTTAATTCAATCTAGGGTATTAATGAGTTAATACATACAGGCCACCCACATGGACTGGAACAGTATTGGCATTCATTTTCATAATTCTGTATTTTGAAGGTTTTGCAAATCTGATCGTGTATCGGACCCCCGAACCTAGTTGATTGACATGTAACCTGTTAGGTATTTTAATTTCTTCATTTAGAAATTAATTAGCTAAGAGTATCATGATTATAAAAAGTATGTCAGCATTTTTCTTATCTCACTAGAATGTTTAAGTGCGTCATCTGTAGAATGTTTATGTTTAAAACATCTGTATCCTGTGTCCTGTTTTTGCTTCAGATACTACTGAGACAATGTATCTGAAGCAAGCAGGGGTTTTTTAGATAAGGTTTTGCTGAGTAAACATTAAAAAAAGACAGTTGCTTGCAATTTTGTATTTAACCCTATTTCCAACTATGCTAATAAGTTGTGACGTGTTCTATGCTATATAAGAAACAGACTGTCTAAATAAAGACAGAGATTATTCTGATGACACTCTGACTTCTGTGCATTATTTTTCTCTCATTATATCTAGGTGCCCAGATATAATTGACACACACATCAGAATACATGATTACTCACTAATCTGATCCTATCATAACCTCCATGTTTTACTGCCGTAATAATAACAGTCTCATTTTCCATTGGCTGATTTGAAATGGGCGGTTACAGGCTTGCTTAATTGACCATGTTCCCGCCCAGAACTGTAATGAACCAGTGCATGGTTTACAGTTTTGGCTTTGGGTCCATAACTTCCAGGCTTGAGCAATTGAATAGCATCGTAATCGGGAGCGAACGGGAGCCCGTAACACACTCGCAAACATTCGGCTGTCTGTGATTGAGTTGCGGGCTTCAAATTAAATATCGCCCAAAGTCTGTAAAAATGAAGCTTTTCTCTGAAAATGCTTTTACGCACATGACTTACATACCAGTTAATGCTGGCATACTTCAGAAACATACGTTTTTGCAAATCTGTACATTTTTTAAGTCCTATAAAAATATATAGATAAAATATTTATATAAAATAATCACCTGAGTCCCACTGTAATTAGCACATATAAAGTCATACAGTTACAGAGCTGACAAGTCAATGGAGATTAACGTGACACACCCAACACTCCCCCAACATCTTAGCTCTTCCGTACGTAATCCTTCTGCTTCTCTATGAACCTACCCTTGAACACCCTTCTCTTAATACCTTCTCACTCTATTCAGGACTACATGTTCCCAGCACAGACCCAATACTCCTACACTAAGCCATCATCTCACGATCCAATGTGGTATATTTCTGTGTGATTTGTTGGTAATAGCAGCTCTGCAATTTGAAAGCAAATGTAGCTTAAAATGTCCCAGCAGAATGTTCAATTATGGTTGCATGGCAAAGTCCCCATATAATATGAATATTTGCAACTGAAAGCTATTTTAAAAAAAGCTTTAAACATGTAATTTTGTAATAGAGAAACAACACACAGTATGTATCACATAATTATATCATAATTTATGAATCGCTGCTTGGACTAATGGCATAATTTTGCATGGGAGTTGTCAGTATATAAACAATCAGACTATATGTATACCTCAGAAGCCATATGGAGCAGAAAGAAAAAACATTTAAAGAACGGAATAGGTACTGACAAAAAGAGCAGTCAGGTGTGAGAATCTGAGTAACAGACAACATTTTGTACATTTAAAGCTTTTTTTATTACTAAATTACATTTTTGATAACATCAAAATGCAATTTTTCAGACTTTCATAGGTAATTTACATTACTACAACACTTAAAACATTTGCACTATAAATGATAAACTGTGCATGTAGTTACTTCTATTTAATCATATATATTTATAATATAGTGTATTGAAAGGGCGCAAGTTGTCTAATTCCACTTAAATCAAATTGCAGTATAATTTGTTTTCTCCTACTGGAATACATGCTGCCTTGTTCTTAGATGTGTAATGTGAGAAACAAACACTAGATGGCAGCATTCCCAAAGTAAATCAAGTCTTTAACTATCAGCAGTTTTATATCCTTAAATGACCACTATGGTTGTATATTCGTTTTCTGTTGAAGAACTACACTTGGGCGTATTGGTTTTAGAAAGTAGAAAATACTTTTATTTATTTCCTTTTATACTTAACTAGCGACTTGCCCGTCAAAAAAATGACAGTCAATAGAATTTTAAATCTGGAAATGCTGTTTGTGACACAATGTAATTCTCTAACACTCTGAATCTTTTTCTTATCTACAAAGAAGTATCCATTTTTTTTTCCTTTTTTTTTTAACAATGTACTATGAAACCATATCAAACTTTGTAATTATCATGTATGGAATACTAATATAACAATCCATTAAATTTCTCTGAAAACTTATTTTAAACCATTACATGAAGTTTTCTAATATTCAAGTCATAATGTAAACAGTGTGTAACGTTTTTTTTTTAACAATACTAACATGAAATTGTTGAACTTTTTGTAAATGAGTCTCTTCAACCATGACAGAATGCTTTTTAACATACAAACTTTAATTTAAACTCCTGTTAAAACACATATGTATTGAATCCAGAGGAAGGCAAACAGTAAAAAAAAACATTTCAACTTAGCCAATTGTCTCATAAGGGGAAAAAAATGAATTCCTTCCTGACCCCATTAAATGGCGATCAGATTACTCCCTGGATTAATACTTTCTATTTAATTATACATTGAATTTTGTTAACAAATGTTTCTGCTGCAAATGACATAAATCATTTTTAACATTTACTAAATTAATTTCACCAACTTATTAACATACAATGCTAACAATGCAAACATTAACATAAGATACTAACATTTAACCTTAATTTATTTTAAACTATATTGAGCTTGAATATTGAATCCAGAGGATGGCAAATTTCAATAAATGTAATTTAACTTTGTAAATTTGTTGAAAGTGTTGTCCAAAAATAATTCCTTCCTGACTCCATTAACTGGATAAATAATCTATATATCATGCATCATTTTAATTTTTTTTTAAATGATGATGCTGCTACTAACATTAAACCTTAATTACAAAGAATGCATCAACTTATCAGTCCTTTTCAAACATATTTTGAAGCTTACAAACCTGAAAGAAACATATTAAATTTTAAACAATTTCTAAAATGCAAATGTATTGTTTTGTGGAGCCAATCATGTCTAAACTGATTTTCAAGACATTCCAATTTTTTAATTTTCCTTGAAACTGTTTTCCTTTCAAAGAGCACAGCAGCCTTTTATTTCTGTATATGTGATGTAAGTCGTTTTTTTTTTTTTTTTTTCTTTTTTTCCTTTCTTCCTTTTGTGTTGGTTATTACTGTATTTTTCTGAAATTTTTGACATATTTTTGTAACTGAAATAGTGTTCCACTAAGAAGAGGCCAATTGACCTTTAATTTCTTCCTTCAAATGAAACCACTATTATCTGTGATTACAAAACATCGTAAAAAAAAAATACGGCCATCGGGTAGTAGATCACCCTGACTTGGGTTGTCTTCAACTGAAACTTTAATTGGATCTGGATTTGTGCACCTAGAAAAAGCAACATAGTGTTGTCCATGTGCAAAAACAGGTTCTTGTAAAAAAAAAAACCCACAGACTTAAAAGTTTGTTCTTTGGGATTTATTGATGGTCATGGCAAATGCCATGATAACTGGAAATTGTCTTCTTTGAAGTACAAAAGGCAAACCACTCTCACTTGGAGCTAAATCAATTCTTGGTATAAAAACTTGTTCACCTTTATGGGTCCCAGTCATAATTTCTGCATGTATAAAACAATCTTTTAACTCATGCACAATTAATCTGGTCCCAGTACAAAGTCCTTTTTTTGGATTCATATTTCTCAATAGCATGACAATTGCCCCTTTTTTCAATTGCAAAACATGTGGTGGCATTCCAGATGAGGTTAAAGAATTAATACATTTGATACTAAAATTCGATTCACTGTCTTTATCATCAGCCAGAACTATATCTGCACTGTAATAATTATTTTATGGTGCGTTGATGAATTTAAAATTTTTGTTATTTAGGCATCTATACTTTTTGATGTTAATATCACTTTGTTTGCAATGTCTGAGTAATCGTCGTTATTCAGAGTGTTTAGAAAGATTGCTGATATGAGTGATTCCTTGCAAACCATTTGTAATGGAATTTCAATGGTATCATTGGGTAAATCATTTATTTGTTGATGTTTTCCATCTCCAATTTGAACGAGCCATTCATTTAATTAATTTTGGCCTTCGGGTCTCATATTTAATTTGAGATGTGTAAATATTTTCCACAGTTTACTTGTCTTGATACATGTTTCAATTATCTCAGTTCTATTTCCATGTGGCACAACAGGTAATGTTTGCCTAAAATCTCCTCCTAACAGCATCACCTTTCCACCAAATGGCAAATTATTATCCATCACTTCTTTTAAGAATCTATAAATACATTGCAAAGCATGACATGACATCATTGTTGCCTCGTCTATGATAATTAATTGACTTTTTTAAAATTGTTTTGCTTGTAAAGAATTCAGTCGAATATCTGACACTGATGTTTTCAAAATGGGAATTGGCAGCTTAAATCTACTATGCACAGTTCTACCACCGTCTAACAAAAGTGCTGCAATTCTAGTTGTTGCAAATGGCATTGCTATCTGACCCTGTGCTCATCAAACAATTGTACAGATAAGTTTTTCCTGATCCACCCGGGCTGTCTAGATAGAAATACCAGTCTTTGACCATTTCATCATCTGTAGCATTTGTGATGGCATTAAATGCTTGTAACTGGAAAGTATTTAAAGTTGCAAGTTTTTCTTCAGTTTTTTGTTTTCGTAGCTCAGTGTCATAATCATCAAAGTTGATGTCATCTATAAGTCCTGGATCAGGCAAATCAAAACTTGAACATTTAATCCATGAGCAAACAATATTTCTTGAATTTCCATTAAAGTTTTTAACAATGCTATTGGCTCATTATAACGTTTCAAGAAGTCTTCAGACATATTTAATTTAAATGCTTCCCACATAGTAAATGCATCAGGTACATTGCACAAGATGCAAATTAATGCAAATTGTTCTCTCATTTGCTTTGACATTTGACATAGTGCTGCTTCTTCCAGACACCTGTGCCATTCTGTATCATCAGCTATAAAGTTTTGATGTCTTGCAGCTAATAGGAAAGTATCATAAACTATGTCATTCACTGTGTGTAAATGTTCAAAACTTTGTGCACCGGGAAAATGTTAAAGAAGTAATCTTAAACTGAAATGTTCAATGTCCCTTGGACTGACGGTATAAATTTGTGGTATCATTTTATGTGTATCTCTTCTTCATTGTCGCCATAGATCATTTACAAATACATAGTGATATGGAAACTCAATGTATAAAAATTGTCTGGCCTGCGTATCCTGGCAGTTTAATTTAAACCATGCAGTAAGTGTTGTATCTCGGTGTTCACTTTGAGCTAAGGCAGTTCTTTTATTGCCTGCAGTAAAGCAAACAAACTGACTTTGTGGCAAATGTACAGCTAAACGATAGACAGCATGTGACAGATCACACATTTCAAATGTCAGAAGCCGCCACATTGCTTCAGGAGCACTGACATAACGAGCATCTAAATAATTTGAAAGTTCGTCATGTAAAATTGGATTTTCCTTTTCGTTTGCAGCACCTTGTACAACAACAGTTGCTGCATCATATCCTTTGTATATATATTTATACTCATATTTGATTGATTTAATAGAAGTGCAAGCTTCCACATTTATGTGTGCATTGTACTTCATGAGCAAATGTGGATTGTATGGAACATCAAATCTGTTATCAACCTTTTGTCCAAGGATAATAGCTGTTTGTCCTTGTCTTCATTTATACAAAGGGTATCCATCACAATTAGCATAAATTTGCATTTGAAATTGTTTAGGAAATTCTTTAGTACATTTTTTATTTTACATACATGGTGAATTAGGATTCATCTCTCCACATGGGCCATGAATCATTCTGTGTGTAACAATCTCCCAAAGTTTGGAATATTTTTCTGGATCTGGCAATTCAGCAGTAATTCCTGAATCCACTCTCTCTGCAGTATTCAACTTATCGTTTTTCTGCAGGATTAAAAGTATGTGAGCATGTGGCAGTCCTCTTTTTTGAAATTCAATGGTATAAACAAAAGCCACAAATTTTCCAAATAACTGTGCTTTAGTTATATCATGTATTAATTAATTGAGTTTGATTTTGAATAATTTTGCCACTAAATCTGGTCGGTCAGAAGTAGTTTGTCCCAAATTCAAATTGTCCTTGATCTCTGGCTATTGAGGATTACATGTGAATGTAATGAATAAATCTAGTTTTCCAAATTTTGTGACAATAGCAATGGCATCATTATATCTTTCTCACATATTGCGAGGAGATCCTTGGAAAGTGGATGGCAAAATAATTGCTCTTCCAGCTGGAATGTCTCTGTTGGTAGCCAATTCAGCGATATAATCCATCAATTCACAATACTGTTGTACTCAAAGCTTATTTTGTTGAAATGTTATGAAATTTAGATTATTTGCTTCGACTTGTAGATAGGAATCAATAATCCATTGTTGAGTGAGTTTGACCCCACTTAAAATTGGATTAAAAGAATCCCGAATAGCAGTTTGTGCCACTTTTTATTCCAGTATAGAAATATTGCATCTAACACAAACTTTACTATTGGGATAACTTTGCAATTGTAATTTTGGTTCCCATCCAGGTTCACCGTTTGGAAAGAAAATGGATTATGTCATTGGATCTAAATTACAACTTAATATATTTATGTTTATAAAAGGTTGTTCTTCATTGCGTGGATATATTCTAATATCCCGCTGAAAAGGTGGTTCACCATCTTCATTTTTAAAAACCATGGCAACCTCATTGACTGTAGGTAAATTATACTGTCTTTGATCAGTGTTGCGATCTCTTTTTAACACCATATTTACTCTTGGCTTTGTCAATTGATGTCTTTGAGCATGTTCCTGTTGTTCTTTTTCAAATTGTGCTAATTGTTTGAATGCTTGAGTGTATGGGTTGTTGGCCATAATTTTAGCCAAATGTTCAAAGACTGCAAAAACACTGTTTATTTTCTGGAAGCGTCATTCTTTGTTTAACAGCTTCCATTGTATCTAAGACATATAACTGTGCAAATTTCCTTTGCTCTCCTTCTTGTGGGTGTAAATGTGAAGTTCGGTGGTAAGTTTGTCCTTGAACTCTAAAACAGTAAGGACCATGTCCTGGGACATTTTCTGCTAATGTGGCACCCATTGAAGCAAATGAAATTGCACTGTTATAAGACCTTATGTATTTTTTGAAATTGGTACAATTTGGAAATGTTGGATCGCTCATGATACTTTTTAAGTAATCTGGAAATGGGTGTCTTTGTGGAAGTCTTACCTTTCCTTTCTGACAGCAACTAATGAAATCTCCGTCAGTTGGTCTTTCCTTTAGAAAATGATAGGCCCCACAAAACTGACAAACAACATTAAGTAATCCACAATAATGAGTGTCTACTTTTAGTGCTCTACTAAACACATTCTCATGCACTTCCTCAACATAGATATCACTACAACTTTCTATATCTACATTGGTGTCATGTGTCTGAACATTGGTGTCAATAGGCAATATAGCATCACTAGCGACTTGCCCATCAAAAAATGACGGCAATGAGATATGTATGTTTGTAAATTTGTTTGGTCAGTAATATACCTATTTGACACTTGTAACCTTTTTCTTATGTATAAAGAAGTACAATTATTGTATTAAACATGTTTATTGTTGGAACATTGACATTTTTTCTTCAGGAACTGTTGAAGTTTTTTTTGGTAAAAGTGGTAACATTTGAATGGAAGAATAGTTGAACATTGGATTAATGAGCATTGTAAGCTTTACATAATGTTTTTTTAACATGCAACTTGTAGATTAAGAAGTGTTAAACAAAATATATATTGAATCCAGAGGAAGGAAAACAGTAAAAACCCTCCTTTATAGTTGTGTGTTTCATGTAAAATGGTGGGGAATTTCAGTGTGTTACGTGCTGCATAGTGTGTGTTACGTGCCGCGTGAACTGGTCTGGAGTGTTCGCTCCATTTTGCGAGTAAGTGTAGTAATTTTGCGTCCTTAGCATCGTTTTCGTTTTTTACGGCGGCCATTTTTTCTCTCGTGATTTTCGGGTATCTAAACTCTTGTATTTCGACTTAAATTGAGGTGTAACTTCAGTTTCCGAGGTCCTGGGTGCCCCCCATTGTTGTGGGTAAGCTTTTTATGTGTTTCTTGTGTGTATTTATTGTGTTTTTAATGTTTTCATGTGAGCGGGTTTCGGGCGCTAAGGTCGTATTTTTGCGAAGTCGTAATGTTTTTTTTTTTAAGTCCCGCGGCTCGTATTTGTGTATGGTAAGTCTGTAAATTTTGCGGTTGATGTGGGAGCCTCCACCTCTGCAAATGCGCACCCTCGCGTCGCGAGGGTCCGCATTTGCGGGCCTAAAGTTTGCTGTTGCTGGCAAGGCTACCGGCGCCAGGTCAAGGAGCAGAGGCCGGAGCACAAGCAAGTAAGTGAGGGGAGAGGGGGGAGGTATTTAGGGGGGTTTGGGAGGAGGAGGGGGGATAAGGGGGGTTTAGGTTGAGGAGGGGGGAGGGAAAGAGACACGGGGGGGTAGAGAGACACACAGGGGGTTAGAGACACACGGGGGGTTAGAGACACACAGGGGGTGTTAGAGACACACAGGCGGGGTTAGAGAGACACGGGGGGGTTAGAGAGACACGGGGGAGAGAGTGACTCGAGTATAAGCCGGGGGGGCCCTTTTTTGCCTTAAAAAAAGGGCTGAAAAATGTGGCTTATACTCGAGTATATACGGTATATTGTCATAAAGAAGATCAAACATAAACAGCTATTATCAAAGTATATATGTGTTGTAAAAGAATGTTACATTTTCTTAAAGATGCAATGAATGTAGATATGATGTCTAATTGATGTTCTTTAAAACGTAATTACTTAAGCATATATATATACTGTATATCTTCCTCTTGTTTCTTTCTTGTACTGACCAATTACATTTTCCGTCCTTCCTATTAGTCTTTTTCTACCACATACGTGGCTAGCTGTGTTTTACACGCTTTGTGGTCGTGTAGCCTCGTTTAAAAAATTTTCGACTGCCATTTTTTTCTCGCTTAGGCGTTTTTCGAGTTGCGAAAAACGTCTAAATCGAGTTTAATTCACGTTCCACCTCACTCACAGACGTCCTGGATGATGCCCCATGCTGTCTGTGATGTTTATGTAATTTTTTTAGGTGTAGTTAGTGTGTTTTTCGGGTTTTTGGTTCGACCGCTAATTTCGTAATTTTTTGCGTCTCGTATCTTTTTTTTCTAAGTCTCGCGTCTCGTATTTTTTTTGCCTAATATTTTTTTTTGCTAAGTCCCGCTAAAAGTGCTCCGAGTTTAACGTCTAGTGATGTCAGGCCCTTAATCTACGCGGGTGGTGCATTAACCTTATTAATAGAGTGAGTGACCCATCCTGTGCTACTTCAAAAAGGGACTTCAACTAGTTCTGGAGACACTCCATCTATTTGCCTATGTGACATGCTTATCTTCCTAACCCTATTTTCCCACAGCCCAGTTATGCTCCCATGTTACATACCATGTCACATCATACAAAATATAACATAAGCATAACCATAATAGGCACAATATTGTCATCAACCTTAACACAAAACCAGCATAACACATAAAACCCTTGTCATCCCAGGCAAGTCCACCACAGTCCAGGGAGGCCCTGGGCATGACACCTGTTCTTTTCTTATATCTCTTATTCCAGCTGGTAATAATTTTGCTTTTAATGACATAAAAACATGCAATTCCCACTATTCTTTAAAAAGTCATAATCAATCTATGGTGTATACACCCAAGCACACATGTGATTTGTTTTAAAGCTACACTGTAGTTTAGAAAAAACATTCACGTTAGTGAAGTATGTTGCACACAAGCAACATGAGTTCTCTGCTTGTGTCCGAGACTTCCATGTTGGACACTAAGAGATCACTTGGTTTCCTGGAGCTGAACTGTGAGTTGCACTTCCACTTTATCCTATTCTTCCACAACACTGAGACAGCTTTTCTACAGAACTGAACAGAGGGCTTATCTAGTCCTGAAAGTTACCCCCCCCCCCCATTAAAACATATCAAAGGCGCTCCCTGCGCTGGTGGAGATGAGCGCGGGACTACACATGAACACAACACTCAAATACACAATTCATACTGCGAGACCTGTAGCACTTTGAAAAAATTTCACAAAAAAAATGCGGCCCGTAACACTTACGCAAAGAAAACCGCGATTTGCATGAAACAAAATACGAGACCGCAAAAAATACGAACCGCGCACCACTATATACGATCGAAATAAATGGCGAAGGCGTTCATTGCCAGCCACACGATGAGCGCCAAAGGCGCTCACCACGAGGCTCGCAATCAGCGCAGAAAGTACTCACACAACCAAAATACTTAATTTGTGTGCCAAACACCATCCCTTGACTTACAATTCTATTGCCGTAATTTTTTGGCGGGCAATTCGCTAGTTTTATCTAAAAATAAAACTTGTTTTCCACACCCACAGAGCTGTTTACATAGGCAAAGTGAACCTCCCAATACAAACACTGTTGGGAAATACAAAACCATGTACTGCATAATATGTATACACTCTGCTGTTGAGCTGTAGATGGCACTGTGCAGTTTAGAGTACTATTTATATATGTATATGAACTTGTTGGTACTCACAGGAAGGAACTTCTTTGTTTTCTTCACTTGATTTTTGTCTCCCTTCCTTTTTACCTTTCACCCTGCTGGCTGCTATTTCAAGTAACTGTTTATCTAAACAAGTTAAGCTTAATATGGTTCTTCACTATCTACCAGTGTCTCTTTTTAATGCGTAACTAACAAACACCGTACGGGTACGGATTTTAACCCTTTGCTTACCTTCAAGCTATCAGCAGCTCTATGCAGAAACCTTACAGTGTCTGGGCTTATCCTGATTCCTTCTGCAGAGGACTACATGTTTCACGATTCCTTTCTGCACAAACTGCTTTCACAGATTGCCTTTGATTGGCCAAAACAAATTATGAATTTAATTCTAATTTTAGCATAGATATCCAGGGGTGTCAACTCGCAAAAGCAACTACTTGCAAACTCAAAAGATTTAGCAAATTTCAGAATGAGTTTGTTGATGTTTATTTCGGCAAAAATGTTTTCATACACCACTGATTCTCCTCTATCAGATGCTTCATAATTCAGGAAACTAAAAGATATATTTAAAATACATTTTCATCACACAACTTGAATTTAGCTCATAACAAGTATTTCCAGATATGTAATTGGTGCTTAATGGTTGGTATTATTTTGCTTCTTTGTATTAAAAATTCCAATTTAACCCTTTATTAAATAATTGATAGGAAACAACTCTTAAGCATTGGAAAACTTAAATTTGTGAAGTATGTAACAAGCTAATAATATTATCAGCTCTGTAAGCCAAGTTCATAAAAGTGTTTTTATAGAAAATGCTCAATGTAACAGACTCTGTCATGGTGGATTCCATAGTTACACAGATAGTTACATAGTAATTGAGGTTGAAAAAATACTTTTAGTCCAGCAAGTTAAACCTTTTTAGATCTCCCCTGATCTGCAATTTGCAGATTAATTGTTAATTGATCCAGAGGAAGCAAACAGAAAAAAAACAGTTAATATTTGTCAATTGTCTCAAAAGGGGGGAAAAATGTAAAATTCCTTCCTGACCCCAGTGTAACGATCCGTGAGTAGGGGCTATACAAGCCCAGAGCCTCCTGCTATAGACTACAGGTTATCTACCCACAAGGACTGTTGGGTTCTTTGGAATCTCGGCACCAGCACCCGGATATCTCTGCATCAGGAATCAGCACTTCCAGGAGTCTCAGTAACCTTCCTGTGGTAGTGATCAGGACAGGTTACTTAGAGGGTGGAGATAGGTTAGATATCACAGCCACCAGAAACAACAAGAGAACATACAATTTCAAAATGCCTAAGAGTGAACTGATTTATTTTTTAAATGACAGCAGTATTTATAGGGAATATATACAGAGGGGTGTACACAGCACAACAATGAGAGGGTGTGGCAGACAAACACAAGTGATAAACTTCACATGGGATCTAACAGTAGCTTCCTGAGAGCAATAGGATCAACTTTCAATACACATCCAGCCTTCTCTGTGTCTGAGTGGTCCAGATAGATAGAGTACATGGCAGATAGGATTAACTAAATTTGCTAACAATGGGCCAGAGCGGATTATAACTAAAATGGAGGTGTTTATGCAGATAATCCATTGCTGGAGCCAAGCAGTCTGTTCTTTTATGGTAGCTCAATGACCCAACACCCAGGCAGAGAAAAAGGGGTTAGTGACACCCAGATACTGGCGATCGGACTCCTCCCTGGATCATTACTCCCTCTCTAATTATCCAAGATAACCCTGAATGCCCATTTTATTTAATAATATATTCAATCCCTTGTTAAAGTTATCTATCAAATCCACTGTCCCCACTTCCTCCGGTAGAGAATGCCACAAATTAGCCACCCTTACTGTGAAGAACCCTTTCTTTAAGGGGAAATCTTTTTACATCTAATCTCAAAGGATGTCCTCTAGTCAGTTGAAAACCTCATGGCACAAAAAGTTCACTTGGCAAAGCCTTGTATCGACCCTGGATATATTTATATAAGGTAATCATATCACCTCTTAGATGCCTTTTTTCTAGAGAAAATACTTTAATTTGGTTAGTCTTTCTTCATCTTAGCCCCTCCATTCCCTTTATTAGTATTGTTGCACTTCTCTGTACTTTTTCAGCTCTAAAATGTCCTTTTTATGAAGTGGTAACCAAAATTGTACTCCATATTCCAAATGAGGACTTACTAGGGATTTGTATGGTGGAAGAATTATATTTGCTTCTATACCCTTCTTAATACATGCTAAGATTTTATTTGCCTTTGCAGATGCTCCATTAAGATTATAAATTGCATGACTATTTTCCCTGCCGTGATGCATAACTTTACATTTATTCATATTATATCTCTTCTGCCATTTAGTCGCCCATTTCTCTAAATTATGCAAATCCCTTTGGAGGGAAAGTACATAATTATCTGATTTAATTACCTTGCATACCTTAGTGTTATCATCTAATATTGAGACAATACTTTCCAATCCTCCGTTTAAGTCATTAATAAATATGTTAAAAAGGAGAGGACCTAATACTGAACCCTGAGGAACCCCACTTACCACATTAGTCCAGTCTGAGTATGTTCAATTTACAACAACCCTTTCCTTCCTGTCATTTAGCCAGCTCTCAATCCATGAGCAGATATTTACTGCAATTCCTATATCCTTTAGTTTGCTCAATAGTCTCCCATGTGGCACTGTATTGAAAGCCTTTGCAAAATTTAAAAACACTACATCCACTGAGTTACCCTGATCCAAGTTCCTACTAACCTCTTCATATAAGCTAATTAGGTTTGTTTGACATGATCCATCCCTCATAAATCTGTGCTGATTCCTACTTATAAACTTGTTTAAATAAAGATATATCTGTATACTATCACTTATTAACCCTTCTAAAAACTTTCCCACTACACAAGTGAGGCTTAAAGATCTATAATTTCCTGGATGTATTCTTGCTCCCTTCTTTAATATAGGTATCACATCTGCTTATCTCCAGTCATCTGGTAGAGATCATGTGTTGAGTGAATCTTAAAAAAATAGATATAATGGTTTGGCTATTACAGAACCCAGTTCCCTCAGTACCCTTGGATGTATTCATTTAGGACCCTGGGCTTTATTAACATTTATTTTTTCCAACCTCTTTTGGATTTCTTCCTGTGTTAACCAATTATTTGGTGAATGTAGTGTAGCCCCATTTTGTTGCAGTGTCCCAACCACTGGTACCTTTCCTTGTGTATACCGAAGAAAATAACCTATTTAACTCATCTGCCTTTTCCTTGTCACTAATTATCAGACGGCCTGTGTCACATTGTAATGTTCCTATAGCTTCCTTCCTGGCCTTCTTCTAATTACTTCCAAAAGTCTCCTTTGCAACTAACTTTTCATTTTCTATTTTAGCCAGTCTAATAGTCCTTTTTGCAAGCCTTGTTGACTTCCTTGTACTCATGCAAAGCAGTCTCTTTCCCTTCTTTTTTGTATAATTTAAATGCCTGTTTTTTACTCCTCATCTTCATCTTTAAGTCATTGTTAAGCCACATGGGTTGTGATTTATTCCCTCTACTTTTATTTCCACATTGTATATGGTGATATGTATGTATATTTAGTAAGGATGTGAATGTTGTCCATTTATGTTCAGTATTTTTACCTGTCAGTTCTTTGTCCCAGTCTATACGTTGTATTGCTGCCCTTAGACTGTTAAAATCTGCCAATTTTTTAATTAAGAGTTTTTGTAGGCCCCTTACAGTTTTGTTTTTTTAATTTAAACTCAAATGAGATCGTGTTGGGTGTTTCCCAAAGGTTGCCCTATTTCAATATTTGATACTATATCAATATTATAAATCTGTGCTTTTATGGTAGCTCAATGGCTCAACACCCAGGAAGAGTTGGTTCTTGTATAACCTGGGACAGATAATGATATCTGAGTGTACTCAGAACCTGCTCCCCTTAGCTGAACTGCTGGTCTCATTGGTCCAATTTATTTCAGGGTAGCTAAAATCTCCCATTATTAAAACTTGCCCATCCTTAGCTGCATTTCCAATCTGTTACAATAATTTTATTTCATCATTTTCAATTATATTTGGGGGTTTACAGCATACTCCTACTAATATTATTTTGGAATTTGCTGCTCCGCTATTTAACTCTAGACACAAACATTCAACATTATCATTAGTTTCACCATAAATATCTTCTCTTACTATATTCTTACATTCAGGCTTAACATACAGTCAAATCCCTTCTCCTCTTTTAACATTGCCCCTATCTTTCCTAAATTGGTTATAACCATCTAGATGAACAGTCCAGTCATATGATTCATCCCACCATGTTTCGGTAATGCCTATTAAATCCCATTTCTCATTAACTGCTAATAATTCGAACTCTTTCATTTTTCCTGGCATAGTGGATAGCTAGTCTGACAGAGGCAGGAATTGGATGGTTATCTTACTAAGAGTGTTGATAGAGTGTTGCTATACAATTTACTCTTATTGTCAAGTGGCTCTTTAGAGTATCAGTCTATCCCACTATGGACTCCTCCTCCACTATGGACTCCTTTGACCCTGTAACCGAGGATGAAGTATCTACTTTACTATCAACCTCTCACCTTACCACATGTCCACATGATCCTATTCCATCACAGCTAATCCCTCCCCTATCCACCACACTTATCCCATCTCTCACACATCTATTCAACCTCTCCCTAAACACTGGCAAGTTTCCATCCTCCTTAAAACCCGCCACAGTTACACCCATTCTCAAGAAGCCCTCATCTGACCCAGCTTCTGCCTCCAACTATCGCCCTATCTCACTACTTCCCTGGCTCCTAAACTCCTTGAGCGGCTTGTTTACAATCGCCTCACTCAATTTATTTCCTCCAATTCCCTACTTGACCCCTTCCAATCTGGTTTCCGGGCCCAACACTCTACAGAAACAGTCCTTACAAAAGTCACTAATGACTTGCTAACCGCCAAATCAAAGGGTTACTACTCTATTCTAATTCTCTTGGATCTCTTTGCTGCCTTTGATACAGTTGACCACCCTCTTCTAATCCAAACTCTCCGCTCTTTTGGCATCCGGAAAACAGATCTTTCATGGTTCACATCCTATCTTAAAGATCGTACATTTAGCGTCTCCTTCTCTGGCACCACTTCTTCACCACTCCCTCTGTCTGTTGGCGTTCCCCAAGGTTCTGTCCTAGGCCCCCTCCTCTTCTCCATCTACACCTCCTCCCTTGGCACCCTTATAAAATCCTTTGGATTTCAGTATCATCTCTATGCAGATGATACTCAAATCTACCTCTCTGCACCCGATCTATCCCCCTCTCTTTTAGCTCAAGTTTCCAACTGCCTCTCTAGCATATCCTCCTGGATGTCCACCCGTCAACTCAAACTCAACATGTCTAAGACTGAACTCCTAATCTTTTCACCCTCTACTACAGCTTCCACACCTCAAATATCTCTCACTGTTGACAACACCATCATCACCCCTACCTCCCAGGCCCGTTGTCTTGGCGTTCTACTGGATCCTGCCCTCTCTTTTATTCCTCACATCCAAGCAATAACAAAATCATGTCAGTTTCACCTAAAAAACATCTCCAACATTTGTCATTATCTTACAGAAGACACAGCTAAAATTCTAATACACTCTCTCATCATCTCTTGACTCGACTACTGCAATTCCCTCCTTGCTGGCCTACCCATCTCTCATCTGTCTCCTCTCCAATCCATAATGAACACCTCTGCTAGACCCATCTTCAATACCATACGACCAGTATCTGCAGCTCCTCTCTGTCAATCACTCCACTGGCTTCCCATAGCTTCCCGAATCAAATTTAAAATCATGACCCTAACATATAAAGCCCTCAACAACAGTGCTCCCCCTTATATCTCTGCTCTTGTTTCAAAATACTCTCCCAACCGCCCCCTTCGGTCCTGCTAACGACCTTCTTCTTTCCTCCTCTCTCATCAGCTCCTCTCACTCCCGTCTTCAAGACTTTTCTCGTGCTTCCCCATCTATTTGGAACTCCTTGCCCCGCTCCATTAGACTATCTTCCTGCCTCAAAACCTTTAAGAAATTATTAAAAACACACCTGTTTAAAAAATCTTATCACCTTCAGCCTTAACATGTACAACTGCACACTCCACATCTTAATAACACTTACACCCACAATCTACAGTACAACACACAGACACCTCCACTGAACCAACTGCTTTCAATTGCATTTGTCACCCTCTTGTATCATACATAAACCCTTAGGCCCTCATTTAATTGCAATTTGGCCAATTGAATAGGGCTCAAAATAAGGACATAACATATATTTTTTAAAGACGTTTTTAGTTAGTAAACATCTATCCAAAAGCAAGGTTTTCACTAACTAAAAACTTCTTTAAAAAGTATATGCTATGTGCTTATTTAGAGCCCTATTCAATTGGCTGAATCGCAATTGAATGAGGCCCTTAGATTGTAAGTTTGTGAGTTTTCAATTGTGTGTTACTGCCTTGGAAACAAGCTCTATGTACATTTGATTTTATGCTCAAAAACAGGGCCCTCCATCCCTTAAAAGGTGTTTGATTTGTTTTCTGCTATGTACTCAACCCCTGTACAGCGCTACAGAATATGTTGGCGCGATATAAATAATGATAATAATAATAATAATAATCTACTACCCTGAGCAGGAAAAACATGAAATACCAGATGTACATTTCAAAAGCTCCTGGGCCTCATCAGTGAAGTTCAGCTGTATTCCTAAAACCCAATGAGCAAAGAGTCCATGTTTGGGACCCCCTATCACCCTTACAGTGAGAAAAAACAAAACAAAAAGTGTCTGAGGTCTAAACGTGGCACAAACGACATTGAAGTAGGTATGTTCTGTAGGTCTGGTTACCTACTCAGAGAATCAGCACTTCCCTGAGTCTCAGTAACCTTCCTGCGGTAGTGACCAGGACAAGACACTTGCAGGGTGGAGATAGGATCAGTATCGCAGCCACCAGGAGCAAATAGGAGAACATACCATTTCTATATGTCTCAGCAGTGAACTGATTTATTTTTGGAACGTAAACAATATTTATAGGGTTTAGACAAGAGGGGAGGTGACAGAGAGTGGCAGACAAACACAGGATATTGACTCCCCATGGGGTCTAATAGTCTGACATCCTGGCATCCTGTCGGACACCTGTGAACAATAGGCCAACCTCCAAATACAAATAATGCTGTCTCCATGTCTATTGGCCGAGACCTTAAATAGAGTACATTAACTTTATCTGGCAAGCAATGGGACAAAAACAGATTACAATACAATCGAGGTGTTTATGCACATAGTCCAGTGGCTGTAGCCAAGCAGTCTTTCCTTTATGGCAGCTCATTGGGCTAAATTTCAAAAACAGGAAAAGGAGTCCATGACACCGACTCTTTTAGCTCTTGTACCATACACAGGGAGAAATATCCCCTAGTATATCAGTCTGGTCTCACTCGAAAGAGTGGTTCAGCCACGAAATATCAAGCAATTCTACACTAAACAAGAGAAGCAGATGGATGAAAGTGTGATCTTGGTAAAGAACCAGATTTCATTGATACAAGTGAGTGAAGTGACAACTGGAGCCCTCCTAACAACTACATCAGATTAATGAAAGTACACATTATACCTCATACCTATGAGGTAACCCAATGTGAGGGCACCTACAAATGCATGTTGTCTGTCTACTTAATGTACTTTTGGTGATCTATACTAGGAAAGCCTGCCCCTCTTCCCTCTCCCCTTCTTGTTTGTATTTCACTTATAGGACACGCTTGTGGACAGCGTCCTCAGAAGAAGTAGCACACCTCTCCAGCACCTACACTCCTATACAAACCAACAAGAGATTTTACCCTTGAAGGCCTACCCAATCAAGGAAACTATAGCCACAATCCCATGGAAAAAACCCATCAAACTACTTATTGATTTAAGACTCATTGCTTGCTCCCATAGCACTTCAGCCAACACTGGGATAAAGCAACCCCAGTAACTTTGCAGGTTTGAGCGATAGGTCTGGTTACCGACTCAGTGAGCAGCCTTTTTTAGCTCACTTGTGCATTTCACAGGGAGAGATATTCTGTAGTATATCAGTCTGGTCGCACACCTGGAACTAATTACAATATATACAATGTGGAATGTGTATGTTTTTTAAACAATGTTAATCGACGTTTGTTTATGTAACGGAGCAGGAACACGCAGTCCAAAATCTCCGCTGGTATACGATAAAATACCCACGAGGCACTACAGTTTCACCATCCCCGACCTCCCATATTGGACGACACACAATTTGGGAGTCAAATGAATACTGACTTTATTTTGTTATTGCAGAAATATTTATACATCTCTTCCCACAGGCAATCCACATCCCCCATATTTGGCTGCACAATACCCATAAAGAGAACAATAGGTGGGTCACACCTCCCTGGCAACTTTGATACAATCAGACATTGATTCAATTACACTTCTTTGTTCTTATCTGAGAAAGGAAGTCTATTGTATAGTGTTTTCATTATCTTATGCGGAGTCGCTGTAACGAGATTATCTCCCATGCCAAGTAGCTGTAAATGTTTGGGACAATATTCTGCAGAGCATCAACCAACATACATATATTAGGATCATATTTTAACCATAATAATCATAAAACAGGGTAAAACAGTGATGGGTTCCGCTACACACCTCCCCCGTGACCATAAGCCGGCATACACGGTCTGATCCCAACGGATCGGCCTGGGGATGTCCGGACAAAAGTATTTGTTGGTCAATTCTCTAGTTTGACAACCCATCAGTATTACTGCAATTCACATTTACTCACATTTCCCATATCCCCAGATAGCTGGGATCTGAGCGCACAAAACCACCGAATAGCGCTCAGATCCTCTTCACACAGTTCAATTGCCATGTAGCTAAAGTCTTTCCCATAGTCTTTCATTATATGAATGGGCTTCATGGCACAGTTATCTGGGGTATCATGGTTCACACAGGGCAAGTACAGAATGACCCCCCTGTATGTAAAGGGCCAGAATGAGTGACTTACACTCTGGTATGGCCGAACACTGGTTCCAAAGGGCAATATGTACCAGGGCCATAGTCGCAGGGCAGGAGGCTGGCAAACAGTCCTCTCCAAGCCAAAGTGGCGAAGGGCACTTCGTCACACATCTCCCCTTTGGGGGGAAGTCTAACCAGGCACCTGGATATTTCGCTGGGGTGATGGTGCAACACGCTGAGGGGACTTGAGGGGCAGAGGCCCGCGGCACTCTGCCCTGATGCCAGCTCTTCTGCTGGTATAACCTGCAGGACCTCCTGCTCTGTACCAGGGACAAAGGGAGGGCAGAGGCCGACTGCACTCTGCCCCGCTGTCAGCTCTTCTGCTGGGGTACTTGGGACATATTGCGGCTCAATAGCCAGGGAAACGTGGGGGTCAGTGGGGGTTAACATTTCCTCTGTTAACCCTGGGGCCACATTAGAAGTTAGCTGGGGAGGGGAGTTTGTACTTACCCCCTCCTCCGGTTGTCCCAGTGACGGTAGTTGGGGATCTGGACAAGCTGTGGGCGCAGAGACCACGGTCCCATCTGCGCCGTCTGGGAGATTGGTGTCTCCCCTGGTTAGGGTAAACTGTCGCTGGGGGGGAAGGATGACACCTTCTGCCCCCTGTGTTTCACACTGCCACTGGGGGGGAAGGACGACACCTTTGGCCCCCTGGAGTACCCACTGACGCTGTGGAGGAAGGTCGACACCTTCTGCTCCCTGGGGTACACACTGCCGCTGGGGGGGAAGGACGACACCTTCTGCCCCCTGGGGTTCACACTGCCGCTGAGGGGGAAGGACGACACCTTCTGCCCCCTGGGGTTCCCACTGCCGCTGTGGAGGAAGGTCGACACCTTCTGCTCCCTGGGGTACACACTGCCGCTGGGGGGAAAGGACGACACCTTCTGCCCCCTGGGGTTCACACTGCCGCTGGGGGGGAAGGACGACACCTTCTGCCCCCTGGGGTTCACACTGCCGCTGGGGGGAAAGGACGACACCTTCTGCCCCCTGGGGTTCACACTGCCGCTGGGGGGAAAGGACGACACCTTCTGCCCCCTGGGGTTCACACTGCCGCTGGGGGGGAAGGACGACACCTTCTGCCCCCTGGGGTTCACACTGCCGCTGGGGGGAAAGGACGGCACCTTCTGCCCCCTGGGGTTCACACTGCCGCTGAGGGGGAAGGACGACACCTTCTGCCCCCTGGGGTTCACACTGCCGCTGGGGGGAAAGGACGACACCTTCTGCCCCCTGGAGGGCCGGTAGAGAGACCTCGGTCCCATCTCTACCTGCCATCTGGAGGTCATCCCAGGACCAGTCAATGAAGTCTGGTTCTGCTTGTCGAGTAGGTTGGGGCTGCACAAGGCTGAGCAGGTGTTGGTAGTCCTGCTCCAGCTCCCACTCTCTCGTTACCAGGTGGGTCATGTCTTTGCTCACCTCGCCTTCGTCATCCCAGACATACATGCCCATCCGGTAGTCGTAGATGTCCCAAAACCTAGACCCCTCCGTGCTGCCAAGATCAATATCGTCCTCCAAGGCATCCCATAATAAACCCGGGCCATCATAATCATCCCCCTCCGGTAAGTCGTGTTCAGCCGTCCAGGGGGTAAGTCGAACGGTATACCACCAGAGGGCCTGGTATGCGTTGTCTAGCCAGATCTCTCGCCATACCAGGGTCTCTAGTCTTGTCACCCACTCATCCAGGGGCTGCTCTCCCAATAGATACATCCGCATCGCCACACGCTTCTGTAGCCGCTGCTCATCACTGGGGAGACTCTCACCTCGCCGCCATTGGGCATCTTGCAGGGCATCATACCAGAGTTCCATTCTGTCTGTCTCCCTGTAGTCTGCGGCCTCCTTCTCATCCTCATCATGGAACGCTGTCCAAAAACTAGCCGGTTCCATCCTGCTGTAGCCAGGGGCGCTGTACGGATACTAGCGTTGCCCTCAATTTGTACTCCACGGAATGGTGTCTCCTGTAGCTGTCCTTCTGACCGTGGGAACAATTCCACCACTTGCCAACAAATGTAACGGAGCAGGAACACGCAGTCCAAAATCTCCGCTGGTATACGATAAAATACCCACGAGGCACTACAGTTTCACCATCCCCGACCTCCCATATTGGACGACACACAATTTGGGAGTCAAATGAATACTGACTTTATTTTGTTATTGCAGAAATATTTATACATCTCTTCCCACAGGCAATCCACATCCCCCATATTTGGCTGCACAATACCCATAAAGAGAACAATAGGTGGGTCACACCTCCCTGGCAACTTTGATACAATCAGACATTGATTCAATTACACTTCTTTGTTCTTATCTGAGAAAGGAAGTCTATTGTATAGTGTTTTCATTATCTTATGCGGAGTCGCTGTAACGAGATTATCTCCCATGCCAAGTAGCTGTAAATGTTTGGGACAATATTCTGCAGAGCATCAACCAACATACATATATTAGGATCATATTTTAACCATAATAATCATAAAACAGGGTAAAACAGTGATGGGTTCCGCTACAGTTTATTTTTTAATCAATTTTTCAATAAATAAGCTGTTAAGATATAATTGATGTATGTAATAAATCTGAAAAAAGAAGTAAAGTTATAAAAAAGGTGTCTTTCTCTCAATAATTTAAAATAAGATTTATATATGGTAATCATATTTCCTCTTAGATGTCTTTTTTCTAGCGAAAATACGTTTAATTTGGTTAGCCACTCCATTCCCCTTATTAGTTTTGTTGCCCTTCTCTGTACCTGTTCCAGCTCTAAAAACAGTGGTGCCCAAAATTGTACTTGATATTCCAAATGAGGGCTTACTAGGGGGTTGTATAGTGGCAGAATTAATGTATATTTGCTTCGGCACCCCGACCCTCGCGTGCAGCTGAATAGCGCGCTGTCATCAGGGCGCCGAGATCTGTGCTCTGATGATGCTCTGCAAGGAAAGCAGGGTCTGCTTCTCATGTGCGAAGGTCAGGGTGCCAGATCAAATCAAGATTCTGTCATTTGTTATATACCCTGGATGGTATAGTTACGGGATGCATGATATAGGGGTCCAGGCAGATGTGGCACCCCTACCTTCGCACATGAGAAGCAGACCTTGCTTGACTTGCAGAGCGTCATCAGAGCGCAGTTCTCTGCTCCCTGATGACAGCAAGCTTTTCATCTGCGCGCAAAGGACGTGCCACCATTTGCTTCCCTTGTTCTGTACCCTTCTTAATACATGCTAATATTTTATTTGCCTTTGCAGCTGCTGCTTGGCATTGAGCACTGCTACCTAGATGGTTCTCCACAAGTACTCCCAAATCCCTTTCAATATAAGGCTTTGTCAAGTGAACTTTTTGTAGCAAGAGATTTTCAACTGACAAGAGGACATCCTGTGAGGTTAGAGGAAAAAAGATTTAAACTTAAAGAAAGAAAAGGGTTTGTCATAGTTAGGGTGGTTAAACTGTGGAATTCTCTACCAAATGAGGTGACAGCGAATTCGATAGACAACTTCAAAAAAGGGTTATATATATCTTTGAATAAAGAGGACATTCAAGGTTATCCTAAATAACTAGCGAGGGCATATTGACCCAGGGAGAATTTTGATCGCCAGTTTCTGGGGTCAGGAAGGAATTTTGCTTTTTTTCCCCCTTATGAGACAATTGGCAAAATTTCAAAGGTTTTTTTTTTTTCTGTTTGCCTTCCTCTGGACCAATTAACAATTAATAATAAATAGTCCACGTATTAAAAAGATCAACAGAGATCTAAAAAGGTTGAACTTGATGGACTAACTCTTTATTCATCCTCAAATACTATACTATTAATAATTATTTAACAAATGATTAATTAATAACTAATCCGCATATTGCAGATCAGAGGAGATCTTAACAGGTTGAACTTGATGGACTGAAAGTCTTTTTTCAACCTTAATTACTATGGGCCTCATTCTATTATCGGCCGGAAATCGGCCGTAAGGCTGCGATTCCTTGCGGGGGTTCTGTTAACTCGCAATTCAATTATACAGCTCCGCAAGGATCTCCTCTTACGGCCGGCCGCATATCTTGGAACCGGCCGTAAGCTCAGAAATCTACAAAGTCAAAAATAAATTCAAGCCTGCACTGTACAGCTCTGTAAATGCTAGGGATCATATTGGGGGACATGAGGATTAAAAGTAACCCACTCTCAAGCTTGCACATCAGCCCAAACCCGAGTTTAAATTAACTGTTTATTTTCCGGCTGCGGCGTGGGCGTATCTGAGGTGCTCCAAGCTCTATGGACTTTTTACATGTATATTTGACATATATTAAAAAAAAAATATTTTACGGATTTGAGTATAGGGGAATGTTGTGCTATTTTTTCTAACACCTAAAATCACTTTATAGTCTTCTCAAAGTGCAGGATGGCTTTATTTGAGCTATTTTATGTGCTTAATTGGTGCTAGCGGGACCTCTTTCCTGCAAGTAAGCTGCGGCTCGGTTTTAGCCTTGCAGAGAGGGTTCCCGGAGCAATTGAATTGCAAATAGGATTTTCTTACGGCCGATTTCCTTGCGGCCGTTTTAGATCAAAGGATTTCCTCCGGCGCGAGCAGCCGCAAGAGATAGCAAGGCACTGGCCGCAAGCCTGCCGGAATCCCCAGCCGGAGGGGAATAGAATAGCAGAATAGCTTGTGGCCGGTCCTTGCGGCCCCGCAACTGCTGCGGCCGCTAATAGAATGAGGCCCTATGTAACTATGTAACCCCTATATTTGCTCCATTAACATTATATTTGCATGGCTATTTTTCCTTCCCAGATGCAGACCTTTACATTTATTTGTATTAAATCTCATCTCCTATTGAGATGTCTATTCCTCTCATTTATAAAAATCCCTTTGGAGGGAAAGTACATAATTTTCTGATTTAATTACATTGCACAACTTCGTGTCATCAGCAAAAATGGAGACACTACTTTTCAGTCCCACCTCTATGACATTAATAAATATGTTAAAAAGGAGAGGACCTAATACTGAAGCCTGAGGAACCCCACTTACCACATTAGTCCAATCGGAGTATGTTCCATTTACCACAACTCTTTGCTTCCTGTCTTTTAGCCAGCTCTCAATCCATGAGCAGATATTTACTGCAATTGCTGTATCCCTTAGTTTGTACAATAGTCTTCCATATGGCAAAAGCCTTTGCAAAATCCAAAAAGACTACATCCACTGAGTTGCCTTGATCCAAGTTCCTTCTAACCTCCTCATAGAAACTAATTAGATTTGTTTGACATGACCTATCCCTCATAAATCCATGTTGACTCCTACTTATAATCCTGTTCAAATAGACATATTCTTTTATATTATCCCTTATAAACCCTTCTAAAAGCTTTCCCACTACCGAAATGAGGCTCACTGGTCTCTAACCCCCTGGATTTTATCTTGCTCCCTTCTTACATATAAGTATCACTTCTGCTTTTCGCCAGTCAGCTGGTATCAACCCTGTGTTGAGTGAATCTTGAAAAATTAAATATAATGGTTTGGATATTACAGAACCCTGTTCCCTCATTACCCGTGGGTGTATTCCATCAGGACCCGGGGCTTTATTAACATTTATTTTTTCCAACCTCTTTTGGATTTCTTCCTGTATTCACCAATTATTTGGTGAAGGTAGTGTAGTCCCATTATGTTGCCGTGTCCCAACCACTGGTACCTCCCTTGTGTATACCGAAGAAAAAACCCAATTTAGCTCATCTGTCTTTTCCTGGTCACTAATTTTCAGACGGCATGTGTCACATTGTAATGTTCCTATAGCTTCCTTCCTCGCCTTCTTCCCATTAGTATATTTAAAAAATATTTTAGCGTTAGTCTTACTCTCTTTTGCAACTAATTTTCTATTTTAGCCAGTCTAATAGCGCTTTTGCAAGCCTTGTTGATTTCCTTGTACTCCCGTAAAGCAGTCTCTGTCCCCTCTTGTTTGTATAATTTAAATGCCTGTTTTTTACTCCGTATCTTGATCTTTAAATCATTGTTAAGCCACATTGGATGGGATTTACTCCTTTTACTTTTATTCCCACATGGTATATGGTGATAAGTATGTATATTTAGTAAGGATTTAAATGTTGTCCATTTTTGTTCAGTGTTTTTACCTATCAGTTCTCTGTCCCAGTCTATACTTTGTATTGCTGCCCTTAGACCGTTAAAATCTGTCCTTTTAAATTAAGACTTTTTGTTGGCCCCTTACCGTTTTGTTTTTTTTATTCAATATCAAATGAGACTGTGTTGTGATCACTGTTTCCCGAAGGTTGCCCTATTCCAACATTTGATACTATATCAATATTATTTGTGATGAGTAAAACTAAGATAGCTTCATTTCTAGTAGGCTCCTGTATAACCTGGGCCAGATAATGATCCCTGAGTGTACTCAAGAACCTGCTCCCCTTAGATCAACTGCTGGTCTCATTTATCCAGTTTATTTCAGGGTAGTTAAAATCCTGCAGTATATCAGTCTGGTCTCACTCAAAAGAGTGATGAGCACAGAAATAAAGGGTAATTATAACCTGACTAGGAGAAACAGCAAACCCCAGACGTATGTTTCGGTCTCTCTTGGGCTTTGTCAGTGAGGTGCAGTTGTACTTCATAAGGAACAGTGAGTAAGGAGTCCATGTCAGGAGCCCCCTTGTCACCCTTAAGGCCTATCTGAGCACAAACAGCACCAAAGCAGGTTTGTTCTACAGTTCTGGTTACCGACTCAGAGAGCGATCTCTTTTAGTTTACTTGAGCCCTTCACAGGGAGACATTTCCTGTAGTATATCAGTCTGGTCAAGGGAGTGACCAAAAACACCAGGCAATTCTACCCTGAACACGGGAAACAGTAAACCCCAGACTTATATTGCAGGAGTCCACATATGGAGCCTAATACACAAGCAGGAGAGGAATGAGTACCTCTCCACTGACCTTTAAAACCACCCCCTCAAAGTACATTCCCCGGTCTGAGGCTAAAAATTCCTAGCAATATGTAATATATGGCCAGGAAGTTTATTATGACGAGGTGCTAACCCAAACCCTAGCATAATCTGCTGTTAGTATTGTAATATCTAAACTACTTGTTCGTGAATTTTTTATGGAGTGGTTATTTAGGTGCTGGCTGGTGCCCTTAGAATGGCACAAGTTGAATTGCTTCACTTGTTTTTTTAACCCACCTTCTAGGGGTCCACGGAGGAAAGATGTCTTTACCCCTCCACCCCAGGCACTTCAGTGCTCACCTTTTTTCAGGAGGAAATGTTATATTTTATATTTGTGTATGTGTATCACTAATCTAATCCCGACCACTACCCACCCCCACCCCTCTTTTCCTTTCTTTCCCTTGAGGCACCACTCCACAATTCAGGCAAACCTCTTCGGTCCCAAGGAAGGCAGCTCTGGACCACTTGGCTGTCTCCAGTCCGCAACTCTACCCAATCCATCTACCATGTAATGGCACGATCAGGAAATACTCTTTACCTCCCAACACTTAATGGCTGCTAATTGAGAATACACGCTAGTAACCCTCAATGTCAAAGATTTTAAGCCCCCCTTTTAAAGCCAGAAAGCATTCACTTTCTATAAAAAAACACAAACCCTCTGTTCTTTTTCTACAAGAGACTAATTTTGCCTACAATGAAGTCCCCACTTATTAATGTTGATTTGTAGGTTATATTAGTCCTTTAAATTTACATGGAAATAATTGGTAAATACGGTATATTGAACAGAATTAAACTCGTTTCACTGTCCATGTTTGTTTACATACACACTCTAGTTGGCGATTGGGTATATATCCAGTGGATTTGTCTTTCAACCACCATCCAATCATATTACTCAATATTCTTTTTGAGTTTTATACCATATTTGGTAGTGAAATATGGTATTTTTAAAAAGGTATAACTCTATGGAGATGTGTTTTTTATCAGCCTGCTAGAGAAGGGAAAGCTCCAGTCTCCGAGGTGTCCTGATCTGACATAAGGACAAATAAAATCCAGGTGTATCACAGGTAGCAAGCTGTGTTTGGGTGCTTGGCTTCCTCTAAACATTCCTTTTCAAATGACTTTTATATTAGGATTAGATTTAAAACTAAACGCATATCATAGCACGACAAATTATCAGCCAAGTGCAACATCCTACACAAAATAGATGTGTATACAACATTATGTATACACAAAACACATTTGTTGTGTGTACAGATTCCAGTACAACAGGAATACAAATAATTCCTTATGCATACTTACACTTAAATATAACAATATAATATGTATATACATGAACAAGATCCATGTGTATAGAGAAACTCAAACGCGATTTGTACACACACTTAACCTTGAGCCTCATGAAGAGACGGAAAGTCCACTCTATAGATCCCTATTCAGACCGGATCTAGATAACTATGTCCAGTTCTAGGGTTCGGTTCTCCAAAGGATATTAATATATTAGAGACAATCGAAAGGAGGGCGATTAAAAAGTCTTCATGACCTGAATATATATAACTTACAGGACAGATATATAAAAGGATTTAATAAATATAGTATCTCTGAGGAAAATAAACCATGATTTCAAATTGAAATGTGAAGGAATTAAGGGTAATGTGTAAAATTACTATGTAAGAGGAACAGTCTTCCATTGGACTTGTGAAGAAGTTGCATGAAGCCTGAGGATCTATTAAGTTAGACATTTAGGTTCCTAATATGAGCAGACTAGATGGGCCTTTTCGCTTTTATTTGACATTAGATCTAACTCCAGCTATGCCACAGTGACTAAGAATGCTTTAGCAGTGAAGGGTTCATCTAGAGACTAAACCAAATACATATTTGCATGTTGCTAACTCCCTATAATTTCATGTTGTGATATTTAGGAAGAGGATAGAAGATAGATGGCATTTTCCAGGCTGGAGCACATAGCTTGAAATTAAAACTGGTTGCATTGCCAGCTAATCCCCAGAGGAGGTCACTGACTGAAACCTTCGTGTGTGGTGTTTATTTGTTTGTTTATTTGGATTTTACATGAAGGTGAAGATGAGGCTGAAGAGAAAACAAAATGTCAAAGGTAGTTCAGCAAGGCATAAATGTGTTTTATAGTGCATATAACCATAGATACTGAGAATAAATAAGACATTGAAGATACCAAATTTGGGTTCAGTCCCCTCATTGCCATTTTTGTTCCAAAAAGTAATTTTTAATTTCGATACACAAAACAGAAAATATGTATAAAATGCATGGGTTAAAAATATGGGATTTATAATGCATTTGAAATAATTATTTACACAAAATAATAATTATTTATGTAAAAAAGGAAGATTCAAACCTACAGGTCTAAAATAGAAGCTTTTACCCGCTGCACAAAGTCTGTGTATGATAATCATTGACTATAGAAATTCTTTAAGCTAAAATATAATCAGTGTAACAGCCACCACTGATCTTTATTATCTATGCATTTTATTGTGGGTAGGCTTATTTAGGTTAGTTTATGATTAAGTTAAAAATATAAACCAAATTTTCTGCCAGCTTTCCAGGCACTCTCTAATGTTGCAGACCAGCTTTCCAGGCACTCTCTAATGTTGCAGACCAGCTTTCCAGGCACTCTCTAATGTTGCAGACCAGCTTTCCAGGCACTCTCTAATGTTGCAAAGCTTATCTACTTCTTCTCCAGGTTATCAAACAATCTCAATTAATCAAACACCAAGATAAATTTACTCTTGATTGGATTAATTTACTGTATCCCTACTGGATGGCAGTCCCATGTACCCTGTGCTTTATGTACAGCAGGATGCATCATGTTTAAGCGTCTTGATCTTAGCAAGATATTCAAGAAAAAAATGCTTCAAAAATATTGTTATTCTCTAGGCTTACACAGTTGCATACTTCATAAACATGTAAATGTTTTTTCCTAAACTATAGTGGTCCCTTAATAGGGCTCTTTGGGATTTTTTCCCACTCAGGATGCAGTCTTTTTTAGATCAAATCATACACAAACGATAACTATTCTGTGGTATATAAATCTTCCTCCATCAACAATGTTATACCAGCCAAAAATGCCAGGCAAATCATAGAGAAGAAAAATAGCAAATCCCAAATATATATTTTGGCCTTCACGCTTTTTCACCAGCTGATCCCTCACAGCGAGAGAGAGGTCTGTGTCTGGATTACCCTATAACACTTGGATTGTCCAAATAAACAAAGAGAATGTCAGAGAAGGCTGAGGATGAACAGATTAAATTCATATAGTTATAAAATTTAGCTCTCAGTTTTAGAAGAAAGTAAAAACTCTATACACCAAAGGAGGAATATTTCATATAGGGTAGTGTATTTTAAAAATGTGTGGCAACATAAATGAAATAACATGTTACCAAGCAGTATATAGAATATATATTGAGCTTGTTGCAGTTTCGGGTAACAAAATTAATTAATAATTTTAAAATATAAATAAATGAAAAAAAAATTAAAAAAATGATTAATAATTAATTAACAACTAATTAATTAATAACTAATCCGCATATTGCAGATCAGAGGAGATCTTAAAAGGTTGAACTTGATGGACTGAAAGTCTTTTTTCAATCTTAAATACTATGTAACTATGTAACTATGTAATAAAAATAGTCACAGTCATCTGCGAACGAACAACACCTACAACAAGTAGGTTTGCTCTATAGGCCTTGTTATCTACTCTTAGAGTAGCCTCATTTAGCTCACTTGTGTGCTTCACTGGGAGTAATTTCCTGTAGTATATCAATCTGGTCTCACTCAATAGAGTGATCCAGAGCCACGCAATGAGTGGCTTTGCTGCTCAATGCAGGCGTTGGCCAACCCGCAACTTTCAGGCCTTGCAATGAGTGTCTTTTGCATTCATCGCAAGCCCCACGATGAGCGCCTTTAGCGCTCATCACAAACTCCACAATGACCGCCTTTGGCCTTTGGCGCTCATCAGGAGCTCCGTAATGAGGGCCTTCGGCGCTCATGTGAGGCTCTCCCACTCTCTCACCCCTGTGTCTCTTTCCGTCCTCTCCTTCCCTTGTGTTTGTTTTCCCCTTATCTCCCTCCCCTGTGTCTCTCCTCCCCCCCTTCCTCTTTAGGCGGTCTCCCAACGGATTCCGAGTTCCGGGCTTTAAAAAAATGTTGGCATTTTTTTTTAAGCCCGTAACTCAGAGTCCGGTCATGCCGTGTGTTGTGAGTCTCACGATGAGCGCCTTTGGTGCTCATCGTGGGCCTCGCAATGAGCTCCTTCGTGGCTCATTGCGAGCCTTGCGGGCCTCGGGGTGAGCGTAAAGGGCCTAAGGCCTGTTCTTGCTCATCGCGATGCCAGCACGGCTCGCATTGTTAGGGGACCTCAGACAGATTTCCCAGATTTTCAGAAATGAGGGGAAGGTATCAGATATTGTATCTGTTAATATTTCATTAATCATGATAAAATGAATTTTTGTTGATCATTTCTTGGAAGTTCAGGCATGTGTCTTTCCATTTCCTAGGGATGTGTTTTTTGGAAGCTAACATTATATATTGAAGTAATTTATTTTGGGAGTTGGAGAGAGAGTGGTTTTGAGACCCTAAAAAGCATAATTCATGGAAGGATTGGAATGTTGAATAGATTGGAGATTAATTGTGTTACTTTATTCCAAATTAGTTGAACTTTGGCGTGTTAAAATGTCCTTAAAGTTGAACATCCTCTAAAACATTCAGCGCTTTCTTGGGGTTTCATTTTGTGGAGCCTATCAGGTGTGATGTAAGTTCTATGAAGTACTTTATATACTCGAGTATAAGACGACCCGAGTATAAGCCAAGGCACTTATTTTACCACAAAATACTGGGAAAACTTAGTGACTCGAGTATAAGCCGAGAGTGGAAAATGCGCTGCCCCCTGTGTCCCTCTTGTGCCCTCTGTGTCCCCCTCTTGTGTGCCCTCTGTGCCCCTTTCTTGTGTCCCCCTCTCTCTCCCCTATGTCTCTTCCCCCTCTCCCTCCCCTGTGTCTCTTCCCCTCCTCTCCCTTCCCTGTGTCTCTTCCCCCCTCTTCCTTCCCTGTGTCTCTTTACCTCCCCCTCCCTTATCACCCTCCTCAACCCCCCTCCTCATCCTCAACCTCCCTCCTCAACCCCCTCCTCATCCTCTCTCCTTAACCACCCTCCTCAACCTCAACCCCCCATCCTCATCCTCAACCCCCATCCTCAACCCCCCTCCTCATCCTCAACCCCCCCATCCTCATCCTCAACCCCCCCATTCTCAACCCCCCCTCCTCATCCTAAACCCCCCTCCTCATCCTACACCCCCCTCCTCACTTTACCCCTCTAATTACCTCCCCTTCTCCCTTTCCCCTCACTTACCTTCATCTAAAGCTGCACCTCCACGCTCCTTCCGCCTGCGTCTTGACCCGGACAATGCTAATGACGTGACACGCATGTGACGTCACATCATTAGCATATGCCGGGTCCCGATGCAGACGGAAGGAGCGCAGAGGAGCGGAGGAGCAGCTGCAGATGGAAGGTAAGTGAGGGGAAAGGGAGAGGGGGAGGTAATTAGAGGAGTAAAGTGAGGAGGGGGGTTTAGGATGAGGAGGGGGGTTAAGAATGAGGAGGGGGGTTTAGGATGACGAGGGGGTTTAGCATGAGGAGGGGGGTTTAGGATGAGGATGGGGGGTTGAGGATGAAGATGGGGGATGATGATGAGGGTGGGGGGGTTGAGGATGGGGGGTTGAGGATGATAAGGGAAGGGGAGGGAAAGAGCCACGGGGGGGGAAAGAGAGACATGGGGGGAAAGAGAGACACGGGGGAAAAGAGAGACATGGGGGTGGTGACTCGAGTATAGGCCGAGGAGGCTCTTTTCAGCCTTAAAAAAAGGGCTGAAAAACTCGGCTTATACTCGAGTATATACGGTACTTTTAATGAGGTTTCCAATATACTATAATTCAATGATCCTTTGGAAAGGTGGAAAGTAGAGATGTCGTGAATAGTTCGCCGGCGGACTGTTCCCGGCGAACATAGCATGTTCGCGGCGAACTGCGAACATATGCGATGTTCGATCCGCCCCCTATACTTTATCATTGAGCAAACTTTGACCCTGCAACTCACAGTCAGCAGACACATTCCAGCCAATCAGCATCATACCCTGCCTTCCAGACCCTTCTAACTCATGGACAGCAGCCATTTTGGAATCATAACTAACTTGCAGTCTTACTGAGAGGAGGCTGAGTGTAGGTGATACTGCATCAATAGGGAAAACCATAGCTAGGCTACTGTACACAGTGTGCAATACAGTCCGGAAGGACTCTTTTGATCTCTGCTGCAAGGACACCCCTGTGTCTCTTCCCTCCCTTATCATCATCCTCCCCTCACCTTAGCACCCAACCCTAACACCCCTCACACTTATCGCTAACACCTAACCCTAACATCTCTCACCCTAACACCTAACCCTAACACCCCTTACACTTATCCCTAACACCCCTCACCCTAACACCTAACCCTAACACCCCTCACACTTATCCCTAACACCCCTCACCCTAACACCCCTCACACTTATCTCTAACACCCCTTACCCTAACCCTAACACCCCTCACACTTATCCCTAACACCTAACCCTAACATCCTTCACCCTAACACCTAACCCTAACACCCCTTACACTTATCCCTAACACCCCTCACCCTAACACCTAACCCTAACACCCCTCACACTTATCCCTAACACCCCTCACCCTAACACCTAACCCTAACACCCCTCACACTTATCCCTAACACCCCTCACCCTAACCCTAACACCCCTCACACTTATCCCTAACCCTAACACCCCTTACCCTAACCCTAACACCCCTCACACTCATCCCTAACACCTAACCCTAACATCCCTCACCCTAACACCTAACCCTAACACCCCTCACACTTATCCCTAACACCCCTTACCCTAACCCTAACACCCCTCACACTTATCCCTAACACCTAACCCTAACATCCCTCACCCTAACACCTAACCCTAACACCCCTCACACTTATCCCTAACACCCTAACACCCCTCACACTTATCCCTAACACCTAACCCTAACATCCCTCACCCTAACACCTAACCCTAACACCCCTCACACTTATCCCTAACACCCCTTACACTAACACCCCTTACACTTATCCCTAACACCCCTCACCCTAACACCTAAGGGAGGGGGTAAAGAGATACAGGGAAGGATGATGATGATGGAGGGGGATGTTAGGTTATTTATGCCCTTTATGGATTAAAACCAGACTCTGCATCAACTATGTAATTTTCTGTGGGAGTTTTGACATGGATCCCCCTCCGGCATGCCACAGTCCAGGTGTTAGTCCCCTTAAAACAACTTTTCCATCACTATTGTGGCCAGAAAGAGTCCCTGTGGGTTTTAAAATCCGCCTGCCCATTGAAGTCTATGGCGGATCGCTGGGTTCTTCGGTTCGCGAACATTTGCGGCGGTTCGCGAACCGGAAATTTTATGTTCGCGACATCACTAGTGGAAAGGTTACGGCAGGTTTTTTCCCATTTCTCCAAATGCAATTCTTGGGCTAAGTCATGCTTCAATTTGCTTATGAATATGGGTTTGGGATTTATAGGAGGGCTATTAAAGATTGTATATAGTAAGCCTAAGTTACCCCGGGTTAATGGGGCATCATCACAAATGTGATGTAGCCAGCTCATTTTGGGAGCCCCCCCCCCCCCATGTCTTTACTAAGGTGGTAATAAAGTGTCTAAGTTTGCAAAAGTTAAAGTGTTCTTTTAATGGTAGCCTGTAAATATCTCTTATCTGTTCAAACAAAAGGATTGTTAATTTATGAACCAGTGGTCAAAACTATCTAGCCCTTTGGAAGTCCACCATAGTTTTGATTCTGGATGTAGATCTCTGGAGATGTAGGGGGAAGAGAGGCCCGGGTAAGAGGAGAGAGGTCTGCTGTGAGTTGATACCTGAAGTTGGCCCATGGCCAGTTCACGAGGAAACGTTTAATCATGAGATTGATTTGTTTTGAGTGTGGAAGTAGGGTTTTAGGGAGCCAGGTTATCTTATTCAACGAGAAGGGGCTCATTTGGAAATTTTCCATGAATATCCAGACCGGTTGATGGGTTGGTGAGTGTGCTAGAGGTAGGAAAGCGATTCAAGCTGCTCTATAATAGAGCTTTAGGTTCTGGCAAGAGAGCCCGCCCTTGCATTTGTTCCTGAACATTATGGATTTGGCAATCCTTGGTGGTTTATTGCACCAGATAAATTTGAAAATGTGATTGGGAATTTGCCCAGGTCTTTAATTACAACAGCAATAGATAAGGATCTAAAGAAGTGTAGTATCCTGGGGAGAATATTCATCTTTATCATATTAATGTGGCCTGTCCATGAGTTTGGTCCACTTGTTAGTATCTGCTGCCAATTTTTTTTAAAAGAGGGAGATAGTTGGTTTTGTATAAATCTGAAAGCCTGGTGGTGATTTTTATATTAAATTAATTTATGTGAGTTTTCGGCCAGGCAAAGTTTTAAGAGTTTTTTAAGTATTCTAGTACAGTATGGGAGAGACGGGTGCTGAGAGCCTCTGTTTTCTCGGGATTTACCATGAGGCCTGAGATCTGACCAAAACTACTTAGTAGGTTCATTATGGCTGGTGCGGAGGACTCTCTAATGAATCCTGAAAGTTTCAGTTAAGAGATTTAGGAAGTGGCATCTGAAGCCAAATTTAGACAGAATTGAGTATGAGTACAGCCATTCAATGGAGTTGAAGGCTTTTTCAATGTCTAATGCTAAAGTGCATAGTGGGGTGTCAGAGCTCTGAGCTAAATGGAAGACATTTAGGACCCTTGTTATATTGTCTCCTGCATATCTGAGAAGGAATAAAGCCTACCTTATCCTTATGTATAAGCCTAGGAAGAAAATTAGAGATCCTTTTGACTATAATTTTGGCTAAGATCTTCATATCCCCATTCAGCAAAGAGATTGGGCGATAATTCTTGACTTACAGGAGGTCCTTGCCTTCTTTCGGAAAGAAAACAAAGTCTGCTTGATTTAGTTGAGGAAGCATTTGTTTGCCTCTCAGAACTGCATTGAATAATTTTACCAACTGGGGAGTGAGAAGATCCACAAATTTCTTATATTATAAATTGGAAAATCCATCAGGTCCTGAGGTGGTGTCTCTAACTTTCTCATAAGTTATTTCTGTGTTAAGCTGATCTACATAGTTACATAGTTACATAGTAATTAAGGTTGAAAAAAGACTTTCAGTCCATCAAGTTCAACCTGTTAAGATCTCCTCTGATCTGCAATATGCGGATTAGTTATTAATTAATTTGTTGATTAAATAATTATTAATAGTATAGTATTGGAGGATGAATAAAGAGTTAGTCCATCAAGTTCAACCTTTTTAGATCTCTATTGATCTTTTTAATGTGGACTATTTATTATTAATTGTTAATCTAGTTCTAGTAAATTCAGAAAGGACAGGTTGAATTTATCAAGGAAATTATGAAGCAGAAAATCTCTAATTTGGGTGCCATGATAAATGCCATGATAGTATTTAAGAAAGGTTTCTTTCTTAAATATGGGTATAGAACATATCGTGACACAGGGGCACTCTGTCAATCTGATATTTCTCCTCGTGTCCATTTTGTTACAAAATAAAGTGTTACACCCTAAGACAAAGTACTGGATAATTTATTCCACAATATTCTGTGTTGGATCCTACTTTGATGATAGTCATCTGATGCCTTCTTCAAACTTATTGCCTGTGAACCAACTAGTCTGCATGCTACCTGCCTCAATCATATTAACCTCTGGATTACCTTATTTGTTTCCTGCCGGAGATATTGGATCTGATATTTACAATTCTCCTGTCAACCGGTCAGTACCATTCAAAAAACTAACAAAACAAGAAGCGAGTTAATGCCTATTGAGCACTGCTGCCTGGCAACAAAATCCAATCTACCTAAAACATGGTCACTAATGCACACAAAGTATTATTAAGTGATTATTTACAAAAAAATTTACAAACTGTATTGTCTGAATTTAGTAAGTGCGTGGTGAGTCTGGAAATTATGTAGCCAAGGATGACAATGGGAAATGAGGAGTGAACACGTGTTCGTAACTGTTTTTATGCCATTAAAAAAAAACCTAAAAAAAAATCTCTGTAACACCAAAGCTGAAAATCAAACAGTAATAGCAACACAATTAGGCAATTTGACAAAGAGATAATCTTGTAATTATTTAATTGGCACAATAATACACTGTGAGCCCGATTCAATTGAGCTCTGGCTCGATCCGCTAGCCCATAAGTGAGGTTGCAAGTTAATTTGCTATTCAATTGGCGTCTTTTTGCGGGCTCCAAACGGGTTACGAGTTACGGCCTTGAAAAAATTGCGATGGTTAAACCCGGAACTTACAGCCTCCCGAAGCCTTTGATCTTTCACTTTCGCAAGAGTTACAATGGCTAAAATTGCAAATCGCTATTCAATTGATCAATTTGCCCAAGCCCGCAAATGTTTTCACATCCGTAAATGGCAAAAGAAGGAGAAAATCCTACTAGTGCTAGAGAGGTTAAACAATTGGTCGTAGCACTGTAAATGCAAATAAAAAATCACTACTGCACTGTAAATAACAGGGAAAGCGATGATAGACATTAGAATTACCGTAATTGCACAACAGTCGCAAGCTCGCAAATCGACAGGAAATTAAATGTATTTTTATGTTTCATTTCGGGGTTAGTTGATCTCGGGTATCAATGAGTTAATACATATCAGGCCACCCACATGGACAAGAACATTGGCATTCATTTTCATTATTCTTTATTTTGCAGGTTTGCGAGTCTGATCACATATCGGACCCCCAAACCTAATTGATTGACATGTAACCTCCATGTTTTACTGCCATAATATTAACAGTCTCATTTTCTATTGGCTGACTCGAAATGGGAGGTTACGGCCTTGCTTAATTGATCATGTTCCCGCTCTGAACTGCTACGAACCAGTGAATGGTTTACGGCTTTGTGACAGTCCTTTGCAGGCTTGAGCAATTGAATAGCATTGTAATCGGAGACAAACGGGAACCCGCAACACACCCGCAGACATACGGCCTACTACGACCGAGTTGCGGGCTTGCAATTGAATCAGGCCCTATGTCTTTTGCTGAGGAGCTTTTTTCTGTGGATGGGCCATCTCGCCCAGTTTCGATGTGACTTTCATGATGGCCTCCTGATACGTCTCAGACGCAGGCTTAAAATCGGTCAGGAATGTCTCATATTCTTTCACTGAATTTTCCAATTGGTCTCTCTCCACTGCCCCCATTATGGCACTGATGATAGCATCAATACCCAGCCCCAACAGGGTAACCCCCAAGGTGCCCAGCACTGAAGCACCAATCTGCGCCAGGATTGTCACCAGTTTGTTTACAATAACAGTGGTAATTTTGAAGCTGACCAGTTTGACAATAATTGCACTGGCTGTAGCTGTAGCTTTGCCCAAAATTACAGAGAGTACTTTTTGTGCAATTTCTACCTTATGTGGCTCTGTTTCCTTGAGATCATGGAGTTTCTGGTACAGAGTGGGTTCAAGGAGACTCTTCAGTTGCTCATCAATCTTTTGCACCTCATTCTGGATCTCTCCCATGGTTTTGATGAAAATGTCACAGTTTTCTTTGATGGTTGCATTGCGTTTCATTTCTGTAGGGCTGATCCGGCAACTCAAGTGGTTGTTGAGGACTGATATGAGCAGATTTGTCTGTTGGAAATTGTCAGCCATACAGTCAAGGAGCTGATGATGCAGCCGATCTACCTCCTCCCTCCTCTTTGGATTGTTGGGGTAGATAAGATGTTTTAGGGCCATTATTAGGAAAACACTGAAAAAAAAAAAAAAAATCTGACAATAAACCTTCCAAAGTCATCTAAATCATAGGTTGTCTATATTATAGCAGGCATTCAAAAATTATAATGAGGCAATATAGTGAGTAATTGAATGCTAATTAAATATGCCGTCAAAATATAGCTTTTATTTTATAGTTAAATAGTAGTTGAGGATGGAAAAAGACTTTAGTCCAGGGGTAGGCAAGTTCAGTCCTAGAGAGACACACACAGGCCAGGTTTTAAGGATATCCTTGCTGCATCAAGATGAGACTATCACTTCTTCAGTCATCCACAGAAAGGACATCCTCAAATCCAGGCTTGTGTGTGGCTCTCCACGACAGAACTTGCTAAGCTCAAAGCAAAGTACATTTCACAAATAGTTTTAAGATGTCATGTTCTAAAGAAAAAGGTTGAAAATGTCAGAGTACTGCTTTATTGAAGGTTGGCGGATATAAGGAATGACCTTCCAGCAAAATTGGTAGCAAGAAAACCATATGGATAAGCAGACTCAGAAACACAGACAGATGTCCCGGGCGTGCTTTGTCCATATGGTCACCAAGAGTCAGACACGACTGAATTACTAAACAACAATAACAATATAGCAAGATATTCTAGCCAGCAAATAGTCTTCAAGTGAGTTATTTGGAATAACTCATATACACTATAGGACTATATCCAAACAGCCTAGCAACACTATAAGCAACCATATCACTCTCCTCTTAGAGCACCACTGTAGTCTATAGAATTCAATCTTGCATTTAAAAAATCATATTCAGCCATTACAAAAAAAAAGTATTCCTGAATGAAAAATAAATGGTTTATAATGTAAGTGTGCGTTTGCGTCATTCAGTCGTGTCCGACTCTCCGTGGCCGCATAGACCACAACACACCATACTTATCCACTTGGTATTCATGGCAGAGATATTGGAGTGGCTTGACAGTTCCTTCTCCAGCATACAGCTCCTGGTATTCCTAGGTGGTCTCCCATCCAAGTACTGACCAGGCCCATGCCTGATTGCATGCAAAACAATATTTTGGTAATGTACAAGACATTTTTAAATACATCGTAGAACATTTTGTACTATAGTGGCCCTTTCAATTTTTTCTTACTTTTCTACCAGCCATATAATGTATAGTTTGAGTGTCCACTACAATATGTATTTTTTTTTCCCTTTTTTTTTTTTACTATATCGGTTACAATATTGAAAGATATTTTTTGTTATCACAATAAATTGAAAAGTTGTTCGTAAATCAAAATTATACAGCCTCTAATGTATTACCTTTTATATTTAGTTATGTTGCAGCTGAGTCTACCATATTGTTTTATGCTGCTCAACTTCCTGCGGTAAGAAGAGAATTGAATGCAGAGTAATATTTAAACTGCATAGTGGGGATGTGGTAGCTAAATATGTCAGTTGTTTCTTAGAAACATAAAAATAGAAGCATAGCTTTGAACCAAGAAGGCCTATATTTTCTACCCATTCAATCTCAGAAATTCTGTTTGATTCTACCACTTCCATAGAAGACTGTTCCACTCTTCTGTAATATAAGACTTTCTAACATTGCCTCTAAATGGTTAACCTTTCAACTTCAAATCACAACTTTTCAACAGGACTAATGGAAAACTAATTAGCATAGTGGACATTCTCATTTCATAGATTCTCAAGGTTAATTATACAAAAGAACATATAGAAAAAAAAAACATAGTGCACACTAAAATTTACAAAAAATGGGCCATTGGAGCACACCTCCAAAGTGTCATTCTTTTGGTGGGACAGTCACTATTTGGGGGGGAAATCCCAGTCCCTTTTAATTTCCCAAATGTCCCTCTTTCGAAGGAAAGTCCCACTTTTAATGGAAAACCCCCTATTTTCTAACCTTGATCATGTCCCACTTTTTCTGTTTCCACCAGTTTTTTTTTTTTATTATTAAAGTCCAGGGGTAAGGGGCATGGTGTCAAAGTCCAAAGCACTCTGAGTGTCCCCATTTCCCTCCTCCCCCAACCCCCTCTCTATTGAACCACACCCAGTATGACCCAGCTCAGGGTATGTGATGTAACAAACATAGAATGGATTCCCTTAGTCATAAACAGAATCTTAAATTTTTTTTTTTTTTTTTAGAAAATATGTTTCCCTCCTCCCCCACTACTCCTTTATCCATCCCCATGATCAGTTCTCTGGAGGTGATGCAACAAACAAAAGATGGATTCCCTTAGTCATAAACGCAGTCTTCAAAATACAACATTTTCCAGAAAATGTATTTACCTTACCTCCCAGTACTCCTCTGTTCACTCCACTGACCCAGTACCCAGGATGTGATTCAACAAACACAAAATGGATTCCCTTATAAACAATTTTTTAAAAATTTGGATTTTTCTGGAAAATGTGTTTATGTCCATGGTGTACACAGCTGCAAATGTTATGTGCAGCACCTGGAAAATAGTTACATACTTCACAAACAAGTGCCTCATTTCTTGAAGTACAGGGCCCTATTAAAAGTCTGTAAATCTGCGGGCTTGAAATCTGCAGGAGTTACAGTATGATTAAATTAGAAAAAGGCTGCAACGACAAGACTGGAATCCAAATCCGTAAAACATGCTTCGGCACGTAGCATTTCCAGGCGTGAACATGTTAAATAATTCAAACCCTTAGTTACAAGTTTAGACAGAGCCAATAGTAAAAGAGATCATCATCATTACGCCACTAAAACATGGAGGTTACATTTCAATCACTGACGGTTTTAGTCTTAGTTGCAACCGGCCCGCTTTCCAGAAATAATACAATATGAAAAAATCAATAAATATAATATTCTAGTCCATGCAAGTTCTATTATACAGTATATATTAACACATTGTTTTCCGGGATCCATATAACACGGAAATAAAAAATTGAGAATGTTGTGCTATTACCGTATATACTCGAGTATAAGCCAAGTTTTTCAGCCCTTTTTTTAAGGCAAAAAAGGACCCCCTCGGCTTATACTCGAGTCACTCTCCCCCCCCCCCCCCCCCGTGTCTCTCTAACCCCCCCGTGTCTCTCTACCCCCCGTGTGTCTCTAACCCCCCCGTGTGTCTCTCTACACCCCGTGTCTCTTTCCCTCCCCCCTCCTCAACCTAAACCCCCCTCCTCAGCATAAAACCCCCCTCAAGCCCCCTCCTCCACCAAAACCCCCCTTAAATACCTCCCCCCTCTCCCCTCACTTACCTGCTTGTGCACCGGCTTTCGCTCCTTGACCCGGCGCCGGCACGCGTGTGCACCCGGTATATGCTAATGACGCGGAGCGCATGTGACGTCACATGCGTGCCGGCGCCAGGTCAAGGAGCGGAGGCCGGAGCACAAGCAGGTAAGTGAGGGGAGAGGGGGGGTGTATTTAGGAGGGTTTAGGTGGAGGAGGGGGGTTGAGGGGGGTTTATGCTGAGGAGAGGGGGGTGGGGTTGAGGCAGGTTGAGGGGGGAGTTGAGGGGGGTTGAGGTTGAGGAGGTGGGTGGGTTGGGGTTGAGGGGGGTTTAGGTGGAGGAGGGGGGTTGGGGTTGAGGCAGGTTGAGGGGGGCTGGGGTTGAGGGGGTTGAGGTTGAGGAGGGAGGTTGAGGATGGGGGGTTGAGGATGAGGATGGGGGGTTGAGGAGGGGGTTTGAGGAGGGGGTTGAGGATGAGGATGGAGGTTGAGGAGGGAGTTTAGGATGAGGAGGGAGGTTGAGGATGAGGAGGAGGGGTTGAGGAGGGGGGTTGAGGAGAGAGGATGATGATGGGGGGTTGAGGAGAGAGGATGAGGATGGGGGTTGAGGATGGGGGGGTTGAGGAGGGAGGTTGAGGAGGGGGTTGAGGATGAGGAGGGAGGTTAAGGAGGGGGTTGAGGATGAGGAGGGAGATTGAGGATGAGGAGGGAGGATGAGGAGGGAGGATGAGGAGGGAGGTTGAGGTTGAGGAGGGAGGTTGAGGATGAGGTGGGAGGTTGAGGAGGGAGGTTGAGGATGAGGAGGGAGGTTGAGGATGAGGAGGGTGGTTGAGGATGAGGAGGCAGGTTGAGGAGTGGGGTTGAGGAGGGTGATAAGGGAGGGGGGAAGAGACACAGGGAAGGTAGAGGGGAGAAAAGACACAGGGAAGGGAGAGGGGAGAAGAGACACAGGGAAGGGAGAGAGGAGAACAGACACGGAGAGAGAGGGGGACACAGAGAGCACAAGAGGGACACAGGGGGAAGCACATTTCCCACCCTCGGCTTATACTCGAGTCACTCATTTTACCCAGTATTTTGTGGTAAAATGGGTGCCTCGGCTTATACTCGGGTCGGCTTATACTCGAGTATATACGGTAATTTTAATAACTTACATCACTTTCCCTGTAATTAAAAATACAGTATTGTGTTTATATTTGCTTTTACAGTGCTACGGACAGAAGCTTAACCCCCTTGCAAGTCCACTCTAGTACCCATAGGATTTTTGGCTACAGTAGCCATTTACAGGTTTTAACGCCAAAGTGTCTTGTAGCAATTTAAATAGTGATTTGCGATTGGAACATTTACGTGTTTGAAAGATCGAAGGCTTAGCTGGGTCTGAGTTCCGATTTTGATACATGCTGCGTTTTTTAGCTTGTAACCCGCAAATGCTTTGCGGGTAGCTAAAAGAGTCCAATTTACTAGCCGCAACATTTGCGGGCTCCTTTACGGGTTTCAAATATTAAAATTTAATAGGGCCCTTAGTTTGCACATGCTATAGAATGGCAGTAACACTACCTAATAGGAAATAATGTTTCAAGAACATGTTTATCTATTGAAAATGCTGGGAGGATTGTTATAAATACCTATTTTAAAGTTATAATGTGCATCATTACTGCAAATCTACTGATGGACAATTAAGAGAACAGTGTCTGTCTCCAATTACCACTAGCTTTTCCCGAGTTTGCTCTTTATGAGTACATTTGCCATTGTATACTTGGGGAAAAATACTCAGTAATGTTTGTATCTCTTCAGTTCCCCTTAGTAAGGTATTTATATCTCTGACATAGAACCACATTTATATATCCTGACATACCAGAAAACAAGCCTTCCAAAGCTGGCCATTAAGAAGAGTAGTTTTAGAAAGCTAACAATGCAGTCTTTTCTTCTGCATATATCTACAATATTGATAAATCAACTTAAAATGAGCACTGTGCTCAAAAATGTAAATTGTTGTTTTTGATGAGCTACACTATATTTTAGAAAATAAGAAAAATAATATGGCCTCTAATATATTACTTTTATATGAAATTATGGTGCTGTGGAATCTTTAGTTTCCAGTGATCGACTTCCTGAGGTGGGAGGAGACTTTGAATACACAGGAAGTTTGCACCTGCACAGTGGAAGGTGACATTTATATCTGCCCTTGTTCTCATTACGCTAACGGAAAACACATATGTTTACTGATGAGACAGAAGCTGCAAAAAGCAGGTCTGGTACATAAAATGGAAGAATAGAATAATTGCTTATAAAAGCAAAAAATACTTTTGTGGTGTTTTTTTTTGTTTTACTTTCTAACTGCATTTTGAAACATTATCAAGTTTTGTTATTCAAAATACTATATAGAAGAAAAACATAATGGTTCCTTTAAAGGACAACTTTGATGAACTACACTTTAAATACATTTTATATTCTTAAAATAAAAAAAGGAACACTACCTCTAATATATTACATTTAAAGGGATATAGAGGGTTCCCTGTTTTTAATGTTAATATAAACTAAAAAGTGTTTGTTTTCATCTAAACATCATTTTTATACAAGTGCTTAACAACTCATATGCAATCATACCACAGTTGAATCTACCATTTTGCTTTCTTATGATCCGCTTTTGGAGGTGGGAGGAGACTTTGAATTCCGGCGTTTCTATCGGTACAGTAGGAATGGGTGCATGGAGGCGGCAACAGGCTCACACGGAGTGCATTTTGACCCAGGGGAACCTCGGAGCCGCCTCATTGGAGGATTGTGTCACGTGGCCGGCCGAGGAGGCGGAGTGAGTGGCAGCATGGCTCTATTTTGTATCACTCCGCGGCTAGCCATCGGGACATCCAGATGCAGGGCAGAGGAGCTGCAGCAGAAACACTGCTGAGGAGCAGACACAGCGTTTTAAGCTCTGAGTATCAGTGTGGGTGGTGTGTGAGTGCTTGTGTGTGTGTAGGGGGTTCCTGGGCATTGTTGGGAGCTTATTGAGAGCAAGTATATACATCTAATTGGGGTACTGATAACAGGGATTAAAATGGGCTCTCAGGAGGAAGTTAATTTGGAGCACTGCGATTAGTGAGGTCCAAGGTGCTGTCTCAGGGGATCAAGTGGCTAGAAGACAGCTTGGGTAACCCACAGCTAGCAGGGGGAATTAATGCTTCCCAAGGGGATATCCTTGGCACAGACAGAATGGCTGCCAGCCAGGGTGACCCTGGTGCACCAAACAGCACTACCCAGGTGCTGATAGCCAGGACAGGGAGAGATGGCAGAAGGTAGGAACAGGTGCTGGATTAGGAACTTAAAAATCAGCACCTCCCATGGATGCTGCGACTGAGCTTGCAGGTGCAGCAGACGTAGGCTTTAATGTCCAGTCTTCACCTTGCACTACAGCAGATTACAGCAGATACACCACCTAGGAGCACCCCACACCCTGACCCTAAGGGCAGGGGTAAGATAAAAGCGAGGAGTCCTGATCGGGTTCCTACAGCCCTAGTTCGCAAGAGAGTTCCACAGAGAGGTAAGAAAGCTTCTACTTCTTCCTTCTTAAAGGGACATCGCGCAGACAGCACAGAGCTGGCTGCCAGGAAACCATCAAGACACAAGAGGTGAAGATCAACTCATGGACAGGGCTGCAGCCATGAATCAGGCGGGTGCGTCCACGCGGCCTAATGCTATGAGGCCTGCCAGGACACGGAGATCCACCGCAAGGTACAGCCCTCTGCTTTTTTCTAAACCAAGACCCAAGACTGCGGCTTCCACCATTATGAGTTGTGCGAAAGGTGGTGTGGGTGATGTAGTTGAATCATTGAAGGAAAGTGGGGTTGGAACTGACACCTCACAATGTGGGGGGACAGGTCCTTTAGACTTTCATCTACTAGACCCTTTAGCAGTGGATAGTGACCAATCGTCTGAAGAGGGTGGACATAGGATCCCCTGAATCAGGAGTAATCTCTTCTTGCCTTTACAGGAGATCTAGAGAGAGGTTGTGCCGGTGCAGCTGCACATCCTCTGGGTCAGAGTGGGAACATTCGTCTAAACGTAGGAGGGAGCGTACACCTGAATGGGGCAGATGGACCGATAGCAAACAGGACTACGCCGAGCACCCGTGACTTAGGTGAGCCTGCAATAGCAGGGCTTAAAGGTAGCCAACAACTGACGGCAGGGTGGATGGGTAACGCCCAACTGGTGACTGACCTAAAGGGGTTCTTGGAGAGTCATAATGTATGGATCCCTGAGTCAGACTTAGGGGACTGCGTCGCTGGTCTTGCAGCCAGGGCTTGGTCCAGGGATTCAATGGTAGCTAGAGTTGAGACTCCCGCGCTGCTGACACGCTACAAGGCTCCGAGTATTAGCACGGAAACACTGCTGTCACTTACTTCTACCCCTGCTAGGGCTGAGACATCTCCGGGGAATCAGCATCTCATGGAAACCCCTCAAACCTACAGTGGTGTGCCCACTGGATAACTTGGGGGCTCACTTCAGCCAGGAGGTTAAGGAGCGCAGGGAGGTTTCAAGCGGTTGCCCAGAATGTTTGACAACTGGTGGCAAGTGTTCTCTATAATGGCATGTGTTATTGGGGAGAAAATCCCGGAACAATGCTCCTTGCTTTTCGTATACCTTGAGGATATCAGGAGTGCATACCGCACTTATGGTGGACTTGCGCGGTGGTATCCAACGAGGAGTTGGAATTATACACGGACGCTGCAGGTGGAATGGGCATGGGTGCATACTTCGGTGGACCGTGGTGTGCGAGCTCTTGGAAGGAGACATGGGCCCTCATTCAATTGCTATTTTGGACAATTGAATAGTGCTCTAAATAAGCACATAACATATATTTTTTAAATAAGTTTTTAGTTAGTGAAAACCTTGCTTTTAGATAGATGCTTACTAAGTAAAAACTTCTTCAAAAAAATATGTTATGTGCTTATTTAGACCCCTATTCAATTGGCCAAAATAGCAATTGAATGAGGGCCTTGGACACTAGCTGGATTGACTGAGAATCTCACCTTCTTGGAGTAATTCCCAATAGTCGTAGCACTGCACGTCTGGGGAAGTAACTTGGTGGACAGGCAGATTATCTTCCATACAAAATATATTTTGGTGGTCCACGCCATCAACAATACCACAGCGTCATCAGTACCGGTGATTCGCCTGATACGGCATCTGGTTTTGAGTTGCTAACGGCTGAACGTATGGTTTCGAGCAAAAAACGTGCCAGGATATTCCAAAGGGATTGCCGATGCCCTTTCTCGTTCACTGTGGGATCGGTTCTGGCTATTGGCTCCAGAGGCGCAGGTACACGGGTTGTATATCCCACCACATCTATGAAACTTGGAGCAGAAAGATACCATCACTGGTCAGGAGATCATTGGCACCATCCACATAGAGCGGTTACGAGAAGGTGTGGGATAAATGGCAATAGTTGGTCGGATTGGCAGGCTTGGCTGCCACAGAGGAGAGAATGGAAGGTACACTGTTGGGGTACCTGCTCAGATGCAAGGATGCCGGGGACTTAGCGGCATCTGTCATGCGTTAGGTGGCGGCCCTAGCTTTTATGTTCAAGCTAGCTGGGCTAAGGGACTTAACAGAGGAGTTTGTGGTAAGGAGTGTTGTGCAAGGTATGTTCCGTGATGAACAAAGTCACGACAGGACATGCCCCATTACCTTCTCAGGGTTGTTGAGGTTATGCTTAGTGCTTCGTGGAGTTTGTACTAAGTCCTACAAAATCCTTGCTTTTCAAGACGGCTTTCGCATTAGCCTTTTTTGGAGCATTTCGAATTGGTGACCTGGTGGCGGCACGGAAGCAAGGATTGGGCGGCATACAGCTGGTGAATTTCTGGCTTCAAGGTGACAGGGTAAAAGTGTGGATGCGTAGGTCTAAGACGGACCAGGTTGGAAGAGGTAAAGAGGTCAACCTGCGTAGAGTGGGGACGGACTGTTGCCCCTTTGAGTGTGTGCGGCACTACCTGCAGGTATGCCCAGACATACCGGGTTCCCTATTGTTACATGACTACTGCACCTCACTCTCCCGTTTTCAATTCTCAAGAATGCTGAAACTTGGTGTGCAGCGTTTGTGTTTTAACCAATCGGATTTTGGTACCCATTTGTTCCGGATAGAGGCAGCAATGAGGCAGCATGCTTAGGCTTGTCAGAAGAGGCTATTAAAAGAATTGGGAGTTGGGAATCCAGATGTTACCTGACTTATGTGCGACCAGCGGATGTTTAGAGCCAGACACGATGTACAGTGGCTTACTCTGTCATTGTTGTTGACAGGTTGCGAGGAACAGTTGGAAGGATCCACAACTGGGTGTGCCAGATGAGGTAATGCAGGTACGGTGGATTGGAGTCCGAGGCTGTGGTCGCAGGTGAGTGGGCTGTTGGATGCACACGCCCGCCATTGGGGTCATCCATCCTTCATATACATGCCGAACGCAATGACTTGGGCTCAGTCCCGATGAAGAAGATGATGAAGGACATGAAGAGAGACTTGTTGAGTTGGGTGGATAAATTTTATGGTGTCTTCATTATTTAGTTGGAAATGATCAAGAAAAGGGTGTGGAGAAGTGCCAGGAACCCTGAAAGTTTGGGTAAGGTTAGGCAAAAGGTTTGTGGCACTTCGTAACACGGATTTAAGGATAATGATTCGAGCCTTCTTTTCCGGTCTGACTGAGTGCATTTAACAGATGTAGGGTTAGAGGTTATGATGTTGGTTTACCGGGAAGGCATTCAGCGTGACATCCCTCCCACCCATTCCCCTTTTGGTTACAATGTGTGTTATACTGTTTGTATGTATATATGCTGTTATAAAAAGAAAAAAAAGACAGAAGAAAAGTTAAGCGAGTTTGTGTATTGTATTGTTCAGTTCTTTGTAGTTGTCACAGGTGGGGGAGTCGCCTGGGCCAGGTTGTGAAGTAGGGGGTCCTTTACACCCCCCCCCCCCTTGCCTCAAGGGCATGGTCAAGGAAAAGGGGTAGTGCGTGAGGTTACCACGTCTTGCCCGGCTTCTCCTCCTAGTTATTTGTTATCCGTTGTTAAAATGTTTCCAATAAATATACAAGCTGTAGCCTGTTTGAACCCCAACCTGGTGTCCAGAGTTTTTTTTTATTATTTAGTTTAGGATTAGGTGCTACTTAAGTATAGGTTTAGTTTTATGTTAATACGCAACACTAGGCTCTTCCTTGGTCATATGTCAAGTAAAACTACCTGTTCACTCAATGGGAGATATGGGAAACACAGCTTACAATAACCCAAAATCCTGAAAAAGTAACTGATAAAATCAGCTAGGAAATGAAAATTAATTCCTACAGAAATAAATAATTGCTTATAAAAGCTAAAAATTGAACATTTATGTTGACATTTTTTTTGCTTGCTAAACCAAATAATTGATTACATTATCTAAATACATCCATGGTTGAAATAAGGCACAAAGTAAGTTTCAAGATGTCATGTTCTAAAGATAAAGGTTGAAAAGTTCAGAGGCAATGTGAAGTACTGCTTTAGTGAAGGGGTGGTGGACATAGGGACTATGCTTCTGGCAGTAATTAAGGCATATGTCATGTATCTATCTCTAGGTTCCCTTGAGGTTAGGATTTGGTGCTTTCACCACTGCAACCTGAGCTTTATTCCAGTCAGGGAACCAAAAGGTCACACCACAGCTATGCAGAGTTAGGCTTGGTTAGTACTTAGATGGTAGACCACCTAGGAATACAAGGAAGCTGTATGCGTTGGCCCATTGGAGAAGGAACTGGCAACCCACTCCAGTATCTCTGCCATGAATACCAAGGGGATCAGCACGACATAGACATAAAGATGTCCTGGTGCGTTATGGTCCATGAGGTCACGGAGAGTCGCAAACAACTAAACAACACACAACATTTTTTATCTATTCTGTCTTACATCATTAACTAGAGCACTTTAAGTTAAGTCTAAACAAAAATGTTTAGAATTTTTTAAACATGCATATTTTACTGATTTATAACAGTTTAATGGTCCTCCCTAACTGCTGTGTAGTGTTTCTTAGACTCTGCAGGTTCTAAAAGGAGCAAAAATCATAAGGACACTCAAATGGAATTATATCCAAAAAATCTCAGCTTATTTCTTTGGGTTCTTTACACATTGTAAGCCCCAATAGAAACTGTGAAGAGAATATATATGTAATTAGAGGGAGCTTGCCATTTAAAGTCCCTGCAGGATCTGAGACCTTCTCACAATACACTGAATAAATCCTGCAGGATAGTTTGACTGCTGACGCAGTGAGGCAAATAACCAGAGATAATATAAATAGAATTTGCAGAATAGATGCTCCCATTTGCTTAAATATTCAGTCTCTCTAACGGATATGCAGGAGCCTTGTTGTAGTCCTTACCTGACCCTCTCCCAGAGGCTCTGACGTCTGTGTGCAGAAGTATGGGGGCCGTGTGTCTGTGCTGGCACAGTGCTGGGGCAGATTGTCACTGTTCAGGATTTTACACCGGCTGACAAAAGCTCCCACTTATATTATAGTCAGCAAATGTGTCAGCGCTGGACCGTTCCACAGGATTCCTCTCCATTGCTTTTCAGTGTTTGTATTCCTGTGCATCATGGTGTGCTTTACAGTTTTATCCGTTGGTCTCTGCCTCCCTCCATCACTGATGGATCAGAACACAATAGTCTAAGTTGGTGAAATGAAATGAGAAAAATATATAAATAAAACTATTTTTTAGAAATAGAAAACAGAAAATTGTCATGTGGATATGTATTCACCCCCTTTGTTATGAAGCCCATAAAAAGCGCTGGTGAAACCAGTTACCTTCAGACGTCACATAATTAGTGAAATTATGTCTACCTGTCCAATCTAAGTGCCACATGATCTGCCATTACATATAGACACCTTTTATGAAAGGCCCCAGAGGTGGCAACACCTAAGCAAGAGGCACCAGTAACCAAACACTGCCATGAAGACCAAGGAACTCTCCAAACAAGTAAGGGACAATGTTGTTGAGAAGTACAAGTCAGGGATAGGTTATAAAAAAATATCCAAATCTTTGATGATCCCCAGGAGCACCATCAAATCTATCATAACCAAATGGAAAGAACATGGCACAACAGCAAACCTGCCAAGAGACGTCCACCCACCAAAACTCACGGACCGGGCAAGGAGGGCATTAATCAGAGAGGCGGCACAGAGACCTAAGGTAACCCTGGAGGAGCTGCAGAGTTCCACAGCAGAGACTGGAGTATCCGTACATAGGACGACAATAAGCCGTACGCTCCATAGAGTTGGGCTTTATGGCAGAGTGGCCAGAAGAAAGCCATTACTTTCAGCAAAAAACAAAATGGCAAATTTTGATTTTGCAAAAAGGCATGTGGGAGACTCCCAAAATGTATGGAGGAAGGTGCTCTGGTCTGATGAGACTAACATTGAACTTTTCGGCCATCAAAGAAAACGCTATGTTTGGCGCAAACCCAACACATCACATCACCCAAAGAGCACCATCCCCACAGTGAAACATGGTGGTGGCAGCATCATGTGGGGATGTTTTTCAGCAGCCGGGACTGGGAAACTGGTCAGATTTGAGGGAAAGATGGATGGTGCTAAATACAGGAGCTGGAGCAGTTTTGGGAGGAGGAATGGGCAAACATCCCAGTGGTAAGATTTGGCAAGCTCATAGAGACTTATCCAAAGTGACTTGGAGCTGTGATTGCCGCAAAAGGAAGCTCTGCATAATATTGACTTTAGGGGGGTGAATAGTTATGCACATTGACTTTTTCTGTTATTTTGTCCTATTTGTTGTTTGCTTCACAATAAAAAAAAACATCTTCAAAATTGTGTTCATGTTCTGTAAATTAAATGATGCAAATCCTCAAACAATCCATGTTAATTTCAGGTTGTAAGGCAACAAAATACGAAAAATGCCAAGGGGGGTGAATACTTTTGCAAGTCACTGTATTCTCTTTTTCTTGCCAACATTCACTGAGCTTGTATAGGCTGTTTTTTGGTTCGCTGATGCTATATTTACAGTTTTTTTACCAGTGCAGCCTCAGCACAGTGCTTTCTAGATCATGTGTAGCATAGTGAATTTTCACCTCTCTTGGACTATGCACTAAATCTTTGGAAATGTTAAATATTGGTATATATATCGCATAGAATAACAATTAGATTTCCCCAGAGAACATCCACATGTCATCATTTAGCACATTTCTCTCTATTTCTCTTGTTTATTCTGCCCCTGTATCCATGTCTATATATTTACATTGATCTATCAGTTCCTTTTCCTCTTTTTCATCCATTTCTTACATTCCCTCTCAGCCTCTCTTCTAAGAAATGCAGTATTTTTAGTAGCACTCTGGAACCAGATGCTATAACAAAATGAATTATTTTCAATGAGTTGTCAAAGAAACATAAGAGTTGGTGAAAAACTCTATGAGAGAGAAAATGTAATGGTAAGGGAATAGCCAAACAAATCAAGGGTGGAGAGGCTGTAAAGGAAAGTGAAAAGAGGGAGAATTGGGAAGAAAGAGATGTTAGGACGTAGGAGGAAGAAAACAACAATGGAAATACAGCAGACAAGCAGGAATAGGCAGACAGAGAGATATATCATGAGACAAGCGAGACAGCAATGGGGAAAGAAAGGAGAAGGACCAAGAGGAGATATAGCGGCTAGAGATGATGAAAGTAACAAAGGAGGAGACAAGCAGAGCAAAAGATAGGAGAGAAAGCACAACAGGCAAAACAAGAGTAGAAAAACAGTCAAGGACAGACCGAGGCAGGTGGAAGATAAGAGACAGTTGGGAATGGAGAATACATAAGGCCTTGTGTCGCATATCACAGGCTGCACAAAATACAGTAGCTCTGCTATTAGGAAGAGTAATGTATCAATAATTTAGTTGGTACAGTCTGTGATTGGTTGCACCAGAAACATATAAGGTCCTAAGCTTTGTAAAAATAATTAAATCTTCCCATAACTGTTTAAATATAACAATTAATAGCTCTTGAAGTGAAGAAGGCGGGTGGTCGTGGCCATTATAGCTGCAAGCAGAATTGTTTTTGTTCCGATTTATATTGTTTTCGTACAAGTCTGAATATTGGAGTACTGTTGGCGGTCTTCGCTCTTTATCCTGCATTTATCAAGGCTGCTGGTGGCTATTTAGGTGCCCAAGTATGTCATAATGAGGGGTGGGTGCTGTTTCAGTATCTGCTCTGATTGCCTACACTTCTCAAAGCCATTGTTGACAGAAAAGGACAGTGGGTTTAACTATTCTCATATTGGTTCTTGTAATGTGTCATGTATTTTGAGGCCCAATCTAGCAATACCTCCACCTCTCCACCTCATTGAAGATACGCAGGGACAACTCATATCGATTTATGGAGGGGATGGGGAATGGCCTTTCAAGTTGAGCACTGTTAGTTTAGCATGCTTGAATTCCAGTTAAAAGTACTCATGGTTCCCCTTAAATACCCACTGTATTTATAAAGAAAAGGGCCCTTGTTTGTGATGTATGTAGCTAAAAACATTCAGCTATGTAAGTCATGGAATTTTTCAAGATTTTTTTTATGAGTAAAAGAAACAATTTTCTCATCTCACTCCCTGAAAGCTGGATAATGACGGTCTTTTTTTTCATTTATCATTGGAGCAAATTGTGTGGATGGACAAATGAGAAGTTAGAGGGCTTTAATATGGTAATAGGTGTGACAGAAATCAAAAGCACATCCCCCTCACTGGTCCAGAAGAAGATGACTTGTTTCTTTGAGTGCAAACATTGCTCTCCTGAAGTGGGTCCAGCCCTGAAATACCAGGCAATTCTACTCTGAACATGCAATTTTTATAACAACATTCATTTAATAAAAATGGTTGTCATTGCCTATTTTTTTTTTTATTATACCATATTGAAACCTTACCTTACTTAGAGGGATGGAGTTTTCAGTGGGGAACTTTTATTAATGGTTGTTGGTAGTTATAGCGTGTTAAGTATTACATTTTTAAATGACTGACAGAAAATGTGTAATGAGTCATTTGAGTGTAATTTATAAAAGAAATATATTAATTTCCATGCTGTGTGTGTCTATATGAATTTCTGTCTTTCACTCTTGTATAAAGAGCACAAAAAGCACTAAATAGTGGAATACGTCAAGGAACGTTTTACTCACAGGCAGTCTACAATTATTGGACAAGATTAAAATGAGATATGATCGCCTAAGCTGATACCCTGTTGAGCAAATCACTCACTCTCCAAATGACTGTAGGGGTAGATGACGGGCAGAATTAGAAAGGAACACTATCATACGGTAATCCTGAAATCAAAGAGATTAACAGAAATGCAATATTAAAACAAATGTAGAAAAGTATGTAGATCATACAAATATATTTCTATTTGGGAATAAGTCTTCTGCAAGCCTGTCAATGTTTTTCGTTTAATAGTTTAAAAAGGCCACTGCAATCACTACACCAGATATGATTGAAAAGCATATAGTATTTTGTTACTTTTTGAAATTGAATTCATGCAGTTAGAGGCATTTTTGGTTCGATGCTAAGACACACGTGGTTAGGTTTGTAGAAAGATAGCATAATAACTTTATTTTAGGAATAAAAAATCAAAAAATACGCCGTAAGGGGAAATTTAAAAAAAAATATTATAAAGAACAGTGTTGAAGTCAAACACTAGGAAGTGTTGAATCATATCATGAGCAAATAATTGTTTGTCTTGTACATTTTAAATCACACTTCACAAATTAACTCCATTAAATATTTAAATGGGTCTGTACAATGCTATACCAAATCCTCATATAATGCAGAAATCTGCTAATTATCGGGTCTGTGTAAGTTTTGATAATATAAAAACACTGTAATATATTTAGTTAAAAAGCAACGAAATGAAAAACAAAAACAGAAAACTGAGGTATCTGACAGAAAAAAACACGACATTAGATTATCAGAGAAAATGTAATAAATAAATGTGGAGAGAAAAAAATACTAGACTTAGACCCAAAAGAAAGGGATCAAAATATCAGGGGCACAATCCTTGTTGAAAATATGGACTTCTGCTTGTCCAGTTGTAAGTTTAATTTCATTATCGCAATACTTGTGAGTCACTTGGCCCCTTTATACTGTAGCAGAGTACAAATGGAAGTATATTCCTCTGTTAATTGATCTTCTGACTAGATACTCCTCAGTAGTGCCCAACGGTCCCGTTTCGCCCATCCACTGGGCTTCCTTATGGGCTAGAAAAGATAGAAAGATAGCTCAGCGGTAGGACATGTGCATGCAGTGAAATAGGCTTGATCAGGGATGGGAAGATAGAGACAGTGAAAAAAACGAGAGACTCGCTAGAGCAAGAGAAGAGAGAGACACCCAGTTAAAAAGAGGTGAGATACAGACACAGCAAGAGGAGATAGGAGATAACCATAGTTGAAAGGAGGTGAAAAATAGTCAGTTATGGGGAGGAGAGAGACATCCAATGGTAGTGAAGAGAGAGACTGTCTGTTAAAACAAGGAAAAAGATGACAGGGAAACGGCGGAATAATATATCATGGCAAGGTTTAAAGTCAAATGGGAAAGTGGGAGAGAAGGATAGGAGTGAGAGACACTGTCAGTCCAAGATAGGAGATACAAATTAATTTAAAAGAAGGTGAGAGACAGCCAGGAAAGGAAGGAGATATCCAGTTGTGGCAAGAGAGGAGAGAGACAGGGATAGGATGTACACCAGTTTGAGTAAGAGAGGAAAAGTAAAGAAAGACAGCACTGAAATGGACAGTTCTTTTAAAGAAGACAGAGATAGCCATGAAAATGGGAAATGAAAGTGAAGGGAAGGGACAAGATTGTCAACTAATGATAGGGAGGTGAGGAAGCAGCTGGGGGTTGATAATGCAGGAGAGATAACCAGGACAGGATGGAGAGAGAATGAGACCATAAGAGAACAGCAGCAAACATCATAGGGCCATGCTTCCCTTATATACACGTGTTCCTACATTGTGCTGAGGGTGATATGTGGAGGGTAAATAAGTATCAGCGCATGAACATTGTACACATCACAAACCGCCTGTCCATATTCATTCCAATTTACACTCTTGGCCCTAATGAGCTCTCGTCGCACAAAACCCCAGCAAAATATAATCTGATTGCACTTGTGGATTTGCATTGGAAAATCAGGTTGAGAGGGTGTGAAGATATCTGCTAAATTGGCAGCCTGAGTGCTGTGAAGAGCCCTCACCATACAAGTGTGGGGAAAAACAATTCATAAATAATTATACAGCTCAGATCTAAGAAGGTCTGAGCAGTGACACCTGCTTAATAACAAAAAACAGAAGCACCGACATACATATTTAACATGCTAGCTGCCAGGGTAACCTGGAGACAGTGACAGGGCTACTGCTGGTGCAGCAGGTGCAATGCACTGGGGCCCAGAAGAATGTAGGGGCCCTCATTCTGCAGCCAGTAGCCTAGCGTTAAGGGTAATTCTTAATTAATAAGAGGAGAGGGGCAGATAATCATTTTATAGAAAGATGATCTAATTACCCTAGTATTGACCTGACATCTACAGGCAGCTATTTTGTAAAGAGAAGTTGTGAATAGGGTCTGTCCCAAACTGCTTCTTCAAGGGGGAATGATATTACCCTAGTTCAAACCGTCCCCAGCACAAAAGATGGCTTCTGAAAAGGGTAATGCCCAAAGGCAGAGAATACTGGATACAGGCTAGGACTCCAACAAGACCACTCCCCGATACTGACACAATAACAGCCTCACAAAATGGATATGTGAAACTAGGACTGAACATTTATTGAATCCTAGAACCAACATATTTATACTCTATCTCCCATACCCGTGTGTACCTTTGTGTCTGTGTGTGATGTCAGAACTAAGTTCCATCTGCCTTGCAACCTTGGTTGCTATAGAAGCTCTTGAGATAAAACTCACCAGATGTATAACCTACATGACAGGTGTATATAGCTGTCTAGTGCAACAACCTTGATGTTAATCTCCAGTGTTTGCTTAGGACTCCTGAAGGCATCTGACGTGGCTGCTGTTTATCAAGGCCTATATGTGCGAGGATGCAATGTTCTTCAGTTAAGCTTATGTGCAGAGAACTTTCATATTTTCCTTGTACAGGCAACATATAAACAAACAACGATAATATGTAATCACAATGCAACAATGTCATGCACCCTTGTCCATATCCATAATTACTGGTAATATTAAAGTCACTAAACAATGTAGTCATGACAGGGTCCCACTGTTATTTTCCTCCATGGCCCTCCATACACTAGCTTTGCTACTGCCTGTAGAATACTGCTCAGTACACCTATAGGCATTAGTGTGTTTCTGCCTAAATTAACAAGGCTCAGGCCTTGGGCAGCAGGATGGGGACATAATAAGGGGAAGGGAGTAGGAGTAACTGGGTCATGAGGCTTTACAAATCTGAATTAGCCTAGATCAGCATAAAACCTAAAGCTATACCTGCCCCTGGGGTGTGCAATATAAAGATTGGGAGTACATAGGATACAGAGAAGAGGTTCTCAAAAAGGGGCATAAAGGATAGAGAGAAGGGGTGCATAACATACAGATAGAGGTACACAGGATATAGATGATGGATGTATAAGAGACAGATAGGAATACACATGTATGGATACACAGAGATAGCTTATATACATATAAAATGGTTGTTTGATTCATTAGAGTGAGCGTGCATGGTGGTTCCATTGGCATATCCCTGCCCAATTTTCTTTCTCTCTCTCTCTCTCTCTCTCTTTATATATATATATATATATATATATATATATATATATATATATATATATACACACATACAGTGCATATATACACATACATACTGTCACAGACCCCTTTCCATGGCCTAGCGCATTGTGCCACCATAGAGGACATACTGCCTCTTTGGAAAATGGGTAGGGAAAGTATATTGCCACATGGGAAATGTGGGCAGGTGGATGGTGGGGTGAATAGATCCAAATCATTGGGCCATAGTGTACCACCATGCTTCATATTATGGCATATGTCTCTGCCTTATCCTGTATACTGTAAGTAAATCCCCATGTAATATTTCTGTGTACTGTTTAAATTATGAGTGATCATGATGGGGTTAAAACAGGGTGTGCTGAGTCTGCAATGAGCAGACACCTCTATTGTACTGTTATCTGTTCTGGTCCATTGTTAGCAAATTAAGCTAATCACATCTGCCATGTACTCTATCTCAGGTCTGGACCACTCAGACAAAGAGACGGCTGGTGCCCGCTATCAAGCTAATGCTAGACCCCATGTGGGGTCATCTCCTGTTATTATATACCACACCTTCTCATTGTTACATTGTGTACACCCCCTTGTATCTAACCCTATACATATTGTTGAATTTTCAAAAGAAATCAGTTCACCTCTGAAACATATAGAAAATGTGTGTTCTTGTATGTACTTCTGGGTGGCTGTGATCTGATCCTATCTACACCCTGCAAGTAACTTGTCCTGGCAACTACCACAGAAAGGTTACTGGAGACTCCTGGAAGTGCTGATTCCTGATGGTGAGACTCTGACTGATACAGAAGACAGATATTAGGGTGCTGGTGCCGAGATTTCCAAGGAACCAAACGGTCCTTGTGGGTAGTTAGCCTGTTGTCTATAGCAGGTGGCCATAGGCCCCCACCCCTGGATCTTCACACATACACACGCACATCCCTCTACCTACAAATCTAAGGCTTAAATGGATATGGAACACATCAGTTTATTTTTTTTAAACTTTTAAAAGAGCATGTTTAAAATATATATTTTTTTTTACAGAAAACAAATATTCACTAAAACCTGTTTAAACTTAATTGAGACAAACAGGAAATGCAGATATCATACTTATATAGGGCCTCATTCTATTAGCGGCCGCAGCCGTTGCGGGGCCGCAAGGACCGGCCGCAAGCTATTCTGCCATTCTATTCCCTTACGGCCGGGGATTCCGGCAGGCTTGCGGCCGGTGCCTTGCTATCTCTTGCGGCCGCTCGCGCCGGAGGAAAGCCTTTGATCTTAAACGGCCGCAAGAGATTTGCAATTCAATTGCTCCGGGAAACCTCTCTGCAAGGCTAAAAGCGAGCCGCAGTTACTTGCAGGAAAAAGGTCTCGCTAGCACCAATTAAGCACATAAAATAGCCCAAATAAAGCCATCCTGCACTTTGCGAAGACTATAAAGGGATTTTAGGTTTTAGAAAAAATAGCACATAATTATCCTGTACTCAAATCCGTAAAATATTTTATTTTTAATATCCGTAAAATATCCATGTAAAAAGTCCAGAGTGCTTGGAGCACTTCAGACACACCCACGCCGCAGCCGGCAAATAAACAGTTAATTTGAACTCGGGTTTGGGCAGATGTGCAAGCTTGAGAGTGGGTTCCTTTTAATCCTCATGTCCCCCAATATGATCCCTAGCATTTACAGAGCTGTACAGTGCAGGCTTGAATTTATTTTTGAGTTTTTATATTTCACAGTTTACGGCCGGTTCCAAGATATGCGGCCGGCCGTAAAAGGAGATCCTTGCGGGGCCGTATAATAGAATCGCGAGTTAACTGAACCCTCGCAAGGAATCGCAGCCTTACGGCCGATTTACGGCCGATAATAGAATGAGGGCCATAGTCTTTAAATCTCATTGGTTGTCAGAGGGCAATTGAACATCTGAATGCATTTCTATGATATTTTTTTTCAAAAAGAAAACACACAGTGGCACATTATAAAATATCTAGTTTCCATGTGCCTTTAATTATTCCTTATGATAGATTTACCTCTAAACCATAAGTTCTTGAACTCCCTTATTTGCCAATACCATTTCTGCAGGAAGGCTGTCCAACTGTTCCTGTATAATTGATTTTTTCGGAAAGATGCTTTTCCATTAAACTTTATTAAACCATCCATATATATGAAAGGTTTGTATTACATCTCCGCTCTCTCGTCCTCCAGCTATTTAAACATACGGGATACAACCTGCCAGATAGATAACAAGGTTGTCAATCGTAGGGATAAAAGAATAATGTGTGAATACAACAATGTAGCAGGTTGTCAGATTCGAGTCCAGCCTCATCTCACTTTGATGGTTACTGCGCATCCAAATCTTCCATCCATCTTGGTCCTTTAATAACTCTTGGGAAGCAGAAATGGGAGTTTTTGATTGGTGTATGGTGAGCCAGATTTATAATAATAATAATAATAATTAAAAAATACATACTGTATATCCAACAAATATAAATTATTATGTTTCTATATTTTATATGAAATAATTAAGCATTTGTGAATTTGCATATAAGCATATAATGTCCTAAGTTTAAAGAAAAAAAAAAATACTTGTTTGTCAGGTATGTTTTAATATAACAATATTAGCAATTTATTATGCAATGGACATAAAACATTTTGAGGGAAAATATACATTTTTGAACACTTAGTTTATGAGTATAGGAATCCATTTTGTGTTTGTTACACCATTTTCTCAGAGCTGAATCATGAGGGTGTGTGTTTTGGCTATCAGTGGAGAGAGGGGAAGGAGGGAAAAGAGAGCATTGACAGCATACCCTTTCTCCTCACTAACCCATAAACTTTTCTTCAGAAATGTAATCGCCCTACTCACACACACACAACTTCCACCCATTTACTGTATCATGGATTACACCATGGTCCAACAGAGACATTGCATTTTATTTTTTCTAGTTATAAATTGGGGGAATAAGAGGCTCCATTTTGCTAGGCTCCAAGACGCCAGTAGGTTAATATGAAATGTATTTTTTTTCTGATTAAAAATTAGGGGCCTCATTCAACTGCGATTTGGCTCTTTGAATAGGGCTCTATATAAGCACAGTGCATATTTTTTTACAGAAGTTTTTAGTTAGGGAACTTCTTTCCAAAAGCAAGGCCTTCACTAACTACAAACTTCTGTGAAAAAATGCTATTTGCTTATATATAGCCCTATTCAAAAAGGATATAAAATATATATCTAAAGCCTTGAAAATGCCAGTTAGTACTGTTCTATCACTTATTAAGTGGACATTCGGGGATCTCTTGATACCAAGCCAAGGTCAGGTATACCAAGAAAGATTCAGCCACAACCGCCAGAAGAATTGTTCGGGATACAAAGAAAATTCCAAAGGTAACCTCAGGAGAAATACAGGCTGCTCTGGAAAAAGATGGTGTGGTTGTTTCAAGGAGCACAATACGACGATACTTGAACAAAAATTAGCTACACAAGACCAAAATAGAGCTTTATGGTCACAGCCATAAGTGCTATGTTTGGAGAGGGGACAACAAGGCCTATAGTGAAAAGAATACCATCCCCACTGTGAAGCATGGTGGTGGCTCACTGATGGGTTGGGGGGTATGAGCTCTAAAGGGAATCTTGTGAAAATTGATGGCAAGATGAATGCTGCATGTTATCAGAAAATACTGGCAGACAATTTGCATTCTTCTGCATGAAGACTGCGCATGGGACGCTCTTGGACCTTCCAGTATGACAGTACAGTAAGCCAAGTTGGACCTTCAATGGTTACAGCAGAAAAATTTGAAGGTTCTGGAGTGGCCATCACAGTCTCCTGACCTTAATATCAGCGAGGCACTCTGGGGACATCTCAAACGTGCGGTTCATACAAGACGACCAAAGACTTTGCATGACCTGGAGGCATTTTGCCAAGATGAATGGGCAGCTATACCACCTGCAAGAATTAGGGGCCTCATAGACAACTATTACAAAAGACTGCACACTGTCATTGATGCTAAAGGGGGCAATAAACAGTATTAAGAACTAAGGGTATGTACACTTTTGGTCGGGGCCATTTGGGTAATTTCTGTTATCATTATGATTTAAAAAGTAGCCAAACAACTATATGATAATAAATTGCTTCATATGATCACTATCCTTGATCAAAATAAATGCCAACATTTCACAATTTCTGCCAAGGGTATGCAAACTTTTGAGCACAACTGTAGTACATATAAATGGAAACCACCTGACCATCACTAACATGTATAATATTTATGGTCGACTGAAGCTCTAAAAGAGCTGTTATATTTTCTCTCAAAAAATATTAAGAAAAGACCTCCCACTATCCCTCCCCCAATTTACGTTTCTTCACAGATTGTGGAACTGTATCATAGTTTTTTATGTTCCCATTTTAACCAATAATTTACGGATCGCGATATATTTGTGATACAGCTAAATTCTGGTAAACTGGTTCCCTGCAGTTCTTATTGTTGAATGAAGTTTATAGTCTTCCCACGGATGCAGGAACAAACGGCTCCTTGCTGTCAAGTCTTTATTCGAGTGCATCCTGCTGCTGCAGAGAGTGAACTGAGTGCTGCATTTACCACAGGCTGCGGCCATTGTGTTGTGAGTCCTGCGGGGACGGGAGCAGGTGGAAATGGGAGTGGAGGTCTCAAGCATACAGTACATATTATATATGTATATTAACGTGACATTACCCATAATATTCTGTTGTATTTACTTGTCAGATTGATTATTAAAGCTTTTTGTGCACCATTTGTGGTGCTTCTGGAACAGGATTCAGCACATGTTTTTTTTTACAATTCCGTAAAATTAATATTCGCATCTTGCACTTTTTACCCATTCACCTACCAAATTAGAGTATCTTTGGTATATTTTTCAATGCAAAGGGTACACAGTGTTATGCTGGATTACTATAATGGAGCAGTATTGATTCATGGAGTAATCCAATTGCCAGTAAATATGATCAGGAAGGATTTTTTTATGAGATAATTAACAAAGTTTCAGTGTTTTTTTATTAGTTTTTCTCTAGATCAATTTACATAAAACAAGGATCTAAAAATATATAAAAAAATATTGAACTTGATGGTCTAAAGGTATATTTTCAACCTCAACTAACTATGTAAATAAAAATGTCATGGGCCCTCTCATTTGAAGGAGAACAGGACCTTCTTTCATAAAGAAGTGACACACAATTATAGCTGCCAAGTGTTGCTTACTTTTAAAGCTAATCTAAAAATAGTTCTTATTTCAACGGCTGATTTTTATTGGAAAAAATAAATAAATAAAAATAGCAAATTGAAACTAAAAATGCATTAATAGACATTGTAATTGCTGGGTATATAAAATTAAATGATACTATTTATTTTTATGCTCATTCAGAAAAATAGCCGTATATTTTACATTCTGACTATTTGTTTTAACCATGTCAGGGAACAGGCGCAACTAATTGGTATGTTTTGAATATACATGGTATACTGACAAATATAATTACAATGCAAAAATCACTGAAATGCTTTATTTTTAATGTCTGATTTTTAATAGAAACACTACGTTCTCCTAACGTATTTTGAAAAGATGAACTAATACTAAATATGACACAATAATGATTTGTATTTGAAGAAAATAACAACTATAATTTTTCCAGCTGAGACTTTTTGTTACCAGCCCCCCCAAACACACACAATGGGGTTCACATCTGTCTGTGCTCCAATGTACTGCTTAATATATAAATACACAATATATTATTGTGTCTGTATATACTTATTTATATACAATAATCTGAGAGACTGAACTAGTAATAAAAATACAGCCAAAGGCAGGAGGACAACTACTAAATTATTTAGATTCTTCCACTATATATCTTATAAATATTGTATAATTATTATTGTACTATTAGGTCCAGATGGAGTACACAGTGAGATTCCTGAAGGCTCTCCTCTCTGCCATTGATCCTACCGTATGTTTGTCTCCTCTCGCTGTGCACTGTCCACCATCTATGTCAATGTAACCTGTGTCTGCCCCCCCCCCTCATGTCAAAATTCCTTTTCTGTGCCCCTGCCCCCTCTCTGTGCCATTGACCCCTATCTCTTTATGTGATAATCCTCTGTCTGTGTCACTGCCCTATGCCGCTGCCCCCTCTCTCTATGTCACTGCCCAATGCCCCTGCCCCCTCACTCTATGTCACTGCCCTCCTCTCTGTGCCCCTGCCGCCTCTCTCTATGTCATTGCCCTCCTCTCTGTTACATAGTTACATAGTTACATAGTATTTAAGGTTTAAAAAAGACTTTCAGTCCATCAAGTTCAACCTTTTAAGATCTCCTCTGATCTGCAATATGCGGATTAACTATTAATTCATTAGTTGTTAATTAATTATTAATCAATTATTTAATGTTTTTTTTTATTATTTTTTATTATTATTAATTAGTCCAGAGGAAGGCAAATAGAAAAAAAAAAAAAAAACAAGCGAGACTTAGCCAATTGTCTCAAGGGGAAATGTAAAAAAAAATTGGATCATTACTGTCTCTCTAATTATCCATGATAACCCTGAATATCCTTTTTAATTAGAAATAAATCTAGTCCCCTTTTAAAGTTATCTATCGAATCCGCTGTCACCACCTCCTCTGGTAGAGAATTCCACAGATTAACCACCCTTACTGTGAAGAACCCTTTTCTTTCTTTGAGGTGGAATCTTTTTACCTCTAACCTCAATGGATGTCCTCTTGTCAGTTGAAAACCTCTTGGCACAAAAAGCTCCCCCGACAAATCTTTATACTGACCCTGGATGTATTTATATAAGGTAATCATATCTCCTCTTAGACGCCTTTTTTCTAGAGTTTCTAATTTGTTAGTCTTTCTTCATAACTTAGCCCCTCCATTCCCCTTATTAGTTTTGTTGCCCTTCTCTGTACCTTTTTCAGCTCTAAAATGTCCTTTTTATGAAGTGGTGCCCAAAATTGTACTCCATATTCCAAATGAGGGCGTACTAGAGATTTGTATAGTGGCAGAATTATATTTGCTTCCCTGGCTTCTATACCCTTCTTAATACATGCTAATATTGTATTTGCCTTTGCAGCTGCTGCTTGGCTTTGAGCACTGTTACCTAGGTGGTTGTCCACAAGCACTCCCAAATCCCTTTCAATATCTGATACACCTAGATTTGCTCCATTAAGATTATAAATCTCATGGCTATTTTTCCTTCCCAGATGCATAACCTTACATTTATTCATATTAAATCTCATCTGCCATTTAGATGCCCATTCCTCAATTTTATGTAAATCCCCTTGGAGGGAAAGCACATCATTTTCTGATTTAATTACCTTGCACAACTTTGTGTCATCAGCGAAAATGGAGACCCCACACTCCAATCCTACCTCTAAGTCATTAATAAATATGTTAAAAAGGAGAGGACCTAATACTGAACCCTGAGGAACCCCACTTACCACATTAGTCAAATCGGAGTATGTTCCATTTACAACAACCCTTTGCTTCCTGTCTTTTAGCCAGCTCTCAATCCATGAGCAGATATTTACTGCAATTCCTGTATCCCTTAGTTTGCCCAATAGTCTCCCATGTGGCACTGTATCAAAAGCCTTTGCAAAATCCAAAAAGACTACATCCACTGAGTTGCCTTGATCCAGGTTCCTACTAACCTCCTCATAGAAACTAATTAGATTTGTTTGACATGACCTATCCCTCATAAACCCATGTTGACTCCAACTTATAATCCTGTTCAAATAGACATATTCTTGTATATTATCCCTTATTAACCCTTCTAAAAGCTTCCCCACTACAGAAGTGAGGCTCACTAGTCTATAATTCCCTGAATTTGCTCTTGCTCCCTTTTTAAATATAGGTATCACATCAGCTTTTCTCCAGTCATCTGGTAGAGACCCTGTGTTGAGTGAATCTTGAAAAATTAAATATAATGGTTTGGCTATTACAGAACCCAGTTCCCTTAGTACCCTTGGATGTATTCCATCAGGACCCGGGGCTTTATTAACATTTATTTTTTCCAACCTCTTTTGGATTACTTCCTGTGTTAACCAATTATTTGGCAAAGGTAGTGTAGCCCCATTATGTTGCAGTGTCCCAACCACTGGTACCTCCCTTGTGTATACCGAAGAAAGAACCTATTTAGCTCATCTGCCTTTTCCTGGTCACTAATTTTCAGACAGCCTGTTTCACATTCTAATGTTCCTATAGCTTCCTTCCTCGCCTTCTTCCCATTAATATACTTAAAAAATATTTTAGGGTTAGTCTTACTCTCTTTTGCAATTAATTTTTCATTTTCTATTTTAGCCAGTCTAATCGCGCTTTTGCAAGCCTTGTTGATTTCCTTGTATTCCCGTAAAGCAGTCTCTGTCCCCTCTTGTTTGTATAATTTAAATGCCTGTTTTTTATTCCGTATCTTGATCTTTAAGTCATTGTTAAGCCACATTGGATGGGATTTACTCCTTTTACTTTTATTCCAACACGGTATATGCCGATGTGTATGTATATTTAGTAAGGATTTAAATGTTGTCCATTTATGTTCAGTGTTTTTACCTATCAGTTCTCTGTCCCAGTCTATACTTTGTATTGCTGCCCTTAGACCATTAAAATCTGCCCTTTTAAAATTAAGAGTTTTTGTTGGCCCCTTAAAATGTTGTTTTTATAATTCAATCTCAAATGAGACTGTGTTGTGATCACTGTTTCCCAAAGGTTGCCCTATTTCAACATTTGATACTATATCAATATTATTTGTAATGAGTAAATCTAAGATAGATTCATTTCTAGTAGGCTCCTGTATAACCTAGGCCAGATAATGATCCCTGAGTGTACTCAAGAACCTGCTCCCCTTAGCTGAACTGCTGGTCTCATTTATCCAGTTTATTTCAGGGTAATTAAAATCTCCCATTATTAGAACTTGCCCGTGCTTAGCTGCATTTCCAATCTGTAACAATAATTGTATTCTCACTTTCAGCTATATTTGGGGTTTATAGCATACTCCTACTAATATTCTTTTGGAATTTGCTGCTCCGCTATTTAACTCTACCCACAAACATTCAACTTTATCACTAGGTCAACCATAAATATCTTCTCTGACTATAGCCTTAAATTCAGGCTTAACATACAGACAAATCCCTCCTCCTTGTTTACCATTGCCTCTATCTTTCCTAAATAGGTTATAACCATCCAGATTAACAGCCCAGTCATGAGATTTATCCCACCACGTTTCGGTAATGCCTATTAAATCCCATTTTTCATTAATTGCTAATAATTCTAACTCTCCCATTTTTCCTGGCAAGCTTCTGGCATTAGCAAGCATACACCTTATGTTATGAGTCTGTAGTTCTGAAGTGCCTGCCACTGAACTTGAATTACTTAGTAGTACCTCCCTATTGACTATACTACCCCTCCCCCATCTCCTCCCCTATGAGTTGTTAATTCATCCCTTATACCCTCTACACTTTCTACCCCATTACTTATATCTAGTCCCTCCCCCCCACCTACTAGTTTAAAAACTCCTCCAGCCTTTCTACCATCCTATCCCCTAGTACAAAAGCTCCCTCATCATTAAGGTGCAATCCATCCCTACTGTAGAGATTGTACCGAAGTGAGAAGTCAGCACAGTGCTCTAAAAAGCCAAACCCCTCCTTAGTGCACCACATCTTTAGCCACGCATTAACCTCCCTAATCTCCTTCTGCCTCCCTGGGCTAGCACGTGGCACTGGTAGTTTCTCAGAAAATACTACCTTAGAGGTCCTTGCCTTCAGCTTATTACCTAGTTCTCTAAAATCATTCTTTAGGACACTCCATCTTCCACTAACTTTGTCATTGGTACCAATATGTACCAAGACCGCCGGTTCATTTCCAGCCCCACCAAATAATTTGTCTACCTGATCCACAACATGATGAACCCGAGCACCCGGGAGACAGCAAACTGTTCGATTGCTGGGATCTGGGTGACAAATCACCCTGTCTACCTTCCTAATAATAGAGTCCCCTACAACCAAAATCTGTCTGTTGTGTTCTGCCTATTCTGCCCTCCCTCTCCTCCAGTAGAGCTGTTCGCCCGGCTGTTAGAGGGAACAGCTCTATCTGGCATTGCCATTCCTGAATGGACATCGCCAACAGTTTCACTCAATCTGGCAAATCTGTTGTTGTTTGCCAACTCAGAACTGGCCTGCCTCCTCCTGTTCCCCCTGCTTCCCCTTGTAACTGTAACCCAGCTGCCTCCCTGGACATCCTCACTAGCCCCAGCTCCACCCTCCATGCTAGGCCCAGCTAAACTGTGCTAAGTGAGCAACAACCCCCTTTCCAGTGGAGCGATATCACTAAGTGCTGCAATTCTCCTCTCCAGATCTCCAATTTGAGCTTCCAGAGAGGCAACATGCTCACACCTCTCACAGAGGTATGGACCCTGGATCATCTGTTCCAGTATTGCATACATATGACAGGATGTACACTGAATAAGGTTGCCACTGGACTGACTCATAATTATTATTATTGTCTACGAAATTTCAGTGGGAAAAATAAAGAATATAAAATAATATATTTATATAAAGTTTTCCTCCTTTGCACTATCAATCTGCCCTCCCTTTTCTTTGAAGGCCCTCCTTTTATTTAAACTCCTAGGCTTTTACTAGAATTGCACTTGATACTGAAAATGTTCGCAAGCTCACAAGTTCCCCTTCTCCGGTTTATATTAACTTCTGCCTTCTCGCCTGGGCACAATTAGTGCACTCTGCAATTTATCAGCCTTTACTTGTAAGGTAAATCCACTTGTAAACAGGCCCCAAACCAGCTCACTAATCCTTTATCCTAGTTTAACAGTCAAGCCACACCCCTCTCACCTGGGCACAATTAGTGCACTCTGCAGTTTATCAGCCTTTACTTGTAAGGTAAATCCACTTGTAAACAGGCCCCAAACCAGCTCATAAACCTTTTATACAAGTTTAACAGTCAAGCCACACCCCTCTCACCTGGGCACAATTAGTGCACTCTGCAGTTTATCAGCCTTTACTTTTTAAGATAAATCCACTTGTAAACAGACCCCAAACCAGCTCACAAACCTTTTATACAAGTTTAACAGTCAAGCCACACCCCTCTCACCTGGGCACAATTAGTGCACTCTGCAGTTTATCAGCCTTTACTTTTTAAGGTAAATCCACTTGTAAACAGCAACTCTGTGCCCCTGCCGCCTCTCTCTATGTCACTTCCCTCCTCTCTGTGCCCCTGCCGCCTCTCTCTGTGTCACTTCCCTCCTCTCTGTGTCCCTGCCCCCTCTCCCTATGTCACTGCCCTCCTCTCTGTGCCCCTGTCCCCTCTCTCTATGTCACTGCCCTATGCCCCTTCCCCCTCTCTCTATGTCACTGCCCTCCTCAATGTGCCGCTGTCCCCTCTCTCTATGTCACTGCCCTATGCCCCTGTCCCCTCTCTCTATGTCACTGCCCTCCTCTCTGTGCCCCTGTCCCCTCTCTCTATGTCACTGCCCTCTTTCTCTGTGCCCCTGCCCCCTCTCTCTATGTCACTGCCCTATGCCCCTGCCCCCTCACTCTATGTCACTGCCCTATGCCCCAGTCCGCTCTCTCTCTATGTCACGGCCCTCCTCTGTGCCCCTGCCCCCTCTCTCTATGTCACTGCCCTATGCCCCTGTCCCCTCTCTCTATGCCATGGCCCTCCTCTGTGCCCCTGCCCCCTCTCTCTATGTCACTGCCCTATGCCCCTGTCCCTTCTCTCTATGTCACTGCCCTCCTCTCTGTGCCCCTGTCCCCTCTCTCTATCTCACTGCCCTCCTTCTCTGTGCCCCTGCCCCTTCTCTCTATGTCACTGCCCTATGCCCCTGCCCCCTCACTCTATGTCACTGCCCTCCTCTCTGTAACCCTGCCGCCTCTCTCTCTATGTCACTGCACTCCTCTCTGTGTCCCTGTCCCCTCTCTCTATGTCACTGCCCTATGCCCCTGTCCCCTCTCTCTATGTCACTGCCCTCCTCTCTGTGCCCCTGTCCCCTCTCTCTATGTCACTGCCCTCCTTCTCTGTGCCCCTGCCCCCTCACTCTATGTCACTGCCCTCCTCTCTGTACCCCTGCCACCTCTCTCTCTATGTCACTGCCCTCCTCTCTGTGCCCCTGCCCCCTCTCTATGATACTGTCCCCCTTCTCTGTGTCCCTGTCCCCTCTCTCTATGTCACTGCCCTATGCCCCCTCACTCTATGTCACTGCCCTCCTCAATGTGCCCCTATCCCCTCTCTCTATGTCACTGCCCTCCTCTCTGTGCCCCTGTCCCCTCTCTCTATGTCACTGTCCTCCTCTCTGTGCCCCTGCCCCCTTTCTCTATGTCACTGCCCTATGCCCCTGCCCCCTCTCTCTATGTCACTGCCCTTCTCTCTGTGCCCCTGCCCCCTCTCTATATGTCACTGCTGTATCCCCCTGCCCCCTCTCTCTATGTCACTGCCCTCCTTCTCTGTGCCCCTGTACCCTCTCTCTATGTCACTGCCCTCCTCTCTATGTCACTGCCCTCCTCTCTATGCCCCTGCCCCCTCTCTCTATGTCACTGCCCTCCTCTCTATGCCCCTCTCCCCTCTCTCTATGTTACTGTCCTCCTGTCTGTGCCCCTCTCCCCTCTCTCTATGTCACTGCCCTCCTCTCTATGCCCCTGCCCCCTCTCTCTATGATCCTGCCCTCCTTTCTGTGCCCCTGTCCCCTCTCTCTATGATACTGCCCTTCTCTATGTGACCCTGCCCCCTCTCTCTATGTTACTGCCCTCCTCTATGTGCCCCTGCCCCCTCTCTCTATGTCACTGCCCCCTCTCTGTGCCCCTGTCCCCTCTCTCTATGTCACTGCCCTCCTCTCTATGCCCCTGCCCCCTCTCTCTATATCACTGCCCTCCTCTCTATGCCCCTCCCCCCTCTCTCTATGTCACTGCCCCCTCTCTGTGCCTCTGTCCCCTCTCTCTATGTCACTGCCCTCCTCTCTTACCCCTCTCCCCTCTCTCTATGTCACTGCCCTCCTTCTCTGTGCCCCTGCCCCCTCTCTCTATGTCACTGCCCTCCTCTCTGTGCCCCTCTCCCCTCTCTCTATGTCACTGCCATCCTCTCTATGCCCCTCTCCCCTCTCTCTATGTCACTGCCCTCCTCTCTATGCCCCTCTCCTCTCTCTCTATGTTACTACCCTCCTCTCTATGCACCTGCCCCCTCTCTGTGCCACTGCCCCCTCTCTCTATGCACCTGCCCCCTCTCTGTGCCCCTGCCCCCTCTCTCTATGTCACTGCCCTCCTCTCTATGCCCCTCTCCCCTCTCTCTATGTCACTGCCCTCCTCTCTGTGCCCCAGCCCCCTCTCTATATGTCACTGCCCTCCTCTCTGTGCTCCTGTCCCCTCTCTCTATGTCACTGCCCTCCTTCTCTGTGCCCCTGCCCCCTCTCTCTATGTCACTGCCCCCCTCTCTGTGCCCCTGCCCCCTCTCTATGTCACTGCCCTCCTCTCTGTGCCCCTGTCCCCTCTCTCTATGTCACTGCCCTCCTCTTTGTGCCCCTGCCCCCTCTCTGTGCCCCTGCCCCCTCTCTCTATGTCACTGCCCTCCTCTCTGTGCCCCTGTCCCCTCTCTCTATGTCACTGCCCTCCTCTCTGTTCTCCTGCCCCCTCTCTCTATGTCACTGCTCTCCTCTCTGTTCCCCTGTCCCCTCTTTCTATGTCACTGCCCTGTGCCCCTGCCCCCTCTCACTATGTTAGTGCCCTCCTTTATGGGCCCCTGCCCCCACTCTATGATACTGCCCTCCTCTATGTGCCCCTGCCCCCTCTCTCTATGTCACTGCCCATCTCTCTGTGCCCACGTCCCCTCTCTCTATGTTACTGCCCTCCTCTATGTGCCCCTGCCCCCTCTCTATGATACTGCCAGCCTTCTCTCTGACCCTGCTCACTCTTTCTATGTTACTACCCTCCTCTCTATGCACCTGCCCCCTCTCTGTGCCACTGCCCCCGCTCTCTATGCACCTGCCCCCTCTCTGTGCCCCTGCCCCCTCTCTCTCTATGTCACTGCCCTCCTCTCTATGCCCCTCTCCCCTCTCTCTGTGTCACTGCCCTCCTTCTCTGTGCCCCTGCCCCCTCTCTCTATGTCACTGCCCTCCTCTCTGTGCCCCTGCCCCCTCTCTCTATGTCACTGCCCCTTCTCTGTGCCCCTGCCCCCTCTCTCTATGTCACTGCCCTCCTCTCTGTGCCCCTGTCCCCTCTCTCTATGTCACTGCCCTCCTCTTTGTGCCCCTGCCCCCTCTCTCTATGATACTGCCCTCCTCTCTGTTCTCCTGCTCCCTCTCTCTATGTCACTGCCCTCCTCTCTATGCCCTTGCCCCCTCTCTATATATCACTGCCCTCCTCTCTATGCCTCTCTCCCCTCTCTCTATGTCACTGCCCTCCTCTCTATGCCCCTCTCCCCTCTCTCTATGTCACTGCCCTCCTCTCTTTTCCCCTCTCCCCTCTCTCTATGTCACTGCACTATGCCCCTGCGCCCTCTCTCTGTGTCACTGCCCTCCTTCTCTGTGCCCCTGCCCCCTCTCTCTATGTCACTGCCCTCCTCTCTGTGCCCCTGCCCCCTCTCTCTATGTCACTGCCCTATGCCCCTGCCCCCTCTCTCTATGTCACTGCCCTCCTTCTCTGTGCCCCTGCCCCCTCACTCTATGTCACTGCCCTCCTCTCTGTGCCCCTGCCCCCTCTCTCTATGTCACTGCCCTCCTTCTCTGTGCCCCTGCCCCCTCACTCTTTGTCACTGCCCTCCTCTCTGTGCCCCTGCCCCCTCTCTGATACTGCCCTCCTTCTCTGTGCCCCTGCCCACTCTCTCTATGATAGTGCCCTCCTCTATGTGCCCCTGCCCCCTCTCTCTATGTCACTGCCCCCTCTCTGTGCCCCTGCCCCCTTCTTTCTATGTCACTGCCCTCCTCTTTGTGCCCCTGTCCCCTCTCTCTATGTTACTGCCCTCCTCTCTGTGCCCCTGTCCCCTCTCTCTATGTTACTGCCCTCCTCTCTGTGCCCCAGCCCCCTCTCTATATGTCACTGCCCTATGCCCCTGCCCCCTCTCTCTATGTCACTGCCCTCCTTCTCTGTGCCCCTGGCCCCTCACTCTATGTCACTGCCCTCCTCTCTGTGCCCCTGCCCCCTCTCTGATACTGCCCTCCTTCTCTGTGCCCCTGCCCACTCTCTCTATGTCACTGCCCTCCTCTCTGTGCCCCTGCCCCCTCTCTCTATGTCACTGCCCCCTCTCTGTGCCCCTGTCCCCTCTCTCTATGTCACTGCCCTCCTCTCTGTGCCCCTGTCCCCTCTCTCTATGTCACTGCCCTCCTCTTTGTGCCCCTGCCCCCTCTTTCTATGATACTGCCCTCCTCTCTGTGCCCCTGTCCCCTCTCTCTATGTCACTGCCCCCTTCTCTGTGCCCCTGCCCCCTCTCTCTATGATACTGCCCTCCTCTCTGTTCTCCTGCCCCCTCTCTCTATGTCACTGCCCTCCTCTCTATGCCCTTGCCCCCTCTCTATATATCACTGCCCTATGCCACTGCCCCCTCTCTATGTCACTGCTCTCCTCTCTGTTCCCCTGTCCCCTCTTTCTATGTCACTGCCCTCCTTCTCTGTGCCCCTATCCCCTCTCTATAATACTGCCCTCCTCTCTATGCCCCTGCCCCCTCTCTCTATGTTAGTGCCCTTCTCTCTGTGCCCCTGCCCCCTCTCTATGATACTGCCCTCCGTCCCTGTGCCCCTGCCCACTCTCGCTATGTTAGTGCCCTCCTCTATGGGCCCCTGCCCCCTCTCTATGATACTGCCCTCCTCTATGTGCCCCTGCCCCCACTCTATGATACTGCCCTCCTTCTCTGTGCCCCTGCCCACTCTCTCTATGTTAGTGCCCTCCTCTCTGTGCCCCTGCCCCCTCTCTCTATGTCACTGCCCCCCTCTCTGTGCCTCTGTCCCCTCTCTCTATGTCACTGCCCTCCCCTCTATACACCTGCCCCCTCTCTGTGCCCCTGTCCCCTCTCTCTGTGGCACTGCCCTCCTCTCTATGCCCCTGCCCCCTCTCTCTATGTTACTGCCCTCCTCTGTGTGCCCCTGCCCCCTCTCTCTATGTCACTGCCCTCCTCTCTATGCCCCTCTCCCCTCTCTCTATGTCACTGCCCTCCTCTCTATGCACCTGCCCCCTCTCTGTGCCCCTGCCCCCTCTCTCTATACACCTTCCCCCTCTCTGTGCCCCTGTCCCCTCTCTCTATGTCACTGCCCTCCTCTCTGTGCCCCTTCCCCCCTCTCTCTATGTTACTGCCCTCCTCTGTGTGCCCCTTCCCCCCTCTCTCTATGTTACTGACCTCCTCTCTGTGCCCACTGCCCTCTTTCTGTGTCCATGCCCCCTCTCCTATATCACTGCCCTGTCTATGTCCCTGTCCCTTCTCTCTATGGCATTGTCCTCTGTCTGTGTCCATGCCCCCTCTCCTATATCACTGCCCTGTCTATGTCCCTGCCCCTTCTCTCTATGGCACTGCCCTCTGTCTGTGTCCATGCCCCCTCTCCTATATCACTGCCCTGTCTATGTCCCTGTCCCTTCTCTCTATGGCATTGTCCTCTGTCTGTGTCCATGCCCCCTCTCCTATATCACTGCCCTGTCTATGTCCCTGCCCCTTCTCTCTATGGCACTGCCCTCTGTCAGTGCCCATGTCCCCTCTCCTATATCACTGCCCTGTCTATGTCCCTGCCCCTTCTCTCTATGGCACTGCCCGCTGTCTGTGTCCATGCCCCCTCTCCTTTATTACTTCCCTGTCTTTGTCCCTGCCCCTTCTCTCTATGGCACTGCCCTCTGCCTGTGTCCATGTCCCCTCTCCTACGTCATTGTTATCTGTGTCCGTCTCATATCTGTGTCACTCTCTGCTCCTTATTTGTGCCACTACCTACTTTTTCTGTTATTGCCCTCGTCTATATGTGTCTGTGTACCTCCATTGACTGTATCCCTGTCTTCCGTGTCACTAACACTTCACTCATTCTGTCTCACATTTGTGTCTGTCCCTTGCTGTGTTTTTGTCCCCTCTCTGTCCCTACTACTCTTCATATCTCTTCCTTGACTTTGTGCCTCTGCTTCATATGGAAGTATTTGTCCTCACTACGCGTTCCTCTCTCATATCTGTCTCTTTATTCTCAGTCTGTGTCTCAACCTCTCCCTCTATGTCTCTACTCCAACTGTGCCATCTCTGCTCCCTTTCTGTATCTCTATTTCATCTGTCTCTTTTTGTCTCCTCTACATCTTTCCCTCTCTATGTCTCAGCCAAATCTGTTTTTGTGACGTTTTTTTGTTCCCATCTGTGTCTGACTCCTGTCTCTTTGTCCCAAATCTGTGCCCCTTTCCTCTTGTATGTCTCTCCTGCCCATGTCTCTCCTCTCTCTCTCTCTCAGTCTCATGTCCGTTTCCTTGTTCCCGGTCTTTATCTCTTTCCCCTATGTATTTTCCCCATCTCTTGAAGGACCCGTAGACCACCCCAGGGGGGTTGGGAGGAGGCGCCACTTGACTGGGCAGTCCCTGGTATGGGTAGGAGGTGGCTAGCTGGGGGAGGGGAGTCAGTTGTTGGAGTTTGGCGCCATTACCACCATTATGCCCTCAGCTAGCCATGTGTAAAGATAACCCATCCCTGAAGTGTTGTTGTTTAAAGTTATGTATATGTTGCTAAAAAAATAAAAAATTAAGATAAGGATGAGTAATAGAAAATTGGAGGTATTATCTTGTATATTGCCTTAAAGCACTTGTTGGTTATTAATAAATGTATATTATATGATGTCAAACTATGTTTATGTTGTTGTCATAGCGGTGGGTGGTGAGGGGAGTCGCCAGGACAGTGGTAAAATGGGTGTTCCAACACGGTAGGCCCTGGACGAGGGTTCAGGTTGTAGGGCCTACCGTCTCTGGCCAGGCTCCTCCCCTCACATGGTTATGTTAATTATTGTTATGGTTATTACATCAGTTTGTGTTTACCAATAAACGCTGTGGCCAGTTATCCTCCCAAGAAGTTGTCTGTGTCTAATCATTATATTTGAACTGGCGACTTGCCCGTCAAAAATGACGGCAATAAAATTTGAAGCCTGGCAATGGTGTTTGTCACACATTGCGGGCCTCTCCCCCTCTACTTTACTGGCCTTGCAATGAGTGCCTTTGGCGCTCATCACGGGCCTCACAATAGGCGTCTTCGGCGCTTATTGCGAGCCTTTCCACCCCTCCACCTCTCCCACCCTCTACTTGATGGGAGGCGCTCATTGCAAGCCTCTCCCCCCTTCTATTTTACTGGCCTTGCGATGAGCGCCTTCAGCGCTTAGAATGGGCCTCACAATAAGCGCATTCGGTCCTCATTGTGAGCACCCCCTCTACTTCCTCTCCCTCCCCTGTGTGTCTTTCCTACCTCTCCATCCCCTGTGTCTCTCCCCCTCTCCCTCCCCTGTGTCTCTTCCCCCTCCTCTGTGTCTCTTTCCCCTCCTGTGTCTCTTCCCCCTCCCTCTTCTGTGTCTCTTCCCCCCTCTCCCTCCCCTGGCTCTCTCCCCCTCTGTCTCTTCACCCCCTTCTCCATCCCCTGTGTCTCTTTTACCCCCTCTCCCACCCCTGTGTCTCTTCCCCCCCTCTCCCCCCTCTGTCTTTTCACCCCCTTCTTCCTCCCCTTTGTCTCTTCACCCCCCGTCTCCCTTTACTGTGTCTCTTCCCCCTCCTCTTGTCTCTTCCCCCCGACCCCTCCACTGTGTCTTTTCTCCCCTCTTGTCCCTCCCCTGTGTTCTTCCCTTCCTCTCCCTCACCTCCATCCCATGTGTCTCTCTTCCCCCTCCCTGTGTCTCTCTTCCCCCCTCCCCTGTGTCTCTCTTACCCCCTCCTCTCCCTCCCCTGCGTCTCTCCCCCCCCCTTTGTCTCTTCCCCCCGACCCCCCCCGCTGTGTCTCTTCTCCCCTCTTGTCCCTCCTCTGTGTTCCTCCCTTCCTCTCCCGCCCCCTCCGCTGTGTCTCTTCTCCCCTCTTGTCCCTCCTCTGTGTTCCTCCCTTCCTCTCCCTCCCCTCCGTCCCATGTGTCTCTCTTCCCCCTCCCCTGTATCTCTCTTCCCCCTCCCCTGTGTCTCTTTTACCCCCTCTCCCACCCCTGTGTCTCTTCCCCCCTCTCCCCCTCTGTCTCTTCACCCCCGTCTCCCTCCCTTGTGTCTCTTCACCCCCTGTCTCCCTCCCCTGTTTCTCTTCCCCCTCCCCTTGTCTCTCCCCCCCGCCCCCTCCGCTGTGTCTCTTCTCCCCTCTTGTCCCTCCCCTGTGTTCCTCCCTTCCTCTCCCTCCCCTCCGTCCCATGTGTCTCTCTTCCCCCTCCCCTGTGTCTCTCTTCCCCCCTCCCCTGTGTCTCTCTTACCCCCTCCTCTCCCTCCCCTGTGTCTCTCTTCCCCTTCTTCTCTCCCTCCCCTGTGTCTCTTCCCCCTCCCCTGTGTCTCTCTTCGCCTCCTCCTCTCCCTCCCCTGTGTCTCTACCCCCTCCCCTTGTCTCTTCCCCCCGCCCCCTCCGCTGCGTCTCTTCTCCCCTCTTGTCCCTCTCCTGTGTTCCTCCCTTCCTCTCCCTCCCCTCCGTCCCATGTGTCTCTCTTCCCCCTACCCTGTGTCTCTCTTCCCCCTCCCCTGTGTCATTCTTCCCCACTCCCCTGTGTCTCTCTTACCCCCGCCTCTCCCTCCCCTGTGTCTCTCTTCCTCTCCTCCTCTCCCTCCCCTGTGTCTATTCCCCCTCCCCTGTGTCTCTCTTTGCCTCCTCCTCTTCCTCCCCTGTGTCTTTTCCCCCTCCCCTGTGTCTCTCTTCCCCCTCCCCTGTGTCTCTCTTCCCCCTCCCCTGTGTCTATATCCCCCATCCTCTCCCTCCCCTATGTCTCTCTCCCCCCTCTCTCTTCCCCCTGTGTCTCTCTTCCCCCTCTTTTACCTTGTGTCTCTCTTCCCTCTCCTTTGTGTCTCTCCTCCCCCCTGTGTCTCTCTTACCCCCTGTGTCTCTCTTCCCCCGTGTCTCTCTACCCCACTCCTTTCCCTCGTGTCTCTCTTGCACCTCCTCTGTGTCTCTCTTCCCCCTCCTCTCATGTCTCTCCCCCACTCCTCTCTCTACCGTGTCTCTCCCCCACTCCTCTCCCATGTCTCTCCCCCACTCCTCTCCCGCGTCTCTTCCCCACTCCTCTCCCTCCCATGTCTCTCCCCCACTCCTCCCTCACCTTAATGCTGCGGGTGCGTGCTCACGCGCCCCCTTCCGTCGTCCTGAGCGCACGTCCCGCCCGCTCATGCGTGCCACCGGATCAGGGAGCAGGGAGTATGGAGCAGGGAGGGCCGCGGGGCTAATGTGGCACGAGCATCAGTGGGGCATGGCAGGGAGAGTTGTGAAACTGCGTGTTGTCATCAGTTGCGGCCCTCGCAATGGCGTGACCGCAACTCGCAGTTTGACAACTATTATATGTAAAAGGTGATTGTGTATAAACCCCTTATCTGCACATACCAACTGAGCCTTGCTTAGGCCTTGCTGTGTACCTGTCCTCATTTATTTATCTCTCAGTTTTCTTCTATTTGTCCCCATTTTTATGTCTCTGCGCCCGCTCGGTCTCCACTCTATATAAATCTGTCACATGTCTGTCGCTTTCCCTCTCCATGTCTCTTCTCCTCTTTGTCTCCATCACACATCTGTCTCTTTGATCCCTATAGGTGTCTCTTCCTCCTCTCTATATCACTGTCTCTGCCCCAAGTTCTCTCTTTCCTGTTTAATACAAACTGTCTCTTTTAACTATAAGATTTCCAATGAGATTTCCCAACATCTCTATGTTTAAACATATCCAACTACATACTGTATTTGGAATAACTCACCATTTGTAAACTATTTTTTAAACCATATATTTAAAAGGAAACGTAATACCTCCCCTCCCCTGAATATATTCCTATTCTCTCTGTAACTGATGATTTTAGCTTCTTTAATATGAGAAATGTTTATAAATGACATGAGCAATGGAGGTATCAGGGAGAAGCTGTCAGCCTGGCAGCGAGGGCCTGTAATTGCATCTCATTGTTTAGCTCTGAAATCATACAGATAATTATCCTGACTACAATAAGAGACCGGATCAAGTGGGGAGTGCAGCTCACCAAGAGACAGAATAACATGGAACGTTCTCTAGAGACAGTGCTTTCATACAAGATGCAGTCGTGCGCACAGCATTACACAATATAATTGTGTGTTTTTTATTTAATATCAATTTCATATTAACCTCTTGGCTTCTAAGAACACCTAGCCAAATAGACACTTTTATTCCTCCTTGTTTTTTACCAGAAGAAAATACAAAACAGATGCCTCTGCTAGGCCCTGGAGGCATCCATGATACATTGGTGGAAGTTGTGTGTGGGTGAGAGGGATGCTTATATTTCTACAATTGCTTTGAATGATGATTGTGCAATGAAGATCTAAATAATTGAGTAATGTATATGCTGCAAAACCGTTAATGCCTACCCTGAGAGGAAAGATGAGCTTACCTTGTAGGTCAGTCAGTTACATAGTTACATAGTAAGTAAGGTTGAAAAAAGACTTTTATCCAATCAAGTGCAATCTTTTAAGATCTCCTCTGATCTGCAATATGCAGATTAATTGTTAATTGATCCAGAGGAAGGAAAACAAAACAAAACAAAAATCTCAAAAGGAAAAAAAAAACAATTCCTCCCTGGATCAATACTCCCTTTCTAATTATACAGGATAACCCTGAATGCCCTTTTTATTTAAAAATATATCCAATGCCTTTTTAAAGTTATCTATCGAATAACATTTAAAATCATGACCCTAATGTATTAAGCCCTCTCAATAGTGCACCCCCTTATATCTTTGCTCTTGTCTCAAAATACTCCCCCAAATGCCCTTTTAGCTCTTTCCACCTTTCTTATCATGTCCTCTCACTTCTGCCTTCAAGACTTGCTAGCCCAACTCTTTGGAGCTAATTGCCTCGCTCAACTAGACTATCTGTCTGCCTTAAAACCTTCAAAAAAAGGCACACGCATCTATCATCCTTCTATACTTCACCTATACCCTTTAAACTGAAAGTTTGTGAGTTTTCAATTTTGTTAGGCTAAATTGGGGCTACGTTTTAAAACGTAGCCCGTATTGTAGCAAGTAGGACTTAAGGCTATTAAATTAGCCTCATAGACCGACCCGCGGCCTACTTGCGGGTTAAAAAGCAGGAGGGCAGGATGGCTGAAAAATGACTACGGGACGTGGAATCTTGCAGCCGGCAAACCCTTTGATATGACAAGCCCGTAACCGTTACGTTCTAATCAAGCTATTAAATTGCTACGAATCCCCACGGATGCACTGGCCTCCAAACCCACAACTTGCAAATGTGTGCCAGAATCTACCGGGTTTTAAATAGGGCTCGCAAAGGCTCTAAAAGCCCTTACGTATGCTGCCGGAGAAGCAAAAGAAACCTGCCCCCAAACCTCCCTACGGCCCCCAAAACCTCCCCCTGCCCCCCCCCAAAAAAAAAACATGCTGCAGGCTCCCAACATAACATGCTGCAGGCTCTCGATCGGGACCCGGTGGCAGTTAAATAGTTAACACCTGTCACAGGGTTACTACAAGTACCCCTCCAGCACCTAAAGTTACCCCCTATGCTGGGGGTGCTAAATTAAAAATCAACCCCTGGCGCTGGGGTCCTTAAAGTACCCCCACGGAACCTAAAATTAACCCCATCACCCCATCAGTCCAATCGGGGTCCATATAGACCCCTATAGGACTCTATCAACCACTACATTAACACTATAGGTGCCATGAGGGTCCTCTATAATCCTCATGACACAAAGTCTAAGCACTTCACTACACTATTAACCCTTTCCTACCCCATACCATTCTATTAACCCTGTCTAACTAATGAACACTAAATAACCCTATGATTAACTAACACCCTCGGTAATAAGTCACCCCTCTAAATAATAAACCCTATTTAACCCTCAACATACCTAATAAACTCTATCACTAACCACTTATTCCGATCTAGACCCAGTAATCCCTATCTAGTCCTATATACCCCTTATTATACCTAGTTAGCACTAACTATACCCAATTAACCCTAACTATACCCAATTAACCCCTACCCTATTAACCCAACCCTACATTATTAACCCCTATCCTACTCTATAAACCCCTATTCTACATTATTAACCCCCTATCCTACATTAGTAACCCCTATCCTACCCTATTAACCCCCTCTACCCTATTAACACATACACTACCTTCCTAACCCCATAAAAAAACCTAACAACCCACTAAGTACAAAAAATAAAAACACCCACATTAGAGAAAATAATAAACCCAACTAAGTACCACAAAAAAAAAACTAACTACATAAAATAAAAAGATTACAGAAACATAAGAAAAGACTTACACATAAAAAATAGATTACAGAAAATAAAGAACACTATCAAAATAAAAAAGACTTATAATCTGTAAAAAAAAAAAAGGGTTAATAAGTCAACTGACCTGGCCAAAGTTCCCCTCCAGCTGTGATCCCAGATGCCCTGTTCTTCTCTCTTCTGTGCCAGGGGAGGCTCCTCCATCCTGACGTCCTATAATAAAAACACTATTAAAATAAAAGAAAAAACACAGCCTGTATAAAAGAAAGGGTTAATAGTCTACCTACCTGGCCAAAATCCCCTTCAGTGGTGATCCTCAAGGCTTTTGTATTCAGGCTTCTGGGCCAGGAAAGGCCCCTTCAAAAATCCCAACGTTCTATAAAAAAATGTAAAAAAACATTAACGGAGCTCCTCCCTTGAGAAGCTCACCACCGCAAATGAAGGTTCCCGCGAATGCTCTGATAAAAATAATAAAATCGTGCCTTCTGATTGGCTGAAATCTCTGTCAATCAGATTTTAGCCAATCAAAATGGAATACAGGGGTGTATCCCATACTGATTGTGTGAAATCTGATTGAGAGAGATTTCAGCCAATCAGAAGGCACACATGCATTCAGCCAATCACAATGGGATACACCCCTGTATTCCAAGTATTCCTGCAGGGGTTGATAATTTAACTGCCGTGGAAGTCCCGATTCGGACCCCCGCAGCAAGGGGTAATATTGGGAGCCTTCGGGGGTTCCCGCAGGCTTCCTCATTCTTGCTGGCCATCTCTTTTTCCATTGGCTACTCCTTAACCCATTACTACAGGTTCAACTAATTGATCATGTTCACGGCCGCACATTCAATGTGTGCAAGAATGGTTTACGGGTTTGCATCTCCGGCCTGTAGCTTGTGGCCAGATCTAATTTAATAGCACCATAACACGGTGGAATTTCAAGCCTGCAGCTGTAACAGGGCTCACGTTGCACTTATTGGGCTGCAATTTAATAGGGCTATATGTACGCTTGATTCTAAGCTCAAAGCCAGGGCACTTCATTGTTTTCAATGTATTTAAATTGAAACCCTGTATAGAGCTATAGAATATGTTGGCGCACTACAAATAAAGGATAATAATAATACTGATAATAGGTCTCAAGTTAGTGCATCCAGACCAGTGAAGTTCTTGATTAATTTCAGCAAGATGTCTATGTGTGCTAGAAATTGAAGCCTGTCAATTACCACTTAAAAAAACACTCCCTGAAATACCTATGTCCTCTCCATTCTCTCCATTGACCTTACATTGGAAGGCTTCTCGGAGACTGGCCCTATCATGGCTGTCCTGGAGGTCTTATCTCTTCCTTACTCCTACATAAATAGGATTGTTGTCACTTGCTATTCCGCTCCCCTGATCATATTTCCAGTCCCTGCTATTTCCATCATTAGAAACAGGAAGTTTTACCAATGGTTTGTGCATCTCGCTATCAACTTGCCTGATGGGACTATCTGGCAGTGGACAAAAACTCAGAATAGTATAAGTGAATTAAATATTAATTTATTAACCCCCACACCCCCAAAATTGTATTGTTCTGTATGCTTCCAACTGTTCCAACTTTTCCCAGTAAAGAAACTGTTCTAATGTACATAATCATGGTGTTCTGACTTTTATTTAGAGGTTATAACCGCTGTTTGTTATTTTTAACCCCTTAATTCCTGTTCTGTATTCTGATGGAACAGAGGCCGGTCATTGAGAAGCCCATTCACTCCACAGTCCTGAGGGTGGATTCCAGCAACCAAAGCAGGAATCAGACGCCACCCCTGGCTAATGACAAGCTGGTGACAGCAATTGGATGCTCACAGTTGGCCCTACCAAGGCCAGGGTTTGGAGAGAATTGGTCACTTATTTTGCTTGTACAGTCGTCGTTCCTGACCTTGTGTCCAGGGCTCTGCTCCTGGAAAACAGGGTACTCCCCTCAATCTCTGAAAATTACAGCAGAAACTACTGTTGTGCATCTGCAGAATAAACAAATGAATTAATTAAAATACTAATTTAAAACGCAAATAATGTATCTTAAAAGAGCACTGTAACATTGAACTGTTATAGCATAAAGCCTTTATATACCGTATTTCACTGCATAATAGTCGCCACTGCATAATAGTCGCACCCTGGTTAAAAACCTTTATTTATTGCTTAAAATGCTTTCATCGCATAATCGTCGCGCCTAAAAGTTAAACAGAGCAGCAGTGGCAGATGAGTAGGTCAATTGAGCAAACTAAGATATTTGCAGTACATATCTGTTCATGGATTGAGAGCTGGCTAAAAGACAGAAAGCAAAGGGTTGTTGTAAATGGAACATACTCAGATTGGACTAATGTGGTAAGTGGGGTTCCTCAGGGCTCAGTATTAGGTCCTCTCCTTTTTAACATATTTATTAATGACGTAGAAGTAGGACTGGAAAGTAGTGTCTCCATTTTTGCTGATGACACAAAGATGTGAAAGGTAATTAAATAAGAAAATGATGTGCTTTCCCTCCAAAGGGATTTGCATAAATTAGAGGAATGGGCATCTAAATGGCAAATGAGATTTAATACGAATAAATGTAAAGTTATGCATCTGGGAAGGAAAATAGCCATGCAATTTATAATCTTAATAGAGCAAATCTAGGGGTATCAGATCTTGAAAGGGATTTAGGAGTGCTTGTGGACAACCACCTAGGTAACAGTGCTCAATGCCAAGCAGCATCTGCAAAGGCAGATAAAATATTAGCATGTATTAAGAAGGGTATAGAAGCCAGGGAAGCAAATATAATTCTGCCACTATACAAATCCCTAGTACGCCCTCATTTGGAATATGGAGTAAAATTTTGGGCACCACTACATAAAAAGGAAATTTTAGAGCTGGAAAAGGTACAGAGAACAACAAAACTAATAAGGAGAAGGGATGGGCTAAGTTATAAAGAAAGTCTAACCAAATTAAACATATTTTCTCTAGAAAAAAAGGCGTCTAAGAGGGGATATGATTACCTTATATAAATACATCCAGGGTCAATACAAGGCTTTGTCAAGGGAACTTTTTGTGCCAAGAGGTTTTCAACTGGCACAAAGACATCCTTTGAGGTTTGAAGTAAAAAGATTTCACCTTAAAGAAAGAAAAGGGTTCTTCACAGTAAGGGTGGTTAATCTGTGGAATTCTCTACCAAAGGAGGTGGTGACAGGGGATTCGATAGATAACTTTAAAAAGATATTGGATATATTTTTAAATAAAAAGGACATTAAGGGCTATCCTTGATAAATAAAGAGGGAGTATTGATCCAGGGATGAATCCAGTATCTGGGGTCAGGAAGGAATTTTATATTTTTTTCCCTGTTGAGACAATTGGCAAAGTTTCACTGGGCTTTTTTTTCTGTTTGCCTTCCACGTATTGCAGATCAGAGGAGATCTAAAAAGGCTTTTTTCAGCCTAAATTACTATGTAACTATGTAACTATGTAACATATGGAGTCTTCTGTGGTCTTTTAACCTAATAATATTATTTTGCTCCATCTTCTACCCTGAACTTAGTAAATTATAAAGTGGGTGGAAGCCTTTCGAAAAACAAACAGACATTGCAAATTAGCATTTGCGCATTGTTTTAATTAGCAAAGCAAACATAATTAACATACTGATCAATCAACAAGTCTTTCTTCAAAAAAATCTGTAATTAACAAGTTTTTTTGATTAAAAAACTTGCCAATTTTTATCACATCAAACTAAATCTGTCACCAGAACCTTCCTTGGCATCGAATAGACCCAACTTGACTTACGTTTTTGGATACTACTTTTGCTTGGGAACCTCAAAAGCGGAGAAGTTCCCTTCAGAACCCTCTGTATTGACATAGGAAATATATTTTTCAGATTTCTGTGTGTGTTGTTCTTGAGTTATGAGTCACTTGTGTCACAATACAAATAGATCTGAAAATAACTATATTGCAATAAGCAGTATGTGTATATATCCTCTCAGACTGGTTACTACATAAGTACTCTTATAGCTTAATTTCCTCAAATTTCTAAGCATATTGAGTCATGTTTCCTTTCATCCATCAACCAATAATAATTCTGTTATTTACATTAATTATAAAAGGACAGATAGAATAATATTTCAAGATATGAAAATGCATCATCTTCAGTTCTATCAAGTTCATTCGATATTCCCATCTTTTTGAAGCTTTTGACAGATTGCGTCTTCGCATGAACCTCGTAACCCAGCCACGACTCACCTTAAACTGAGTTTAATATGTTATGTTGTGCTTGCGAGATACCTCTCCTGCCTTCATTTGCAACATCTCATATGATACACCGCAGCATTTCGTTGACATACATAAACACCTCTTCATCAATTTGTGGAAATTTGCCTTTTTTAGGGCCTCTAAACGCAAGTCTAGAAAGGTTTGTGTTTTTTAGCTTGTCTTTTATTTTCCGCCAGTCTGGCACCAACTTTTCACACAATAAAAACTATCTTTCCGCAGCTCTATTTACATGTTGTTCAGCAAACACAATCACTTTCAGCTTGAAGCCCGCAGAATAGTTTTTATATTTTCCCAAATTCTTTGCACATTAATATGAAGTTTAGCTAGGCAGGAAGGATGCATGCATTATAATGTCACGTAACATAGTAACATAGTAAAAGTAACATAGTAACATAGTAATTTAGGTTGAAAAAAATGACTTTTAGTCCATCAAGTTCAATCTTTTTAGATCTCCTCTGATCTGCAATATGCTAATTAATTGTTAATTGATCCAGAGGAAGGCAAACAGAAAAAAAAAACAGTGAAACTAATTTGATTTGTTTGACATGACCTATCCCTCATAAATCCATGTTGACTACTACTTATAATCCTGTTTGAATAGATATATTCTTGTATACTATCCCTTATAGGATTCCTCCCTAAATCAATAACCCCTTCTAAAATCTTCCCCACTACAGAAGTGAGGCTTACTGGTCTATAATTCCCTGGATTTGCTCTTGCTCCCTTCTTAAATATAGGTATCACATCAGCATTTCTCCAGTCATCTGGTAGAGACCCTGTGTTGAGTGAATCTTGAAAAATTAAATATAATGGTTTGGCTATTACAGAACCCAGTTCCCTCAGTACCCTTGGATGTATTCCATCAGGACCTGGGGCTTTATTAACATTTATTTTTTCCAACCTCTTTTGGATTTCTTCCTGCGTTAACCAATTATTTGGTGATTTCAATAGTATTTGCACGTTAAAAGACCAATGTGGTTAATTTGTTTCTTAACTTTTTTTAGGATAATAGCATAATATTCAACATCTTTTTAGAAAGCAAAAAAATAAACACAATTTTATATTTTGCAACTTTTACTTGCAATTATCCTTTATTTTGCTTTGTTCACTGCTGACTATTATTTCCTTTGGTGTGTGTGTGTCTTTAAAAACTAATGAGCTTTCGGAGAGGTGTGGCTAGCAGCAAACAGAGAGGAAGCACAATTACAGAGCTCCCTGCAAAAAGGCTTTAATACAACATGAAATTACCAAGCAATTTGGATTATTTTTGATCTACAAGACCAGATGCAGTGACTGAACAGTCTGGATTGCTCTAGCACTGTGCAGCAACTTTTGGACTTCACTTTAGCACAGATCTACTGGACTGAAAGATACTGGATGGGGCACAATCAACAACTATTGGAAAGGTGTCTGGTGAGTCTAAACCCCAAAGGGGACCCTTTTATGTCATCCTACCCCAGCTAGACCCCAGCTCACCTACCCAGGGAAGGGCCTCTTGATGGGAGATATAAAGTGGAGCACAACATATAATTTTTCACTTCATAAAAATTAACAAGCACTCTATATGGATTACTACTGAAAGCTAACACAGGGTAAAGCTAGCAATAGCCCTGCAACTACACACAGACACTGGTGGACATAGAAAAAAAGGGATTAAAGTGCATTCAATGAACTTCTACACCAATCTGGGATCATAAAGAGCAAGTGGAGTTGTACCCCCACACCCCAGGGACTGTACCTTTACAGCATCTCATTGCTGGGACACATATGTTTGCAACCATCATTAAAAGCTCTGTTTATTAAATCCTAATTGGTGCTGGACTCTAATCAGCAAAGCAATTGAAGCAAAACTGCCACAGCCAAATGTAATGAACTGTTTAAGACAAGGAATTTACTTTTTTTTTCCTCAATCCCTTATCATCTTAACTTGTTTATGTTATATGAGATAAAGGGATCGGCTACACTGGTTGTATAAGCTTGCTGATGACTACTCCCTGTATAAAAGACAGCTCAACACTACCACCAAGTGGCAGCTTACGAAAATTACATGCTCAGGCTTAAAAATGCAAATCAGGAATGCAATATATATATCTGTGCTTCTGAAAATCCACTACAACTGACATGCCTATCAGTGCCTCTGAAATCCACTACAACTGACAAGCCTACTTAGGCCTTTACAAACCAGTGTCCTTTGATTTTGTTGCTATTGTCTACTGAAGTTTGTTAAGTGTGTGACTAGAGCCTGATTTGCATTCTTATGTTCTAGTCCTATTTCAAACGACAGCCAAGCCCTGATTTTTTGTTGTCAATATTTACAGCTGTGGCAAAGAATCCAACTATCATTACCTTGGAACTGTGACACACAACTCTGCAAGTTCTTATGCCTCACTCCCCTGTGATAGGGGGCATTTTGTGACTTGTGGTCTCTATGCTCTAACTAGGGCAGGGCTAGGCCCAGTGACTGACTGCCATTCTGATTTCACTAAGTGCATGCAGCTGCCTGACACCAAAGGCAGGTGGATACAATTGTTATCTGTCAAAGTAGAAAAGGGGCACCATCTACCCTACATTGGAAGTTCACAGATTCTCATGTGCACAATAAAAGTATTTTATTCCTTCTTTGGCGGATCAAGCTACAATGTGGCTGGTGCTGAGCAGAGCACACTACAATTCAGCCGCCCGATGGTCAAAGTGACAATTCCTGAAGCACTCTGGTAACTTACTATATCTTGGGGTCTAATGGGGTGCACATATATTCAGTGTACTGCAATAAAGATATACAGCACTACTACCCAGAGAAATGTCAGGAATATAACATCAGTGATCTTTAAACTACATTAACTTACTACTACAAGAAATTAAGACTATCAATTACATCTGATACTTCCCTGGTCTGCCACTGCCATCTAGTGGAGGAAAGTGGTAAACCACAAAGGGACTTCCTGATAGCACAAAGCTTATGGGGCATATGTTTCACATGAGAGACTTGATATTCTCCAGGATGTAACTTCCTATTCCCATATGCCCGTTACATGGGGACACTTACAAACGCAAAAGTGACAAAATACCTTTTCTTATGTCATGGCTGGAGTAGCTACGAGAAAAAGTAGCAAGAATATACAATCTTATTACTTGCCTAGAGCGTCACCCCCTGCATCTCAAAAACAACAGCCTAACTCAAAAACCACGGCAGCAACAACGATGGAGCATACAGCGCCAAGCACTAAGGGTGATATCCAAGACCTCAAAGACCTGATCCTCACATTCAGGGAGGACATCAGAGCGGACATCCAAAAAGTCTCAGCAGACTTGACGTCCGAGATAAAAAGAGTGGACGCTAAAACTGACTCGCTTGAAGAAAAATATAACAAACTAAAACAATCTCATGTCAAGATTGAGGAAGAAATCTCCATGCTAAAGGAGGAGCAAGCCCGCCACTTAACATTTCAGGAAGACCTAGAAAATAGATCTCGGAGACAGAATATCAGACTAAAAAAACGTACCTGAATCAGTAACTGACCTCCATCTATACATGTCAGAGCTCTGTGAGTTTCTGCTACCAAATCTGGACTCTGAGCAATACAGACTGGACCGGATCCATAGAGCTCTGGGAGGTCGTTCCACCATGTCTGAACGCCCCAGAGATATCATCGCCCGCTTCCATTACTATACAACTAAGGAAATGTTCATGAGAGCATCCAGGGGGGGTATCCCTGACATCGAAGGGCACAGACCAAGTGTCTTTGCGGACCTCGCTCAACAAACGTTATTCAAGAGGAAAATGATGAAACCTCTCCTGGACAACATCCTGGCCCATGGCTGGAAATACTCTTGGGGCTTTCCATTTCGCCTACTGATTGCCAGGGATGGCAAGTTCTTTACCATCAGAACCCTAGAGGAGGGGATGGCCCTTCTAGCTACCTGGGGCATTACTTTAACAGATGCTCCTGGAGTTTCTGGCGACAGCCAACCCGTCAGGGAGTTGACAGAGGGTCCCCGAGGAAGAACAGTTGGTCTTAATTCTCGTGGTAGAGGTTCCAACCTCCCCTCCAGAAGACATCAAAACAGGGCCCCTGACCAGCCAGATGTGCCATAGATCCAATAACACTGTGATGTATTGTTATATGATATGTTATAGTTAGGTTCTACCTCTTATTTTGATCTTCTAAAACTTGCGACCAAAAATATGAACAGACATGACTAGTTAAACTCTTGCATAACTATCTGTCACTTTAGAAGAATATTTCTTCTTTTTTTTTTATATAGATATTGATAGTGTCCCTTAAGGGCTTCACCATATACACCCCCCCCCCCGGCGAATCCAGTCAGTATTGGAGTCTAATACTACTGGACTCACCAATTTAATTAAAAGGACAGCGCTCGCTCTCCTTGAAGAAGTGTTATACTACGTTCCTAGTTTTGTTATATTCTATTAGTATAATTTTTTTTTTAGAATTAAAAAAAAAAAGAAGTTTTTTTTTTTTTTTTGATAAATTTGTGTCAACAAATTTGACGCCGGATTACTTGACAAGCAGTTTCAACCACTGTATATCGTTGTGTTCTCCTCATCCGTTCTACCCTAACTTTTTACTTTACGTTTACATCAATTTGCACAGTGAAGTGACGCAGGTGGTTTCTGGACGGAGTCCCAGCGGGAGGCTCATCAGACTAGATACTCGAAGGCGGCTATAACCCTTAGTGCTCTACTAAGCTTGGCCTTGAGCCCCAGACAAACGGTGAGTCATGAATATTAATATCATTTCACATAATGCTCAGGGCCTGAATGAACCGATTAAGAGAGGGGTTGCCATAAAAGAGTATCAGAGACTAGGGGGAGATGTAATATTTGTGCAAGAAACACATTTTAAGAAACTAGCGGTCCCCAAATACTGGGGGAAAGCATATAAACAAACTTTCCACTCCACCGCAACAGAAAAGAAAAGAGGGGTGACTCTCCTTATTCATAATAGGCTTACATTTCGCCACACCCGCACTCAGACAGACCCAGAGGGTAGATATGTGGCAGTACATGGCACCGTTCATGACCAGAAAATTACCTTCCTTAACATATATGCGCCAAACACTGATCAGAAGCAATTCTTCACTAAGATTTCAGATCTGATTATGGGCTGGGAGCACTCCCTCCTGATCATAGGGGGGGACATGAACATAGTCCTAGATCCATCTACAGACAAATCAACTGCTACCACTAAACTCACACCTCCCACGGCTACCCGAGCTCTTAAACATATTCTCAGATCTAATTGCCTGATAGACAGTTGGAGGATAATGAACCCCACTGATCGAGAGTATACTTTTTACTCCCCCAGACATCTGTCACACTCCAGAATTGATTACCTGTTCATTCAACAACACCTATCACTAAACTTAGAAGCAGCTTCCATTCGACCCATTTCGTGGTCAGATCATGACCTGGTTCTGATCTCCCTGTCTGGACTTCTACCAGCGGGACGGTCCCCCTCGTGGGCACTAAATCCCTGTCTATTAAACGATCTAGTCCTAAGGGAAAAAATCAGCAGTGCAATTGTGGAATACTTCGGGATCAATAGTGGGGGTGAGGTAGACGGGGGAGGAGTGTGGGCAGCCCATAAGGCAGTGATTAGAGGAGTTTGTATTCAGCTAGGAGCAGCAGCGAAAAAAGCAGATAGAGTGCAAATTAGGGACCTCAATAGCAAGATCACAGAGTTACAATCACTATTTGCCAGGAATCATGATCCTAAGATCTACAATGAAATTCTGAAATACAAACACACCTTAAACACAGTGCTCAGGAAGAAGGTGGTCTCCATGCTGCAACGTACGCAGGCCAGCTTCTTTATGAGCACCAATAAACCTGACAGTATGTTGGCCAGAAAGCTTAAAGCACAGAGGGCGGACTCATTCATCCCAAAGATATTTACTAAAGGGAAAGGCCCGGTCTCTAAACCAGACCAGATTGCTGATGTCTTTCGACAATTTTATACAGAACTGTATTCCGCCCCCTCTCACTCAGGATCCTACTCTCACAAATCACAAATTGATGAATTTCTTTCTGGGATTCAGCTGCCACAAATTGAGGAATCACAGGCAGAGACCCTAGCAGACCCCATAACTGCTGAGGAAATTAAACAGGCTATTAAGGCCACGAGATCACATGCAGCACCTGGTCCGGATGGATTCACAAATTTTTATTATAAACAATACATCGATCTCTTGCTACCGCACCTCCAAGAATTATTTAACAGTTTCCTTTCTGGTTCTTCATTCAGACCAGAATTTCTAGAGGCTAAAATTATCGTAATACCCAAAGAGGGGAAAGACCCAGCACAGTGAGGTAGTTATAGACCGATCTCATTGATAAACACGGACCTCAAACTATATTCCAAAATAATGGCAAACAGATTGGCCCCTTTGTTGCCGGACGTGATCCATCCGGACCAGGTAGGCTTCATCTCAGGTAGAGAAGCACCCGACAACACCAGGAGAATCTTTAACCTGATAGACTTGGCTACCAGAGAGGATATCCCGCTAATGCTCCTATCTTTAGACGCCGAAAAGGCATTTGATAGGATAGACTGGACTTTTATGTGGAAAACATTGGCGAAGTTTGGTCTGGGGGACGGCTTTTTGAAGGGCATTATGCCTTTATACAGCGATCCCAGAGCATGTATTATATATCAGGGATTTGTGTCCAAACAATTTAATATTACTAGGGGAACTAGACAGGGCTGCCCACTCTCCCCCTTGCTCTTCGCCCTTAGTCTTGAACCATTGGCAGCGGCAGTTAGAAATTGTCCAAACATTAAAGGAGTGCAGATTGGCCCTAATGAGCATAAGCTCAACCTTTTTGCAGACGATATCATGCTGTCACTTACAGATCCAATACCAAGCCTGCCTAATTTATTCCAATTGCTCACAGACTTTGGCAGAGTGTCAGGGTTCAAAATCAACACTAACAAGAGCATAGCCCTCAACATTACACTACCCCAAACGGTGAAACAGAACTTAGAAAACAGCTTTCCCATAAAATGGGCACCCAAACAGATAACTTATTTGGGTATTCATATTCCGCGGTCTATAGCGTTGGTATACGAGGCAAATTTTCCTCCTGTCTTTAACAGAATCAAGGCAGATATCTCCAAGTGGTCCTTCCTTAACATCTCATGGTTGGGCAGAATAAATTCCATCAAGATGAATGTGATTCCCAAATTATTATACCTATTTAGGACAATCCCAACCCCGATCAGGTTACCCGACCTTAGAGTGTTGCAAAAAACACTTTTTAAGTTCGCATGGAATAACAAGAAACCAAGAATTAATAGAACCACAATGTGTGCGCCTAAACAGAAAGGGGGGCTAGCCTTCCCTGATCTAATCAAGTATTATAAGGCCACTAGATTAGCTCAAACCACGACCTGGTTTAAAAAAGAGGCCATACCGGTGTGGGCAGACATAGAGAGGCAACTTCTAGAAGACAAGCATTGGGTACTATCGCAGGTTTTATGGCTTAGCTTAGGTCGGGACCTACGAACAGGAGAGTTACCAATTTGTATTAGCCACTCTTTGAAATTATGGAAAGACCTGAACAGAAGGGTGGACCTCCTGAGCGTGGGTTCTGGCTTGATTCCACTATGGCAATCACACAAAGGTCAGCACCTCAATAAATTTACCCAGATGAAATGGTGGATAAAGAACAAAATAACAATTGTGGCAGATACCTGGGTGACCTCACAAAGCAACACATCGTCAATTATCACTGACATAATTCAGGTGCCACATAGAGAGTGGCTTAATCTGATGGCAATTAATGAGACACTAACACACTCTACGAAAATCAACAAATATCACACCAAATCTCCCTTTGAGAAATGCTGTATCAACAATCCCGGAGGTAAGGCCAATATAGCCATCATTTACAATCAGATGGTGTCTCTCACCAACAGGGTTAAACCACGTTACCAAACTGCATGGGAGGCTGACTTGCAGGTAACTCTAGACGACAGCCAATGGAATAAGATCCTAAAACAAGCCAATACCTCTTCACTAAACGTGACACTAAAAGAAAACTCTTTTAAGACAAAAATGAGGTGGTACCTTACACCAGCAAGACTCCATCTTCTGAACAAAACACACCCTGACACATGTTTTAGGGGCTGCACAGACACTGGTACACTGATTCACATGCTGTGGGAGTGTCCGAAAATAAGACCCATATGGACAGCAACATACGACCTATTAGAAACACTTTTGGGGACAACAGTAACACAAAAGCCTGAGGAAGCTTTGCTAGGCCTTCCAATTACGGGGCTATTCAAATCAGAACAATGTTTAACAACACAGATATTTTTGGCCACGAGATGCATCATAGCTAAACACTGGAAACTTACCTCCCCTACTCACATTGAAGTACTTCACAAAATCAGGTTCATTCGGGCTATGAGCTCACTTTCAGCTGAAATTGATGAAAGATACCGTCGATGGGCCTCCTGCTGGGACTTATGGACTCTACGAGGTCCACAGTAAGGTTCGTGTGAACTACTTTTATGGGTTGACCTGATGTTTGATCTATGGTTTCACCTTACTGTACCTCCTAGACACATGTCTGCTTTGAGGAATGTATATATGTTCAAGACCTTGTGTGACTTTATATATATGTTTTACATGTTCATGTGTTATTCTAACCAAAAAAGAAAAACTTTGAAAGAAACTTTTTGATATATCTTGTTGATACTTGAGAGATTTGTTATATGATTTGCTGAACTTACGATGTTCTATTTGTTTATTCTTTCAATAAAAAAGTTAATTATAAAAAAAAAAAAACTAATGAGCTTTCCTTTAATCCTAGTGAAATCCAAATTAAAATATGACTACAGTGATTCTTCAATTATTTTTAGGTAGGTTTGAAAAATACTGATGTGCAAACCAAATCATTATAGCAGAACCAAATATAAATCTTTACACTTCTCCTATTTTAATGAAACAAGTAGGAAATGTGTTTGTGTCATTCAGTCATGTCCGACTCTCCGTGACTTGATGGACTGCAGCTCACCATGCTGATCCACTTGGTATTCATGGCAGAGATACTCAAGTGGGTTGCCAGTTCCTTCTCCAGTGGGCCACAGCATACAGCTCCTGGTATTCCTAGTTAGTCTCCCATACAAGTACTGACCAGGCCCAACCATACATGGCTTCAGGGTGGTGTGACCTCTTGGTTCCCTGACTGGAGTTGAACCCAGGTCACGGTGGTGAAAGCACTGAATCCTAACCACTGGACCACCAGGGAACTCAAGTTTGAAATACAGAAATACATGTTACAATATTTTCTCACAGCAGTTGTATTTAAATTACTGATAAGGTGAGGCATGACGGGGCTGCAATGAGCGCCAAAGGTGCTCATTGCGGGGCTCTCGATGAGCGCCAAAGGCGCTCATCACAAGGCCCATACTTAAATGGCTTGGTTTAAAAAAAAATTACGGGTTTAATGGATGCCATTTTTTCAAACCCGTAATTTGAAAGTTGTTCGGGGGCCGCCAAAAAAACCCAATTGATTAGAAAATTAGCTTACAACCTGTGCATTTGGGAAATTGATCATTTTCCCCAATCCCGAAATGTGTTTCCAATTTACGGGCTTGAAAAAAAGTTACAGCTTTATGGCCTCCATTTTTTCCCTCGCTTAGCCGTTCTGAGACCTCCCAAAAAGGCCAATGTGCTCATCGGTCGCGTCATTAGCATATGCCGGGTCCCGACACAGCTGGAAGACGCGCGAAGGAGCGGAGGAGCAGCTGCTGATGGAAGGTAAGTGAGGGTAAAGGGAGAGGCGGAGGTAAATAGAGAGGGGTAAAGGGAGGAGGGGGTTGAGTTTGAAGAAGGGGGTTGAGGTTGAGGAGGGGGGGGGTTGAGGATGAGGAGGGGGGTTGAGGTTGAGGAGGGGGGGTTAAGGGTGAGGAGGGGGGTTGAGTAGGGGGGTTGAGGATGAGGAGGATGACAAAGGAGGGGGAGGGAAAGAGACACAAGGGAGAGGGGGGAAAGAGACACAGGAGATGGGAGAAGAGACACAGGGGTGGAGAGACACGGGGGGGTGAAGAGACACAGGGTGACTCAAATATAAGTCGAGGGGTCTTTTTCAGCCTTAAAAAAAGGGCTGAAATACTCGGCTTATACTCGAGTTTATACGGTATATTGTATCCGCACGTCAATTAACACATTATAAGCTGTATATGTTTGTAGAGTATAACTTATAGTAATTAATGAAATATCATTTTACACTTTGCAGGTGACTGGGAATTTGCACACTGACATTCATTTTGCCTGCAGTGCCTTAAAGACATGAACTTATAACAACAAGGTACAGTATCTTTCATTTCATTATTTATATCATATTGATATATTACATTACCTTATAGGCAATTTAATTGTATATGCTTCAAACATTTATAATAAATGTGTGGTATAGTTAAGTAAATTAATATATTTAATATTTAATAAACATTATGTTACCTTACAGCAAAAAATATTTTATATGCTTAACAAATTAAAAAATAAATCCTGATGTCTTATGCTATTTAATTTAATTAAAAAGATAATAATACCTCAAGAAAAAATAGTCAGTCATTACTTCATTAAGAAACTAAAATAGATACTGATAATGTTCTTTCATAGTTTGCAGGTGTCTGTCAATTTCACCGGGACACAGAAGATCGATACAGTGACGGTTTATGTACACAGCCTTCATTTACAACTAGCAGGTACACATTTCATTAGCGTACACCATAAATTAATTACTGCAGATATTTTTATTTTTAAAAGCACTAATTACAAAATAGAGCTCCCCACATCCCGCCTTCCCCCTACCATGTGTCTCTTGCCCCATGCTACCCTGTGTTTCTTAGCCCCCCATCCCTATGCCTTTCCTGTGTCTGTTTCCGACCCTATCCCTCCCCTGTGTCTCTTAACCCCTCTCTCCCTCCCTTGTGTCTCTTCCCCCCTTCCCCCTCCACTTTTTCTCTTCCACTCCTCTACCTCCTCTGTGTTTCTTCCCCCCTCTTCCCCCCCTCTCCCTCCCCTGTATCTCTTCCCCACTCCCTCCCCTGTATCTCTTCCTCCTCCTGCACTCTCCCCTCCCTGCTCTCCCTCCACGGTGTCTCTTCCCCCTCCTTTCCCCCTCTGTGTCTCTTACCCCTCCTGGCTTCCCCATCTCTGTCTCTTACCCCTTCTCTACCTCCTCAAGTTGGCCGTCTACAACACACTCTTTATATTACATTGCAGTCTATGTGACATGGCCTTCCCTTTCTATCACACAGTGCACTCTGCCTCTTGGAGACACATGCACTACACTCTCACGCACACACTGCACTTTCCCAGACAGTTTCTCTATCACGCATCCTCTCTGTGCAGTATCCCTCTCTATCACACACTGCACTCTCTGCGCTCATCCCATTAATTTACCAAGCTCAGTTTACCACACACCCGCTCCAGAATCATCTCATGACCCTCTACACCGTGCACAATTGCAAGAAAACATTAAGTAAATAACCAAGATAACTTGCATATCTTAATCCATTACAATTTGAGATAAGTTCAATTAAATGATTACACAACATGAAAATGCTTCATTATCATAATCTGTGCCTTCCAAATAACAATTTACATTTTACATTACAGAAGGAAGCCAAACAACGTATGGGCAGGGAACGACAAAAAAGATGGAGAGAAAAACAGTCGGAGGACACCAAGAGAAGACTACCAGAAGAGTGTGACAGAATTTATAAGAAAAGACACACTGCATTGACAACAGTTGAAAAGGAATTTGAAGAGGTACTCTACATTAAAAGATTACTTCACATAGAAATGGCTCATTCACATCATAGGTACGTTGTAAAAAAAACATTATAATATTTATAATTACAGATTTCAATGGATGAGCAGCCAGAAACCAGCAACAATTTCAAGAACGTCTGCACCAAGAATGAACAAAAAGATGGAGATAGAAGCAATCGGAGGACACTAAAAAAAAAAAAATCAGAGAACACGAGCGTGACCGCCTTTACAACAAACGACACCCTGATACTCCAAAATGTCCACGTAAGAGAGATAGGAAACTTAAAAATATTGTTCAAGAAACATGTCAACAATATGCTAATGATGACAATGTAGATATAGATTGTAATGTTCAGGTTGCTTCACAGGATAATACATTATTTACAGATCTAACTGTAGAGAGTCACAGTTGTGGTATGTTGAATGCGCTTTGTCAATTTTGGGGGGCTTATCATTTTCTAAATGAAAGACCAAGAGATGGTAAATTCATTAGTTGTTGTCAAAATTAGCAAAGTAAAACTACCTGAAAAACAAACATTCCCAACATATTTACAAAATGTAATGACTGACCCAACATTCACAAATTACAAAAATGTTAAACAAAATATACAATCTTATAATAGTGCCATTTTTTGCATCTATGAGTGCAAAATTAGCTTAGAATGTTGCAGGACATGGCTTTTACTGCTTTAAGGTTCAATGCCAAATTTACCATCGTACTTCCCATTTACACCCTCAGGAAGGAGAGCAAAGAAAACTTGCTCAACTACATGTACTTGATACAAACAAAGCTGAAAAACAAAGAATGCAGCTTGTTGAAAATACAAAATGCTTACCCACTGTTTTTCGTGAGCTTGATGAGATAATGGAAAAAATTCCACACACTCAAGCTTATAAAAAAACAATCAGAAGTTGAACAACAACAACGTATTCATGCACAACAAAATAAGTTGCCAATACTAAGAGTCAATATGGTTCTTAGAAGATATCCGCATTCTGATAGAAGACGTTATAACTTATCAACTTCTAATGAGGTTGCAATGGTCTTTCAAAATGATGAGGGAGAGCCACCTTTTCAAAGGGATATTAGAATATATCCTAGAAATGAGGAGCAACCTTTCATTAACATCAATATATTAAGTACCAATTTAGATCCAATGACGTATGCAATTTTGTATCCCAATGGGGAGGCAGGTTGGCAACCAATTTAATACTTTCAAGTTATCCAAACACTAAACAATGTGTCAGAAATAATATTTCCATGCTGGAATTTAAAGTGGCTCAAACTACAATTAGGGATGAATTTAATCCCATCTTAAATGCTGGGAAACTGACACAACAATGGATCATTGATTCCTACCTGCAAGTAGAAGCCAATAATTAACATTTTATAAAATACCAACAACATAAACTCCGTGTTTAACAGTATTGTGGCCTCATGGATTATGTTGCTAAAGTGGCTACAAACCAAAATCTAGCAGCTGGCCGAGCCATCATTTTACCATCTTCCTTCCAAGGATCTCCTCGCAATATGCGAGAAAGATACAATGATTTTATCTATGGCTATTGTAACTAAATTTGGCATAGAAACTTCTTGCTGATGACACAGAATGGGAGAGATGTCTAGCAGAAGCAGCTCTATCTAAAATGCCACACCAGATGAGGGAACAGTTTAGATACATTTGCATCTTTTGCAATGTTCAAAATGCATATGCTTTGTGGGAAACATTAAAAAATTCATATGTATGAAGATTTTTTGAAATGGCACAATTACTCAATTGCTGAAATTAAAGCATTAATGCAAATTCAATAAGTCTTTCTATGTCATGGATTAAGTTGTACAACTTTTAATCTCCCAGATCCAGGAATTATAGATGATATAAACTTGGACGACTATGACTCTGATGTTGAGAAACAAAAAACAGAAGAAAAAATTGCCACTTTTATTGATTTGCAATTGCATGCTTTCAATGCAATACAAAAAGCACTAAGATGATGACTTGCTCAAAGAGCATTATTTTCATCTAGATGGACCCGATGGATCTGGAAAAACTTATCTCTATAATTTGTTGATGAGTTCAATTAGAGGTAGAGGTGAAATAGCACTTCCCTTTGCAACAACTGGAATTTCTGCACTGTTGTTAGAAGGTGGCAGAACAGTACATAGTGGATTTAAGCTTCCAGTTCCAATTTTGGACCACTATCTCACATAGGCAACTCTATGTAACAGACCTTCACAAAACTTGACAAAGCACACATTTAATATACTTATTGGTTTCATTGAATATAGGTAGTACTTTCATTGTATGTACTTACCACTTTTCATGTATGTACTTGTACTTTTCTGTTTCTGTTGTTCTTGTTTTCAATTAATTTAATTATCACTTGAATTGTATTTACTTTAATGTATGTATTTAGGGATTTGCACCTCTTCATGTATAATTACAGATAGGGTATTGATCCAGGGAGTAGTCTGATTGCCAGTATCTGGGGTCAGGAAGGATTTTTTTCCCCAATTTAAACAATTACATACATTTCAATTGTTTTTTTTTTCTGTTTGCCTTCCTCTGGATTCAATATAAACAGTTAGAAATGTTTTAAATAACATGTTTACATATATATATGGTTTCAAACAAAGTTTACACAGTCTCATAATATTGAAGTATCATTTGCATTATATTTAGTTATGAGGTTCTTGGATTGTATTTCATTATGAAGTTTCATGTATGTATTTAGGGGTTCTGAGGTTTTCATGTATAATTATAGACACTATTGATTCAGGGAGTAATCCGATATCCATTATGTGGGGTCAGGGAGGAATTTTTTTTTTCCCATTTGAGACAATTGGCTACATTTCACTTGTTTTTTTTTTCTGTTTGCGTTCCTCTGGATTCAATAACACATTTGACATATGTGTTAAATAAAATGTACTATGTTACAAAATAGATATGGGTTAAAACAAAATGTTAACTGTCTTATAATATTGTTGTAGATGTTACAATAAAACATTTTACAAACTTAAAAAAAATGGCTTCTCAGTTGCTGACAGATATAAATATACAAGTTGCATATTGTAACAATAAACACATTAAGTACTAAAACAATTCATTGTTGTCCTTTTTTAATACATATGTATTATTAAATTGGAAAAGAAAAATCTTAAAAACAAAAACTAAAATTTGAAGAAGGGTAGAGACTCGCATTGGGTGGCAAACAGGATTTCCAGGCTTCAAATTTGACCCCCGTCATTTTTGACGGGCAAGTTCCTAGTCACTACATAATAGTCATCAGACTCTGTTGACTCACATGGCTCATCTTAAATAGGCATATCATCATCCATGTAAGGTCAGATTGTTCAAAATTACTATCAACCTCATTATTAGTATTAGACTAATGCTTTTTAACAGTAATATTCCAAAACAAATCAAAATTGTCTCGCTGGACAGAAGTCCAAAACTTGTGAAATTAAGGGGTCTAAGCACAAGATAGCGCAGTACAATATATATTAACTACAGTTAACGCTTGTTCTGTAGTTCACACTGGCCTCATACAATATTTCCCCACTGTTGATTCCTACTCCTTGTTTTTCTTTTTCTTGCCCACTAATTGTCGTATTTGTCTATTTTTTTATGTTTCCTCTCCCCTATTTTGACTGAGTGGCTTATTAGAAGATAAACCCACATCATCTGCATGATGTGCCTGTGAAGAACAAACAAAGAGGGCACTGAAAGAGAGGATGCAGGCATAAATGGAGAGGATGAAACTAAGCCCTCTTCAAAATCTGAGAATTTATTCTCAAAGGAAAAGCTGACGGATTTCTATTTTACCTTATTGTTGTTAAAAATAGGTTTGATGGATTCACATATCTGTGGCTGTGCATTTTCATTAAATTTCCATTTACAAACTTGACCTAGGGCTCCAGTACAAATAGCCATAAGGCAGAAAAGTATATATATATATATATATATATATATATATATATATATATATATACTAGCGACTTGACCGTCAAAAAATTACAGCAATAAGATTGTAAGGCAGGTAAAGGTGTTTGGTTGCGACATTAATATTGTTGGTGTTCCGAAATCCTTTGGCGCTCATCGCGTGGCTCGCAATGAGCGCCGGCTGTTGGTTGTTTGTGTGCTATGAGCAGCGTTGGCGGACGTTTTTTGTATGCTAATGAAATAATTAATAAATAAATATACTTTACCTATTTTGAAGTAATATATGCAGGAAGCATTGTGTTGAAGAGCTGGCAATCTGTTTTGATGTTCCTGCAGCATACAATGTGTGTTTTCACTGTTGTGGAGGTGATGTGTAAGTGTCATGAATGTGTGCAGTGTAAATAGTGTGCGTGCGTGAGGAAAATCCGTTAGTGTAGCTGTGTACTTCCGCATTGTGTAAGTTAGTCTTGTAAAATGGCGCCTAATGTGTGTGGTACGCGGTTGTGGCTGATTTTGCGTCCTTGTTCTTGGACCTCGTACAGCTTTTTTGGTAAATCCGTATGTGTTTGGTGGTGTTTTGCGTCTTTAGGCTCCTGTAGCCTCGTTTTCGTTTTTTTCGCCGGCCATTTTTTCTGTTGCTTAGGGGATTTTCGGGTGTGTTAACTCTTGAATTTCTACTTAAATTGAGGTGTAACTTCACTTTCAGAGGTCCTGGGTGCTCCGCCTTGCTGTGGGTAAGCTTTTTATGTGTTTGTTATGTGTATTTATTGTGTTTTTAATGTTTTCATGTGCGAGGGTTTCGGGCGCTAAGGTCGTATTTTTGCGAGCTTGTAATGTTTTTTTTTCTAAGTCCCGCGGCTCTTATTTGTGGATGCTAAGTCCATAAATTTTGCAGCGTAAGTGCCGTCGTAGAGATGAGCGCCTACGGCGCTAATCAGCAGCGCAAGGAGCGCCTTTGGCGCTCCTTGCCAGCAACTGAGGCCCTCGTTTTGCGAGGGCCGCAGCGTTAGCAACGGATTTTGGCAAGCCGCACTGCTGACAACTATATATGTGATATATATATATATACAGTGTATATATATATATATATATATATATATATATATATACACACACGTACATGCTGTACCATCTATCTATCTATATATCCATGTACACTCAGATATATATATACACGCAAGACTGCATATAGATAGATAGATAGATAGATAGATAGATAGATAGATAGATAGATATAGATATAGATCTTTATATATTCTTTATGCTCTGAGTCTTTAATGCCATTTGTGTTTGCAAAACTTAAGTAGAATTGGGTTCTTGTCGAGCTACCAAATAAATATATACTCTAAGGGGGTTTATACTGGAGAATTAAAAAAAAAAAGCTATTACATGGCTTATGTAGGCTGGTTCGCATAAGGCATTAACAATAGGTATCTCGGGCTACTTTGGCATAAACATCTTACAAGTGCTTTCAGAGGCCCTTAAGTGTAAGTAAGCAGCTTTCTGATACATAGCAATGAAACCGGCACAAAACACTCATGGATGCTTTCAGAGATCCTTATATGTATATAAGATACTGAAAAATGAAATAGCCAGTCAGAGCCACATTTTCGATATCCCTCTATATCTATCTATATAAATTCCTTCCCTACCATAAATAATAATAAAAAAATGAGTGGGTTTATAACCCCTTCACCTATGTCTCAAGTATCCACCGGGCCCGCATCTCAACACACTAGGGACACTCATTCACCTAAAATTAAATATGCCATATGGATCCATATGGCTTAATAGCCTATAACAATGGTGGTCCCTATGGAACCCATGCCACCTGGCATTAACACCTATACCATAAGGTCCCTCAAAATATCTTGTCTTGTTGCTCTTCTCTTGTTGCCCTTTCAATAGCCAATAAAAGAAGGGTGATAATGGAATGATTGTGAATATTTGCTTACAGCACCATTAATGGGGAACAGTAATGACTTTAACATTTAACTTAGACAGCCACTGAAGGCTCATAATAATAATATGCATATACATATATATCACACTGGAGATTCATGGCACAATAAGTTCCAAGACAAGCCAGCTTCAAAATAAAGCCAGAATAGTGGTCAGAATCCACTTAAGGGCGCAATAGGAACTATCATTTTTCTTTCTGCTCCTACGTGGAGGAGCAGACCTTGAAATAAAGACATTAGCAACTACTACAATAGAAATGTGTCTATCTTCAGTGCTTTTAAATAAGGTCTGTTACAAACCTGAAACTAGGCAATGGCTATCCACACTAAAAATAATTGTATTAAAAACTAAAAAAATTAATACCTTTCTAAGAAAATATGAATACTAATAAATTATTATCTTTTATAGAGGATTTTATATATATCACATATTATAATTGTCAAACTGCGAGACGCAGCGCTTATTGTTTGCGAGGCGAGCCGTTAACGCGTAGCACTTAGGCAATGAGTGCCAGAGGGGGCTCATCGCTACGGGCCTCACAAAGCGAGGCGAGCCATTTATGCGTAGCACTTAGGCGATGAGCGCCAAAGGCATAGCGAGGTGTTAGGGCAATTAAACTTGCAGCACAAAAAAAAGAGCGCCATAGCAAAAATACGAGGTTAACTGCCGAACTGCAAAAATACAATAAAAAACACAAACAAAATACAAATAAATACAACAAAAACATCACCCACAGCCCGGGGGAATAGCCAGGATGTCTGGGAGTGAGGTGGAACGCAATTTAATTGTGATTTTGATGACTTTCACCACATGAAAATCGCCTAAGCGAGAAAAAAATTGGCAGCCGAAAAAAAAATGAACGAAATACAAAATACACTATTACAAATTACGGAAAATGCTTTCGAGCTGCGTAACACATTAATAACATTACAAATCTACAATGGAGCTTTACACAACTACACCAACGGATTTCCCTCGCGCACACAAACCATTTCTAATGCACAGTTGGGACATTCATTACACTTTATTATCAGGGCACCAACACTCACTGTACATTGTATGGTGCCGGAAAATACAAACAGATTGTTAGCTCTTCAGGCTATTGATTGCTGGATATCTTAATTACAAATAGGTAAAGTATATGAATGTAGTCAAGAACTAATTAATTCATTATTGATTAAGTAAATATAGATACATATATATCTCTCATTATAATGAGTGACGAAGGTGCTCAGAGGAGCAAAAATAGACGACACAAGAGGCTCGCAATGAGGCACTCAGCATGAGGCTCGCCATGAGCGCCGAAGGTCCTCACAGTACAAAAAGCTTTACATTGTGTGTCAAACAGCATTCCCATGGCTTCAAAAAAAAATTTGCTCGTCATTTTTGATGGGCAAGTCGCTAGTATATATATATATATATATATATATATATAACAAAATTAATAAATCTTTGGTGCTTAACACCCTCTAAAATCGTGACAAAAACAAAAAAAATGTATAATAGTTAGTCGGAAGGAGGGGGATTATAGCGAAGTCCTTTACAAGGTTACTTCCAAATAAAAAAGTAATAGCGCAACTCACAAAAATATATAGTACACTCGATGTTCAAACCCTATATACGGTATGTAAAGTCCTCATATGTCTAAGATAGAAATCATAGGACTTATGAATAAGAGTGTAACTAAAATATATGTTGGTGATCATTAAACATTGCAGCTCATGCTTTAAAAAGGTTTAACAAATAATAATGGAGGCATCGTCAGCCATCCTCTAAGTGGTAGCTAATGAGATAAGTTTTCTTCTGTTTCGAATTATTGATCCTCTGAGCGCCTCCACTCAGGTGTAGTTCCCCACAGATAACACTTCCCCATTGATTTATTTGGAGCTGCCTTCAACTGAAGTACTCATTATTTGCAAAACAATTACAGTCTGATTATGTGTGTTATTTAGTGTTATGGACTGTTAGGAAACCACGTGAAGTCACACTAGCAGGTTTATTAAGGAATCGACTGTCAGTGTAACAGTATGGAACAAAGATGGCAGTGGTGGATGATATATCCACTAAGTGTCAGAGGGCAGCAAGAAGGAAATTACAACACGGAAAGTGATGGCAATACCCATCGCACTGGCCATAAAAGACAATAGACGCCTGAGATAGCATACTGCAATATTTCCCAATAAGTGGTAGATTCCATGCTGGAAGTATTGGCAATATGAGACAGAGTTACCCATTGATTGTTAGCTTACCATACTGGTAATAAGAGACAGAGATAACCACCGGTTGAGATTGTATTTAGCAATATTTGGAAAGTTACCAAAATGTGAAGTCACATTGACAATAAAGGGCACATTCTACGCTGGCGCAACAAGTTCATATCACACTAGCAATATATTGCAGATATTTCACACTGGCTACAGATGAAAATATACCATGATTGGGTGGACATAGAAATGACAATAGATGAGAGGGACACTACACAGGCAGTGAGGGGCAGAGATATTGCATTAGAAATAATGCAAGAGATACCAACATACAAGAGATTTCATAACAAGAGAGTTCACTGAGCACCAAGCAAGTGCTCATGTAGATGCCACATTCCTGTTGTGCACATATAACCTTCCTGTGTATTCCCACCACAGGAAGTTGAGCTGCTGAAACAACAATAGTATATTCTCTATATAATTGCACCAGTGGAGTGGTCCTGTGTGATTGTTGGGGGCTAGACTAACTGCACCAAACAATTGGTTAACGGAGGAAGAAATCAAAAAGAGTTTGGAAAAAATAAATGTTAATAAAGCCCCAGGTCCTGATGGAATACATCCATGGGTAACGAGAGAAGTGGGCTCTGTAATAGCCAAACCATTATATATAATTTTTCCAGATTAGCTCAACACTGGGTCACTACCATATGACTGTTGAAAAGCAGATGTGATACCTATATTAAGGGAGCAAGAGCAAATCCGGGGAATTATAGACCAGTGAGCCTCACTTCTGTAGTGGGGAAGGGAAGCTTTAAGAAGGGTTAAAAAGGAATAATATACAAGAATATGTCTATTAGAACAGGATTGATTATAAGTAGGAGTCAATTTGGATTTATGAGGGATAGGTCATGTCAAACAAATCTAATTCGTTTCTATGAGGAGGTTAGTAGGAACTTGGATCAAGGCAACTCAGTGGATGTAGTCTTTTTGGATTTTGCAAAGGCTTTTGATAAAGTGCCACCTGGAAGTCTATTGTGCAAACTAAGGGATACAGGAATCACTGTAAATATCTGCTCATGGATTGAGAGCTGGCTAAAAGACTGGAAGCAAAGGGTTGTGGTAAATAAAAAGTACACAGATTGTACTAATGTGGTAAGTGGGGTTCCTCAGGGTTAAGTATTAGCTACACTTTAAAATATTATTAATGACATAGAAGGAGAAGTATTGTCTGCATTTTTGCTGATGACACCAAGTTGTGAAAGGTAATTACATCAGATAATGGTGTACTTTCCCTCCAAAGGGATTTGCATATATTAGAGAAATGGGAAATTATATGGGAGATGAGATTTAATATGAATAAATGTAAAGTTATGCATCTGGGAATGAAAAATAGCCATGCAATTTATAATCTTCATGGAGCAAATCTACTGGTATCTGGTGTTGAAAACCATTTAAGAGTGCTTATGGAAAACCACATAGGTAACAGTGCTCAATGCCAAGCAGCATCTGCAAAGGCAAATAAAATATTAACATGTATTAAGAAGGTATAGAAGCAAGTGAACCTTTTTGTGCCAAGAGGGAATCCATTATGATTAGAAGTAAAAAGATTCCATGTTGAAGAAAGAAAAGGGCACTTCACAATGAAGGTGGTTAAACTGTGGCATTCTCTACCAAAGGAGGTGGTGACAATGGATTCGATAGATAACTTTAAAAAGGGATTGATATATTTTTTAATAAAAAGGGCATTCAGGGAAGGAGTATTGATCAGATTGCCAGTATTTGGGGTCAGGAAGGAAATTTATTTTTTCCCCTTTTTTAGACAATTGGCAATGTTTCAGTAAGGTTTTTTTTTTGTTTGCCTTCCTCTGTAACAATTAATCTGCATATTACAAAGATCAGAGGAGATCTAAAAAGGTTTAACTTTTTTCAACCTTAATTATTATGTAAGAAATGGAGGGGCTCCTTGTAGCTGTAATATGGGAACAACATACTTGCAATAAAATGATACCTGGTACCAATATTAAGAGTATGTATTTATTTATTAAGTGTAAGTATTTATTTATTTGTTCCCATGTATATGGCTATAGCCAATAAAATGAAATCTCCCTAAGAAAAGGGAAAAGGCTGAAATGACTAACATAGTGTTTACATATAAAATACAATAATATTGCTATACCAAACACTGGCTGCAACACTTCTCTGTATTATATACCAGACAATGCAGAAAAGCAGAAAAATATAATTGCCCCTCAGAGTTTTGGGAGGGACTGATAGTGTTTGTCCGAGCTAACAAAGCCAGGTGAGCAGAGTTACCGCTCAGCTCCTGCTGCAGACCTCTCCCCTAACATTCATGCTGAAAGTCAATTCTCGGTCTGCTGCAGTCTCTCTCTCTCTCTCTCTATCTCTTCTTACCGAGCAGCGTGCATGCTGAAACATCACCAAAACATGCACATTGCACTGCGCAGTAGTTAGGTGGTTGGCCCTCGGTGACCATATGTATGCAGCACTCCAGATACTGGAATGCGTTGTCAGTTCCTTCGGCAGTTGGCTGTAATTTGTCTGACCTTTCTGCTATGACCTGCCCATCATGGGTGACCCTATATGGAATAGCTCACAGATTAAATGAAGTACACAAGCCCCTTACCATGACAGTAAGTTAAATTCTATAAATCATTTTATATATTTTTTTTTTTTGTGTGGACATAGTTTTCCCTAATTACTTATCTTGCCTATTTCTATAATTTATTTAATTCAGTAATTACTGTGTTTTCTTCTCTTTGAAGTAAATAACAATTAGTTATCAATGTCTTAGTGACTACACTGATTAATATTCTGTTCAAAATGAAGCATCAGCTGACTCTTATAATTACACAGCAAAAAATCTTGATTACGATTAGGAAAAAATGGCATTGTATCGGAGACAAAGTAAATCATTCTAAATATGCATAACATATATAGGAGAATGGAGATGTTGTTTTTTCTTAGAAATGTTAGTTAATTAAATATGGAAATTGGAGGCATGGTGGGGGCTAGGTAAGATGGAGGAAGAATGTGAGGGGAGAGAGACTGAATGAAGAAGTGTTAGAAAACAGAGAGGGAAGTACTATGTAAGGAGAAAAGGGTTGGTGAAGAAGAGAATGGTTAAGAATGGGATACAGAAACAGGAAGTAGGGGTGGGAGGTGATGATGAGTCGGTATGATGGACAGATGAAGAAGTGAGGGAATAAAAAGAATTGCAGGGAATAAAAGGAGTGAAGGGGGAAAAGGATTCAGGTAGATGCATGAAGATTATTATCATCCTTTATTTGTAACGCACCAACATATTCTGTAGCGCCATGCAACTGTAAAGGCAAATAAAATATTAGCATGTATTGAGAAGGGTAGACGCAAGGGAAGCAAATATAATTCTGCCACTATACAATTCCCTAGTACATAACATAGAAAAAAGAGTTAGTGTGAGAGAACACGGAGAGAAGGGTAAGTGTGAGGGGAAAACAGACGAGTGTAAGTGCGAGAAAAGAACAGGGAGGAAGATAGTGAGAAGAGAGCAGGGTGAGAAGATAACAGGGAGAATAGGCTGAGTATGAGAGGAGAACAGAGAGGAGAGTGACTGTGAGAAAAGAACAGTAAGTGGAGGGTGAGAGTGGGAAGAGAGCAGTGAGAGTGATAAAGGAGAACACATTTAATATGTTTATACCAATATTTACAGTAGCTATCTTTCTTATTTATCTATCTCAGCCTATTAATATGTGCCTACTAATATCTATCTATTAAAATCTCTCAGTCTATCTCACACGTTCTTTAACCGTGATGGCGGCCCCAGTGTCTCTAAAACCTTCCACAACCTGTCCATTCACGACAAACGGTTGTAGATGCCGCCTGAAAATCCAAACCGGTAAATCCATCGGAGCAGTCATGATACTGTTCAGGGCCCTCATTCTCATATAATGGGTCCTCCCAGTTCCCTAAATAATAAACTGACTGGCTGTGGCCTGGATCAGTCTGACGGGGGGTATGGGGGCAATCCCTCCTCAGATGCCCCATCCGATTACGGCCAAAACAGCCTGGCTGCCGAGGCTCTGGGAGAGGCTGGGACCTGGTTCTGCCGGGGTACGACTACTGGTGGGGCAGGGATGGGAAGAAGCGGCCCCTCTATAATTGTTGAGGTGCTTTGATATGCCGACCATGTTGCCACCCGCGTCTCCTGGTACTGATCCTCCAGACAGGCTGCCTCCACAGTGGAAGTGGGCATCTGGTCTAGGATCCACTCTCGCATTGAGTCTGGGATCCGATAATACAAGTTTTAGAAGTAAGAGTGGAAAGTAGGGGTATCAAATATTGAAAGGGATTTGGGAGTGCTTGTGGACAACCACCTACGTAACAGCTGCAAAGGCAAATAAAATATTAGCATGTATTAAGAAGGGTATAGAAGCCAGGGAAGCAAATATAATTCTGCCACTATACAAATCTCTAGTACACCCTCATTTGGAATATAGAGTACAATTTTGGGCACCACTTCATAAAAAGGACATTTTACAGCTGGAAAAAGTACAGAAAAGGACAACAAAACTAATAAGGGGAATGGAGGGGCTAAGTTATGAAGAAAGACTAACCACATTAAGCTTATTCTCTCTAGAAAAAAAAGGTGTCTAAGAGGAGATATGATTAGCTTATATAAATACATCCAGGGTCAGTATAAAGATTTGTCAAGGGAGCTTTTTGTGCCAAAAGGTTTTCAACTGACACAAGGACATCAACCTTGAGGTTAGAAGTAAAAAGATTCCACCTTAAAGAAAGAAAAGGGTTCTTCACAGTAAGGGTGGTTAATCTGTGGAATTCTCTACCAGAGAAGGTGGTGACAACGGATTCGATAGATAACTTTCAAAAGGGATAGGATATATTTTTAAAATAAAAAGGGTATTATGGTTATCCTGGTTAATTAGAGAGGGAGTATTGATCCAGGGAGAAATCCGATCGCCAGTGTCTGGGGTCAGGAAGGAATTCCTTTTTTTCCCTTTTGAGACAATTCGCAAAGTTTCACTTGTTTTTTTTTCTGTTTGCTTCCTCTGGATCAAATACCATCTAATCTGTATATTGCAGGTCAGTGGAGATCTTAAAAGGTTGAACTTGATGGGCTAAAAGTATTTTTTCAGCCTCAATTACTATGTAACTATGTAGTATTATCTCCATTTTGCTGATGACACAAAGATGTTAAAGGTAATTAAATCAGATAATGATGTGCTTTCCCTCCAAAGGGATTTCCATAAAATTAAGGAATGGGCATCTAAATGGCAGATGAGATTTAATACAAATAAATGTAAAGTTGTGCATCAGGAAGGAAAAATAGCCATGCAATTTATGAACTCAATAAAGCAAATCTAGGGGTATCAGATATTGAAAGGGATTTGGGAGTGCTTGTGGACAACCACCTAGGTAACAGTGCTCAAACCCAAGCAGCAGCTGCAAAGGCAAGTAAAATATTAGCATGTATTAAGAAGGGTATAGAAGCAGGGGAAGCAAATATAATTCTGCCACTATACAAATCTCTAGTATGCCCTCATTTGGAATATGAATATTTTGGGCACCACTTCATAAAAAGGACATTTTGGAACTGGAAAAAGTACAGAGAAGGGCAACAAAACTAATAAGGGGAATGGAGGGGCAAAGTTATGAAGAAAGACTAACCCAATTATACTTATTTTCTCTAGAAAAAAGGCGTCTAAGAGGAGATATGATTACCTTATATAAATATATCCAGGGTCAGTATAAAGATTTGTCAACAGTGCTTATTGTGCCAAGAGGTTTTCAACTGACCAGAGGACATCCCTTGTGGTTAGAAGTAAAAAGATTCCACCTTAAAGAAAGAAAAGGGTTCTTCACAGTAAGGGTGGTTAATCTGTGGAATTCTCTACCAAAGGAGGTGGTGACAGCGTATTCAATAGATAACTTTAAAAAGGGATTGGATATATTTTTAAATAAAAAGGGCATTCAGGGTTACCCTCGTTAATTAGAGAGGGATGATAAGAAGGGCAGGGGAAAGACAGCGCACCACCTCCTAGTGTAATTTGAGTGTATAATAATCACTTCAAAACATCAATCATATAGTGTTTCACTCACATGTGATAACTCCAAAGTTATGAGGTATCTGTATGGATTAAAAGGGGTAGCTCTGGAAGTACCCGATGTCCAATCCTCAGATCTCAATCCCAGGCACCAGATACCTCATAACTTTGGGGGTATCACATGTGAGTGAAACACTATATGATTGATGTTTTGACGTGATTATTATACACTTATATTGCACTAGGAGGTGGCGCGCTGTCTTTCCCCTACCCTTCTTATCATCTCTACTAGTTACTTGGACACAGTGGGAACGGTGTCCTGAGAAGAAGCTGCACACCTCTGGCATTTACATTGCGGCTCTGGACTTATATGGACGAACATTTACTATGATTTCCATCTGTGTATTTCTCCGGAAGAACTGTATGTAGACACATCTATATAGTTCATACATATGGAACACTCTCTTGTTGGATTTATCATTTTTTTCTGACTTTTTTGTGTAAACACAGTAGGTATACTATAGAGCGCTTCTATTTGTAACAATATACTATATGTAAATTGCTTCTCTGTTTTCTAATTAGAGAGGGAGTATTGATTCAGGGAGGAATCCGATCGCAGTATCTGTGGTCAGGAAGGAATTTATTTTTTTTCCTTTTGAGACAATTGGCAAAGTTTCACTATTTTTTTTTTCTATTTGCTTTCCCCTAGATCAATTAACAATCAATTCGCATATTGCAGATCTTAAGAGGTTGAACTTGATGGGCTTAAAGTATTTTTTTCAACCTCAATTACTATGTAAGTATGTAACTGTTCCATCAACATGAGGTGTGTAGATCTTCCAGGCTGTAGGCAGCCTTGCCCCTCAACCAGCTTTCACATGCATGCCTCATCATCCACATTAGATCCACATGAGTTTCCCTCCCTGACTTCATCATGGTTCGAATTGCCTATGGTAGGTCTCAGGCGTGATCGCATATAATTCGAGGACTACTTGCCAGACCTTGTAGTAGTCCCCCGCCTGGTCTAGGGGAATAGCCCTGTAGGCACCGCTGGCTTTGCAGCTAAGCAGACCAAGAAGGAGCTTAACTCAGCTTGGTGAATATGGGGAAGCTCGCACTGCCGCTTAAAGTCCTGAAGGTAGCAATCAATATCTACTCTGTACTCATCAAAGAATGCTTTAAGTGAGGGTGATAGGGTGTCCATTGCCCCACTGGCTGAATTGTGAGCAGGAGTCTTGGATGATCTCCCATTACGCTCACTCTGGATCTCCTGGGAAATGTCCTTCATCATTTGATCAATTTGTTCATCGGATGGTCTAGTGGCAAAGAGGGCTATCCGCTCTTGGCACTTTTTGGTAATCTCATCATTCACTGCCGGTTGCCCAGTGGTGAGTTGTCCAGATCGGGTGGTATCACCTGCAGAACAGTCTAGGTCCTCTGGTTGGCCTAACTGCTGGCCAGCTTCCTTTGCCCTTCTCAGCACGGGTTCCTGGATATTTTGCCATCCTTGCTACCGGTTCTTGCACTGAGCTCCCACCGACTGCCACCAGCTTGTGAAGATCCCAAAAAGGGGGTCTATTTAGCTACAGACAATCCCTGTCTTTGGCCACAGGAATTCCCCTCTAAATAGGCGATCTTTGTTGAAGTAATGGGCTTCTCGGTATACGGCTAACGGATCAGGAGCATGTACATATGCTTTAGCTCAGGAAAATAATAAAAGCCTTCCCGTTAAATGTAACACACTATACTCTACGCGTTCAAAGTAACAGCCTTTATTTCAGCAATCTCTATATCACATTTTTCATATGGGTGGGAGGACCTGTTCAAATACCCCTCCCAGATCAGGATCATCCAGTAAGAGAACGGCAGCTGGGGGGGTTTGGGCAGACATGGGTGATTAGAGCCAATCAGGGGCAGATGGATATGGGGGTTTGGCTTGTTCTCTCCAGGGTGGGTCTAGGATAGGTACTTTCCAGTGGAGGAAACCAATTTGAAACCCCCACAAAGGAAAATCAGTACCTTGCCATGGCCACAAGATGCCACTACTGGGCACACATGTAACTGTCCCCAGCTCAGCAGTGATTAGACAAATGGCCGCACACAAAAAAAATTAAAAAAAAAATATATATATATATATTTGACCAACCTGTAAATATAGCACTTATTGTGGGCACTTAAATGTAATTTGCCAGCAAAGCAGAACCAAAAACTCTAATCTACCAATGATCAATCCATGTGTTCATGTATGTATGTGTGTGTGTATACATATTCATTTATGTATGTCTGACAGTCTTTGTGTATATACCTGTCTATCATCTGTGTGTTTGCCTGTCTCTACTTACTGAATCTATCTTTTTTCATTTATTTACATGTTTAAAGCACTTTTACACACTTCAACATAGCTTTGTCTTTTTTTCCATCCCAGCAGATGCTGAGACAGTTATTTATATCAGCAGGTAATTAAGGAATTGTGTATCTTTTTCCCAAGTCAGGAGCCTGTACTGTCTGACGCGGAGGCTGCACAGGCTTCCTGGGTCAGCACGTAGCGTCGCGTGACCCAGCGGAGCCTGTGAGGCCATCAGGCAATCTGCTGCTTCAGGGGCGTTTCGTGCGACCGCATTTCGCGCCGTTTGGCACAGCAGCACAGTCTCCCGACTGAAATGGACGGAGGTCTGAGGTCCTGCAGCAATAGAGTGAAAGTAGGAAGGTTAAATACTGAGATTTGATCCCCAGCTTACTAGCACATAAGGGGCAATACTGTCAGGCTCTGCTTGCATGGTTGTGTCATTCTTTTCCCTGTTTTGTGTTGTCTTATCCCTGTCCTTTCTGTGCTGTGTGTGTGTGTGGTTTACTGTTGCTGGGCTGTCTGGTGTGTTCCCCCTGTGTGCCCCCTTGCGTGTTAATATGGATGCAGATGACTTAGAGGCCTTAATGGCCGAGGTTAGGACCCGGGCACTAAGCCAAGGGGTCAGGTGGGTGCCGGACAGGCTGGGACCCCCCATGCCTTCTGCGCTTGGCCCTCAGCACATTGAACAGGAACAGCCTGTGGTGGCTGGTGGCCTGGTGAATACCGAAGGTGCCAGTGGGACATATTCCCATCCCATCAGTGTAGGGCTATCAGACCCCCGTCCAACAGTGGGCAGAGCCACAAGAGAGGTCAGGGCAGCCAGGACCCCATACCCCTCAAGCAGGTGAGAGCCAGGCCCACGGGCGGTGCAGGTGAGGGCCTAGAACTCCAGCCGCCACCGGTCACTTTGCCTAAAGAGCCTGGGCCGCGACAAAGGTCAAGAAACACCCCGATACCACCCCATAAAGGGGGTGCAGGGGGTAAGAGAAAAGCCGGGAGCCCTAAAAAAGCTCCTACAGACCTTCAGTTCGCCGACCATGCGGTCCCTATGACTTCCTGTGCTAACAGTGCTTCTGGTACTTTACAGGGACGCACACTAGGCAGTGAGCGGAACATGGCGACGATGAAAGAGAGACGTGACAGAGTGGTCAGCGAAATGAACAGCCAGGACAGCATGGTCATAATCAATGACGTGCCAGTAACAGCGGCAGTGGCGAGGCCGGCGCACCCCACTCGAGCTAGAAAGGCTACAAGCAGGTACAGTCCACTGCTATTCACACATACCCCACTAAGACGTACTAGAGCTGAGACTGAGGGCAAGACGGTTAGGCCACAGCAAAAGGGGGCTAAGACCGACCAACAGTCAGACCTTACAACGCCTAATGAAGTCTCAGGGGAACCCCTACGGGGGGCGGCAGAGGCTGCGGCGCTAGCTTACTCCAGCCGTGCAAGCATAGGGGACCAGGACGGATGGTATGGGCACGGGCATGCAGGTCACGGAGAGCTAGTGACTGTTCCTCTTGCACCCACAGGTCCGGAAGGAGATCCAGATCGAGAAGCAGGAGATCCTGCCGATGCAGCTGTGCCTGCACTGGATCAGAGAGCAGGAGCCCGCGGAGGGCCAGGCGGTCAGAGTCCCCTCAGCGTCAGGAAAGACGCAGGGATACCCCGTTGGCTGTTTCCACTCCGAGGCTTCTGGAAGCAGGTGAGTGCACAATGTTAGGTTGCGCAGCAGAAAAGGGAGAAAGAAAACTCCCGCACACAAAGGCTGTTTTTTTTGGGTCTCTTAAGACCCTGTTAGCTACACACAACATTACGGTCAGTGAGCAAGAGATGGGCTCGTGGATAGGGGGGCTAGCGAACAGCGCATGGTCTGAGCCATCCACTAGTGGGGTGGCCATGCAGGCAGCTCCGGCCGCGTACATAGGGACGGTCGGGTCACCCGAGCCGGTGGGTGTTCGGGTGCGGTAGCTGGCAGTACCAATGCAGGGGTTACCAACGCAGCCATGAGACCCATAGTCTTGTGCTCGTTGGATAACTTAGGTGCGCATCTTACCCAAAAGGTTAAGGAAAAGATCTGGAGGAGGGAATTTGTAGAATTGTTCTCCCTTCTCCCCATGTCCAGACAACTGGAAGTGGGCGAGAGGGGCCTCAGGGAGGGTGATGATCGTCGGAAGTCCTTTAGGCGGCTGCCCAGGACGTTCGATATCTGGCTTCAAGCCTTCTCCATCTGGGCCTGTGTACTATGCGAGCGACACCCTGAACAGAGTTCGGGATTGTTCGTTTACATAGACAAAATTTGTAACGCCCACAAAGTCCATGGGGGCATGGCTTGGTGGCGGTATGATGAGGAATTCCGTCAGTACTTGGCCTCCAGGCCAACCATGGCGTGGAGTGACAAAGCGGTGGCATACTGGTTGAACATTGTGACACCGATGCGAGTCACGCTGCCCTTTCGGAGACGGTCTGGTGGAGCAAAGGGCCCCACCCCCACTGCGGGAACGGGTCTCAAGACCTGTGTTGCATACAACGAAGGGGTCTGTAGATGGGCCCCGAATTGCAGGTTCAAGCACGCATGTTCTACCTGCGGGGTGGAGCATCCCCTTGCCAGATGTGGCAGAACAAAAGAGGGTAGTAGAAGTGGAGAGCCTCCTGCAAAAGGGCAGGACGCCCATACGCCTCCCCGCCATGCTGCCGTGGCTAAAACGCTATGGTAGATTGGCAGGCAATGCCAACGCCGCGCGCCTCCTGGGTTCCGGGAGGGCTTCCGTATTCCATGTGACATAGATATTCAAGGTCTCTTGGTTCCGAACTTGCGGTCGGCTAGGGAATTCCCAGGGGTAGCGGAATCCAAAGTTCTGAACGAGGTCAAACCGGGCAGGATGGCGGGGCCATTTGCATCCCCTCCTATTCAGGATTTGGTCGTCTCTCCACTCGGGGTTGTCCCCAAGAAGGAGAAGGGAAAATTTAGATTAATACACCTTTCCTATCCCAGAGGCCGTTCGGTAAACGAAAAAGACCAGGAGCATTATGCACTACCTCGATGATTTCCAGCCGGGAATGACGCTTGCCGATTCATGCTGGAGGTTTTCACCGGAATCTGTCAAGATTTCGGGGTACCACTGGCCCATAATAAAACTGAGGGCCCCACGAATAAGTTGACCTTCCTGGGGATTCAGATCGACTCCACTCCAATGGAGTGCAGTCTTCCCTGGGAAAAAGTGGTGGACATGCGAGTGGAGCTCAGTGCGCTGCAAGGCGCGCTTAGGGTGTCCCTGCGACGGTTGCAATCCATCTTAGGGAAGTTAAATTTTGCATGCAGAATTATCCCCATGGGGAGGATATTCTGTAGGAGGATGTCACTCGCTACCGCAGGCATCGTTTCAATCACATCATTTCAATAAAGTTTCTAGGGCCATGCGGGACGACGCAAGGGTATGGGCAGTTTTCCTTGCCGAGTTTAATGGCCGGGCGCTTCTTCCAATGAAGAGCGCCACCAATGCAGAGTTAGAGCTTTACACAGATGGATCCGGACCGGTAGGCTGCGGGGCATATCTCCAGGGGAGATGGTGCGCCGTGGTCTGGCCGGAGGAATGGGTAGTAGCAGGTTTGACAAAGAACCTTACATTCCTCAAGTTATTCCCCATTGTGGAAGCAGTACACATCTGGGGTCCGGCTTTCAGGTACCGGCGAGTCATAAGATACTCGGATAAGATAGGGGTGGTGGAGGCCGTAAATAACATCACGGCAACATCCATACCGGTTGTACGATTACTCCGTCATCTTGTACTGTGCTGTCTCCGCCTGAACATATGGTTCCAGGTGAGACACGTTACAGTGGTAGAGAACGGGATTGCTTATGCCCTTTCTCGGTTTCAGGAGGAGCGTTTCAGGGAATTGGCCCCTCAGGCGAACGTCCTGGGGGAATGAATTCCCGCTGAGCTCTGGGAGCTTGGAGCTGCCAGGTGACGAGACTCGTTAGACAGTCTGTTGCCCCGGCAACATGGACCGCGTACAGACGCTTGTGGGCAAAATGGGATGGCCTAGTGGCAATGGCCGGTGGTACTACGACGGAAGATAAGACCATAGGGATCCTGCTTTGGTACCTGCTGTGGTGCGCTGAGCAAGGCGAAACAAGAGTCGTAGTAGGGAGACAGGTCACGGCGCTGGCTTTCATGTTTAAGCTTGCTGGGCAGAGGGACCTTACAAAGAAGTTTCTAGTGCGCAAGGGGGTGCGTGGAATGTTCAACGGTGATCGCAGGCCGGATAACAGGTGGCCGATTACCTTTTCCTTGTTACTGAGAATGGCTCAGATGTTGGTGGTGGTTTGCAGAAACCCCTTTGAATCTCTACTTTTCCGTAAGTCATTTTCCCTGGCGTTCTTCGGAGCGTTTAGGATAGGGGAGTTAGTCGCGAACAGTAGACACGGTTCTGGGGGACTGCAAGTGGCGGATACCTGCCTGAGGGAAGGCACGGTAATGAAATGGTTACGGAGGTCTAAGACCGACCAAGTGGAAAAAGGAAAAGAGGTGGTTCTGCATCAGGTTGGCATGGAGTGTTGCCCCTATGCTTGTACAGAGGAGTACCTTACGCAGCGACCGGCGGGGCGGTGTTCGCTGCTGGTTCGCACCGATGGGACGGCGTTATCCCGTTATCAATTCAAGAAAGTGTTAAAAAGCGCATTGCAGCGGCTCGGGCTAGATCAGTCAAAGTTTGGGACACACTCTTTCCGTATTGGGGCAGCCACGGAGGCAGCCAGGCTAGGTTTGCCCGACGCTGCAGTAAAGCGCATTGGTAGATGGGAGTCAGAACGCTTTCGTTCCTATGTGAGGCCGAAGGCAGTGGTCTAATGGATGTTGCTTTCTGCTTTCAGGAGGACAGAAGCAACTGTGGATCGTGGGCCATTCGTATGTGTACTGGGCCCACAGGTTAGCCGCAGTTACGGAAGGAAAGACACAATTGGGCTTTCCTGTTACGGACTTGCACGTGCGGTGGTGAGGAATTCGTGGGCTGCGATGGGCGCAGGTGGATGGGCTGTTGGACACATATACACAGCGTTACGGTCAGCCCAGCGTTATATTGATTCATGCCGGCGGGAACGATCTGGAAACGGTGCCCATGAGGAGGATGCTAAAGGTCATGAAGAGAGAAGTGGAAAAATGGACGAAGAAGTTCCCGGGTACGTTTCTTATTTGGTCAGAGATGATAAAAAGAAGATCCTGGCGTAACGCTCGTGACCCTGTCAGTCTGGATAAATCAAGACAGAAGATCAACCAGCAGCTGGCAAATTTCGTTAGGAAGTTGGGGTTTGTCCGATATAAGGAGTTCGAGCCGGTCGGTGCCGACGATTTTTTCGGTAAGGACAAGGTTCATCTTACAGAAATCGGGCTGGAGTTACTGATGTTGGAATTTAGGGAGAGCGTTGTACGGGCCTTGGCTTTGATAGACAGCAGGGGGGGTCGCAGTCTCGGGAGGTGTCCCTCGCGTGCTCCGTGGCGGGAGGTGAGTTGCCCGGCCCACTGGCCTAAGTGGGCGCTGGCCCTACCTCACAGGGCCCAAAGCGTGAGGTCACTGTCCGTGGCCGGGCTCGTCCCCCAGAAAAAGTATTACCGTATTTTGTGTAAATAAAGTTATGTGTTGTTATATACAATTGTTTATAAATAAAGCTGTGACCCGTTGTTCTCCCATTCAGTCGTCGTGTCCGTTATTCATCATCTAAGCCTACATGGATCATGCATGGGTCATGTTGGTCTGTGTGTATAAGGCAGACACATCTGTGTTACACAATGCACTCATACCGACTTCTTGATTTAAAAGAACATTCTGTGCATGTTCAAGGTGTGGAATCCAGGTTACACTCTACCATTCATATAAACACCATTTGTAATACACAAACCAACTAATACACCGGAGCAAAGAAGCCTGTGCTGAGTCTATGTGTGTGTCTACTTATGTGAATGTGTATTTTACAGCTGTGTTGTATAGCTGTGAAGTGTGTGATCTATACAGTTTGTTTAAAGATTAATCCTATCTCTAATTGCTGCCATTGAAAAATATATTTATTGTGTTTATAATGGTGTAACAGTGAGTGTCCAGTAATACAGCTGGAAAGAAAAGAGAATTGCACTATATGGATATAGACAGATTCGATAGACGGTAATGGATGAATAAATAGATTATATATAGTTTATTAGATAAATAGATAGATAGATGGGTTATTAACAACTTATCCGCATATTGCAGATCGGAGGAGATCTTAAAAGGTTAAAATTGATGGACTAAAAGTATTTTTTCAACCTCAATTACTATGTAACTATGTAACTATGATAGATAGATAGATAGATAGATAGATAGATAGATAGATAGATAGATAGATAGATAGAGAGATAGAGAGATAGATAGATAGATAGATAGAGAGACATACTGATAAATAGATAGATAGATAGATAGATAGATAGATAGATAGATAGATAGATAGATAGATAGATAGATAGAGAGAGAGACATACTGATAGATAGATAGATTGATAGATAGATAGAGAGAGAGAGAGAGAGAGAGAGAGACATACTGATAGATAGATAGATAGATAGATAGATAGATAGATAGATAGATAGATAGATAGATAGATGGATACCGGTATCTATCTACCGGTAGATAGATAGATAGATAGATGGATAGATAGACATACTGATAGATAGATAGATAGATAGATAGATAGATAGATAGATAGATAGATAGATAGATAGATAGATAGATAGATAGATGGGTTATTAACAACTTATCTGCATATTGCAGATCGGAGGAGCCCTTAAACGGTTAAAATTGATGGACTAAAAGTCTTTTTTCAACCTCAATTACTATGATAGATAGATAGATAGATAGGACCTTCAGCATCTCAATTTTTACATATTTACATGACTGCTTTAAGTTACAAGGCTTTTGTATCTTTTTTCTGTCTTAAACAATACACTTTGAAATCTGCCTTGTAATGTTACATAGGGACATATTTAAGCTTATTCTCCTTTTTGCTGAACAGAATATTTTTTTTATAAATCAGGAAAAGGGGAAT